>OY740770.1:127893469-128375576 GCA_963513935.1 Aphrophora alni | reverse complement strand
ATGGAGTGAGTTCCGAAACGCGTTAAAGATTTAAACAAAGTCCCGTAACTAAGAAAATACTTAGTAACTTTGTAACTATTTTTTTCCGTTTATTATTAATATGTATACATATACAAATAAATAAAATCTTACTTTGAATGTTTTTAATGTATGCCTGTTAAGTAGACTAATAAAGTTTTTGGACTAAAACGCTAAACAAATTAACGTCATCAACTGAGCTCGAACCTGTGGTAACATTTGACGGTTCACTAATCCAAACTGAGATAAACTCGCCGCTCCGCTGTCGTTATGATGAAAACTTCAGTATTCAAACATTAATTTTATACGAATATTTAAGCAGAAATCAAAAAAATTATTATCATTAAATGAGACCCGTTCCGACCTTTAGAACACATACATCAGTTCTAAGGACCCGCGTAAGTCGAAGTTTTGGTCCTATTTCATAAAATTTAAAAGTAATGTACATGTATGTCAGTCAAAATTATCATAGATAAATTTAAAATAGGCTCTTTATTATTTTTTTTAATGTAACGTCTTTCCAATATTAAATCTCTCAAGGTCAATATGACTCCTGGCTTTTTTTATCTATGAACACCATAGCGTCTATCCAAAGGCGTTCTTCTCCAGTTCACCGCTTACAGCCTTCTAGCATCTCTCTCCACTTCATCAAGCCATCAACTTCTCCGTCTTGTCTTTCTCGTCTTCTCTGTCAACTCATATTCAAATCAACAATTCTTCTTTACACCCTCAAGTCATCAACTCTCGCAACGTACCCAGCCCATGTCGGTTTGTTTATTGAAATTTATAATAGGAACATTCTGCAATAATTCCTGTTGATTATTATTCCCCATTTTCAAACCAACAGGTTCTAAAATTTCAAATAATAAATAAGTGTGTACCTCTGAAGATGATAGCAGAGCTATCGAAATGTACATAAGGTAATATAAACGCATTGTACAGTTTTGTGTAGTTGTGTTATTTTTTGATTTGGGGTTTTTCCTTGTTCATATACAATTACCACAATGCTTTAGTGGTTTATTTATCAAATAATAAGTGATTAAATGTAATTTAAAAATCTCTACTCAAAGTTGTTTGTGTTTTATACTATAAAATATCGTAATATATATATAAGCCAAATTTCACTTACTGACTGACTCACTCACTTATCACGATTTCTCAAAAACTACTGCACGGATTGCAATGAAATTTGGAATATAGCTTTCTCATAGGTAATAGGTGCTTACTAAGAAATCTTTTGAAAACCTTTTACGTTTAACCATATTTAAAAAAAAATCCTAAATTAAATTTTTCTCTAAACTACAAAGGTGAAACGCTTCTTACATTTCTTCTTTTCAAATGTTTGATGCTTATGGTATACAAAAAATCAGGGCACCGCCCCACTGGCCTTGAAAACTCCCTTAACACACAATTATCTATACGTAAACCTCGTACAGAGGACAGGTACTCTGCTAGTTATTGCTATAAAAAAAAGGAACTGATATTCGTATAGTTACGAGGCGCGTTACAGACACGAGCGTAGCGAGCCGAGACTCCTTTTACATATGTACAGCTTAGAGGCATCTCAAAGCCGGGATAAATACACGAGCAAAGCGAGTGGATATTGCGTATGTATACACATCTCCAATCCGACGTTGATGTCAAGAAAGTAGTGATATGCGATCTTTATGAGATTCTGAAAATCTGTATAACAAATAAATGGAACCCACAAACATTCCAAATTTCCTTTCTACGATTGGTTCTCCGCCAGATATTTTTGAACCTGACTCTTACTTGCTTGACCTTCGTGCCAACTTTTGACATCTCTCCATGGATTTATTTGACTATCACTATAACAGCTGGTAGGACAGTGCCAGCTGTATTGCTCACTCCTACACCTGCCAACTCTGCAGTTCACATATGCTTATTTATAAATACCCAGTCTGTTGTGCAAAGATATAAGCTATACCTAATAAATAGAAACCTTCAGTATAAACTTAATACTGGAGTGATTAATGATAACTAACATAATCAGCCCTCTGGAAGGTTAGTTATTTTTGTTTGATATATTTTATCAGCGGAATAGATTTAAATTTTCTATTTTTCAAAAAAAATAATTAAATTTATGAACTTATTGTTTCAACGTACATTATTGCTCTAAGACAGGTTTCTCCTTATTATAGTAGACATACAGGGTGTCCCGTAAGTAAGCTATCAAATTTTAGGAACAGATTTTCTTGGTAGGATGAAGAAAAATTATGAATGATAAATGCATATATTTTGGCACAATGTGAAATTTTGCACAGTTTATTGAAACTGTTCTGAATTGTATTATGTAATTTCATGTTATCATTATATTTTAGAGTAATTTTCGCTTAGCTTGAGTTAGTCGTAATGATCGTGTGACTTACTGGACTGGCATAATTAAACAAATCGCTTAATTTCACCGCTCTCAGTCCAATCTTTTTTTTACGTGACGATAGTTTCGCCTCTTCCTACAGTCATTATCAAATATTAATATTTCTTGCACTTGATGCTTGTCACTATACGAACATATAACAAGAACACATTACGTTCACAATTATTAAAATTAAAACAAAACCGATACATTTATATACAGAAAGTGCACTCGGGCATGGTCAAGTTATAAAGATAAATGGAAAAATATAATCTATTGTATATTATATATAATATATAATATAGCCTAAGTTTTGAATTGAAGGGGTAAATTTGTATTTTTAAAAATTGTGACTGGAATTTTTTTTCTCGTTTAATAACTCACTTATTGCTAAAAATTCTCAAATAACCAAATATGTCATGTTGTGTGTATCAAATAAAAGATCTTGCTAAACTGGACATTATTTTACGTTTTATAGTATTTCTCATGGTTTCCAAATGTAAACCCCTATTTTAATTGTGTTGCCGATAAAATTGGACCCTTTTATCTAAATCTACCCTTTCCGAAAATATGTTTTATACTTTTGTGTAAAAGGAGATGATGTACTATAGAAAGAATTTTATAATTGACACAGATAAAAAAACTGCTAAATAATTATATATTTAAAGTATCGGCTATCAAATAATTATGTATATTTTCATTCGTATTTATTTATTGCGATTTTTATAAAATATGTATTTGCCTTCTACCACTAAAGCAGTAAAATTGGGTGTTATGGCCGCCGTGTTGAAACGAAAAGAGATATCATAAAACTGTAGACAGAAAAATGTTTAGTTTAACAAGAATGTTCATACGATGGCAGATTGAGATTTGAATTTTTCAAAAATTAGACTTAATTTTAAATTAGACTTTTTTAATTTAAAATTTACATTTTAAATTTAAAAATGTAATTTTAAAAACTTTCATTGTATCATCATTTTAAAGGTTAATTAAAAATGGTGCTAATTTATAATCATTCTTGATTTGAATTTTAATTGTTTTATTTTTAATAATTCAGATGACAGTAAAATCAACATTTTAGACAGCCATTTTGAAATGGTAAACTTTGTGCTAAATTGTTTAGTTTTTTAAACTTTTTAAAGAAGTTTAAATTTATCTATGTTTACTTTTGATAATCTAGAAACGGAATCCTACCGCATAAAATGCAGGGTATTTTACCAGACTCGTCCACAATGTTTCTTGGGTAAATGGGTTGAGCTAGAAAGTTTATTTAAAATTGCATTCCACCTTTTAAATTTGCATTAAGGAATGTTTTTTTTTTCCATATACAGAGTATTCCATTAACTTATGAACATGGTTTATATCTCAAAATATTAAACACAGATCAGTATTTTATAATAAATGGTATACCTTTTGGGATTCCCGAATTTGGAAGAAAAAAAAATCAGCACCAAGTTTCTAGCTAAACCGGTTTTCCCTCAAAACATTTGATAAGGGTGATGTAAAACAGTATATTAACATAAAATATTAAGCTCCTTCCACTTTACAGCTATGTATCTTCTTCTCTGACTGGATATGTATCGAATGGGGAAACACAATATGTGATTTTTCACAAATGACTATTTCGTTTTGTAAATTTCCTAATTTTCCTTATTACACGAATGATAAAACTTAGCTTTACCAAACACACCACAAACACTTCTAACTTAGGGTTAAAGTTTCCTTTAATTACATTTGTGTGTGGAAGTTACAGCCCCTAATACCACCCAAGTTTAGGTCCAAGGTCAACCAACTACAATTTGTGTCCGGTAAGTACAGGATTTAATTTGTTTCGTAGAATACTCAACTTTGAAATGAACTCATATCAAAAGTATCAATTTTCCAGTTTCTTCTATTTGAAAGAACCAGTATTTTACACCATAAACATTACACAACACAACACGAACAACTTCTTATAGGCGAGAACACAGATTCTCATATATAAAAACTAAATACTTATTAATGAACCATAATATTCAGCGCCATCTTCGTAAATATATCTGTAATACGTGGAAAAAATTACTTACGATTTCGACACTGATTTCCATAATTTTATTTTCACTCATTACAAAAATTTTAATGAAATCTGTAGAATCTACCTTGAGAATTAACGTTATTATAGGTGCTCCATGGACGATTTTGGGAGAGGGAATGTTTTATCGATACTACCCAAACGGTTATTTTTTGAAAGTTGCTACCATAGCGTTTTATTTGGTGTTTTAGAGGCTACGTTATCAGTGAAATTTGATCAAAACCGTTAGATCCGTTTATAATAAAACTGTAATCTTGAGTATAGATCTTTTGGGATTTAACATAATATGAGTTATTAATAGAGAAGATGTAGTTCAAATTTAAGTTATATTCGTACACAATTTGATAAAAATCGAGCTGTGTACAGACATCATTATAAAAACATTTTCTAAGGAAACCTTAGAAAACTCCACATTTTTTCAACCCAACACAAAGCTTTCTCTATAGTATATTTGAGAAATTTAAAAAAGCTACAATCTTAAGTATTTATGAATTGAATATTCAAAATTTTAGTTTCTAATCTAAATGTTAGGCCTTCTTATTTATTCTTTGAAATCTGTAAAATTTAATATACATTTTACCCAGAGAATTGCATAATCTACATGAAGCCTGACTTTAATGAGTCAATTCTGAGTGAACCTAGCAGAATACAATACTTCAAATAGTCTTGGGTTAGATCCCTCTCTTTTATCTATCCTCTCTTTTGAGCATTTCTTGTTCTCTTCCGATGCGGACACTATTAACTTGTCAGATGGAAGAGTCGTTCTTTTCTTTCTTTTTTATAATACTTTTGTAACCGAGACGTTTTTTGTCTTAAAAAAAAATTACAAAGTTAAAATTTTAATGTTTTAAATTTTACTTTATTATGTTATAATTAATTTTCCGTTTATTAAATATGGCTCTATATATAGTCTTATATTAGAAAATCGTAAGTTAAATAATGGTTTAAATGTGTAGAAAAACAAATATGTCAATAATAAAGGCACTTGACATGCATTCAAGGGAAGACAAAGGGATCTCATTAAAGTTTTGTTTTATGAAATAGGGAAGGGGTACACATGAAGATACATTTTTTAAAGTCCTTCCATTTTATAAAATAGAAAATAATAAAATGAAATGAATTAATCTAGCTGGTACATCTCAGGAAATATCTGCGTTTGAACAGCAATAGTGGATAATCCATATCAGTTATATTCCATGCAGTTTTACAATTTTGCTTTTTGATGTTTTTTTTCTCACTTTTAAAGAGAAAGAGTAAAGATAAATCATAAAGGTTCCAAACAAAAATATGTTTCAATTTATTCCAGAATATATTAATGTTTTTACAAATTGTCTCTTCAACCTAAAAGATTATGTTCATTTTTTATGTTGTATTATAGTCTTTAGAGTTTGCTATGAAAATAATTTGATCGAACCACATAATTAACCTGTATTAAGATAAAAATACTAAATTTGGTTTAAACCTATCCCCAATAACATATACAAAATGAACAAATATTGCGCATACAAATATACTATTACATGACCTTTCGAGAGTATGAATCAACCCATGTCATCAAATAATAAACCTAATACATATGAAATGTGTAAAACGCCAGTAAAGCCTAGGGCCTTGATGGAAAACTTTAACTAAAACTAGATATTTAGGGAAAAGCCATGACTAAAGGTAGACCTGAGCAGTCATAATTACTATGACTAAATACAAATGTAGTCAAGAGAATCTCAGGTGAACTAAACTCAAACACAATAAGAAATTGCAAATATGAACTTGAAGACAGATCATAAATGGATTACCTAAACAAACAAGTAGTTTTATGCCAGCGATGGGTAACTTAAGGCCTTTTTAAAGAGTGAACAACAATTATTAGTACTATTTCTCAAGAGTTTAGCTTTGAACCTTGTGATCAGTCCTTGTGGAAATTAATCTGACAAACTTTAGTCTTAATTAAAATAGAGGAATTTTTATTTTTTATTTTAATCCAGTTTTAAAACATAACGAATAACAAATAGAAGAGCCAGCAACTGTCAACTAACTAAATAGGAGTTGTGTGTCAACGGCGTTTTTACCTAACAGTTATTTTCATAAGTTTAAAGCTTTATGTAGTGATTACTTCTTGTGTAAATTTCACCGTAAAGTTTTAGTTTCCAATATGTTATTAGGTTACTATTTTGACATTTCTCATGTTCTGATTAATATATTTAAATAATATGGGAGATATTGAATTTAAAAAAAAATTAGTTTTCGATGAGTTCATTTGTTGTTAATAATTTGAGTTCATTAGTGTCGAACTTCCGCTGGTCTAGATCCTGGAATAAACCACGTTTCTAGATCAAAGTGAGATTTAATTTAGTTGTGCTATTATGGAACGACAAAATAAACACAGTATTGGTTCAGGTCAGGAACTTAGACGCTCTCTAGCGGTTGCGGTAGAGTTAGTCAAACAATATAGGTCAATAACTAGGTCAAGACTGTAAGTGCCAAATAAATATCATGATATATAGTGGAGCAAGTTGATCCAGCCGTTAAATGATTGTGTATTCGATGAGTGGGATTTATCGTTAAAATAAAATTAAGTTATATTTTCGAATAATTTCCTAGTATTTTGTGTTTTAAATATTATTTGAAGTTATTGTTATTAATCAAAATACTTATTTATAGGCTGGGGTTTTTAAGTAGACCTCCTCCTACTGTTTTTAACCGATTTTGACTTTTGAAGTCCGTATACTTCGAATTTGTTCTTATGGGAAAGAAATACGTTTTAATCTTCATCAATCAAATAATATCAGCTTTTATTAATATAATGAAAAAATTTTTATAACAAACTAAACAAAATTGTGATTATTTGTTAAAGAGGTGTTGTAATTATTTTTTGACAAAGTATGGTATTTTATTAGTTCGTTTTAAAGTGAAGTTTTTTAAAGTTTGTGAATATATTTTGCATTGTTTTTGCCGTGAAGTTTTTTAAGTTTACTAACTGTTTCTCATCGTACTTTTAATGGTAACAATGCCTCTAACTAGAGAGAACAGAAACTTATGCTAAATACGTGTTTATCACCGCAACTACATGAGAATTGTGCGAATGAACATTGATTTGTATAAACGATGCCAGCCGAACTAAGGATGCCAGCCGAAGATATACCATTTACAATTGGACCAATGAATGAAAGTTGTATTATCTGTGGAACAAGGATATTGTGTTGTACCCTATTATTATTGTTGTTTGTTTAAATAATTATATAATTAATTTTAGCAATTTTTTTTCATTTATAATTTATTAATGTTTTAAATACATTATAAACAAAACTAACTGCTTTCTGGTTTGAAAGTTATTTCATATATTGGATTGTTTATATTAATAATATGGTTTAATCAATGTCAAAACAAATGCAGGACGTTTCGAAATTATAAATCAACTTCGATATCAATTGTGAAACTAGAGTATAAAACATAAAAATACTAATATAATCTAGCGCCATGTTGGAAAATAAAACTAAATCTATAAAAGAATTCAAACCTAAAACTAGGCCTGAGCAGTCAAAGCTGATTAAATACAAACATGATCGGATAAAACCACAACATAGAGACCTGCAGTATACAAAGGACGGTAAGTAACTGATTGTAAGGGATGAAACTACGAGAAAGCTATTATATCTGCTTATCAGATTAAACAACCTTTAATGTTCTCGTTCCACGCTTGATAACGAAAGTAGATTTATACTCTGGAATGATAGTAAATGTCCCATTAAATCATATGAATACTAACTGGATACTTCAGTGAATTTATGTAGATATGTTTATATTGATAAATAAAATAGTGAAATGGTACGATTTAGATGCTGCATTTTATTGTCCACCTTTTCAAAGTTTGATAAATTTTCGTTTCGGGTCTATTTAAGACAAAATCCTTTTAAGCCCAAACGGCTGAACTGATTTCCATGTCGTTTTCAATAATTGTTTCTTTTAATGGTTTAGTTGCAAAGTAAAAAATCTCATTTTTATTTATTTGTTATTTTTACATCCCCCAAAATAAAAACTTTAAAATTTAAAAAGAATTGTCTTTAAAAAAATGCCGTTTTGGAGTTATTTGTAAAAAAAATCGTTCATCGATTTGGTAAAAAAAAACGTAATTTCTCAAAATTATCTGAACCGATTTCGTTCAAATTTTAATGAAAAATACACGAACCAGTGAGAAAAATCGTTCGGGAAAACAGCAAAAATGAAACTTAAGCGTCATTAAAAGCGCGTTTTATTTAATGGCTTGTTTATACCAAAGCGAATACAATTTACACTCTATTTAAATATATAAATGTTGATGGGCCCCATATTTGTTTTGACTTTTTTATTGACAACTACCGAAATAACTTTTCCCAACGATTAGTTTTAGTTAGTTTTTTTTTTTATTTTAGTGATAAATAATTTTAACAAGTTTTCACAACATTATTAAATTTTCTGTCTACCAACTTACCCTTCCTTCCAATATATTAAAATATGTCAACGTTATATGACTTTTATTTGTTGATCAGTGTTACCAAAACAAAAGATTAAACATAATCTAGATATTTTTTTCAAGCGTTGTATTTCCTGCAGGAGAGTATTAAAGCTTGTTTACAGTAAGGGTGTTAGTTGAGTTGTTAGTCTTGTAACTCTTCATATTTTAAGATTAAAATCTTGTTGGTAAATGTATACAAGAATATTGAACGTTTATTTTGATGTCAGCTTTCTGTTGCTCCGCTCACGTCGTCTAAATGTTTCACAACTATCTGACTCTTCGTTTGTAAACACAATTGTTTTAATATCACGGCGTCGATTGCAACTTGTTCGTTATAGCCACATCGCACAATTGTAATACAACCAGATGTTCTAAATATATTACTCAAATGTTGTTGTTTTATTTGAAAAATATCTAAATAACAAAAAAAATGTATATTTTTATGAAACATTTAACCAGCCACCATTTTGAAACACGTTGTTAGATTGGGTTGGTTATTTTTAGATTAGTTCTTTACTTTATTAGATATCATGCTAAGTTTCAATATATCCGTTAAACTGTTCTGGAGATAAAAATTTTAAAAGTTTAAAAAATCTCGAATATCTTGGACACTAGCAATTTCGAGCACGTGTTTATAGTAACTTTTTCTTAGTTTTTATGTGGTAAACAACCTCCTGAAGTTCGGAAACATAACTATACAACACTCTATATAGTGTAGTGTAGTGCAGTGCAGTGCAGAGGTAGTGGTTGTGTGAGTGGAAGTCGTTGCAAAGATAGTGCTCTATACGATTTACACTATTGACCGAAGGCACTTGGTAGAACTCCATTTTAATAAAAATTAAACACAAATTTAGTAAATTCTACAATTTTATTGAGTCTTTCCGACCATGGTTTCGCCAGTAATGGCATTTACAAGGCAGCATAACAAAGTCAGTCTTGTTAAGTCAGTCGTTGTTAAGCTGCCTTGTAAATGCCGTTGCTGGCGAAACCATGGTCGGCAAGACTCAATAAAATTGTAAAATTTACTAAATATTGTGTTTGTTTTTTCATTAGATAGTGCTTTGTTTATTACTGAGGACATAGCTTACGTGGAACTTACAATAATTTTTTTTAAATTGTTTTTCTCATACTATAAAATATTACTAAATTAACAATAAAAGAAAGGACTAATAAAACAGATCTATTAGAGGGCTCACATATAGTGAGTACGGCCTAGGCAATACCATAGGAACCTAGATGGATCTACACTGCTTTTCATATAGTCTTAGAATAGATCCATATTTTTTATCATTCCTATTAGATCTCTTGACCAACTCTTGTTCTTTTCCGATCCTGAAGATATTAGAGTTTCGAAGTGTAAGAGTCGCTATTTAAAGTTATTTCCTTCTTTTTTTTTAAAAAGACATTGATGGAAAGTTTCCGCATTTAAACAGCATAAATACTTTAATTTATATTAAATTATGCACTACTGAATTAACAAACAATAAATGAATGAACTCTCTCAGCAAAACTTTAAAACAACGCAAGACGTAATTCTAGACAGAAAGGATTTTATAAAGCACTTGTATGTCAACATATGTAGACATCTAAGCCAGTCATGCTTATTACAAATTGCCATATCTCTTGAGTGTGCATTGTCACAAACACAACTCATGTTTCCCCGATGTATGAACCGTCAGAAAGTAAAGTAGTTAAAGCACTTGTGAGTGTACAGTCACATACACAAGATAATCTAAGTAAGTTAGGGAAAACGTTGGGGGTAGTTTGTTAGAATGTTGGAGGGGTAGTTTGAGTTAATAAATTCCAGGTAGTTTGTTTTTAATTTGACAGCTATCAAGAGACTCACTATAGGTATAACCTTTCAGTAATCATTGCTTTGTACGGAAAAAGAAGAAAAGAAAACCGAATATATACCTCTAGAATATTCTAATAGCGTCAGGGTCGGAAAAGAACAAGAATTGGTCAAGAAAGAGAGGTATCTAATCCAACACTATATGGAAAAGTTTAAATCCAGATTGGTCCTTCGGGAAAGCTATGCCCGTACTTACTATAATGAGTCCCTGAGTATATTAAGGTACAAACTAATGCAACTGTTAGTTTACACTTGTTATGACCAAATATTATACAAAATTTAAACCATCTGCCATTACCTAATAACATTAGGCTAAACTTCTTTTTTTTCGTTGTTGAGTAAAGGCGAAAAACATCTCGGCTATCATCGCCTTCTAAAAAAAGAAAATAGTAAAGAGTATAAAATAAAAACCTAACCTAACAAAATACTCTAATAGCGTCAACGTCAGAAAAGAACAAGAGTTGATCAATAGAATAAGAAAGAGAGGGATCTAACCCAAGACTTCATGATGAATGGTGTAGATTAACCTAGGTCAGATCGGGATTGCCAAACTTCTACTTACTAAAATGATTCCCTGAGGGTCATTAAACATACAGGATATAAATTTACGAGGAAGGGATGGAGTTAAAATAATTCCAAATTGCTTTCAAGGTAGAATTATTGTGAAAGTTATTATTTATGTCTTATCGGAGGAATGAGCAACTGCGTCGGTTCACGGCCATTTGGCATACTGTCAAATATTATTTTTGGCTCTAACGAATTTATGTCATCACTCTATCCCGAAAGTTTTCTCTGATCTATTCCAGAATGTGGTGAAATGCGAATTGGCGTACCTCAGACACTAATTTCGTGTGTAATAGTGACGTCATTTTACAGTCAGTTTGCGTAAACATTTGTACGTTTTAATACTATAGTGTGATGATAGACGGTATAGAGTAAGTTTTGTAATCGACTAGATATTGCAGCTTCGGTTTTTTGACTGATTTTCACGTTTTATCGTTTCATTAAATTCAAAAAATCAAGTTTCGACATTACGACAAGTACGTAAGCACGGTGGATGTGAAAAATAAGATAGGAACTTGAAACTTTGTATAGGTTAGGTTATATAACTTAATTGTAATTCAGAAACATCGAAATATATATGTCAAAGTTGCGGCTATTCTAAACAGTTTTTGTTTTGTTCAGATCTCGTGTATTGTTCAAATTATAACACAATTAATTAGAGGAGTTTGCAGATTTTAATTCTCCATGTAGTGTTACCAACCTAATGTAATGTAATTTCTAATTCTGACCTACCAAGACATTTCGTGTATTAGATCCGTCAGGAGTAGAGCGTAGCAAGTTGATACTCCTTCACATGTGTAGATCTACCATGTGCTACGAGACACTGACTCGAACGAAGCGAATGTAGACTGTTTAATATATACACTTCTACGAGGCCCGCTACTTGTTTTTATCTTTAAATAAATATTGTCTGTACTTGCTGTATTATCCGGTCCTGCTGTGCGTCGTAGTTGCCAGTCGGTTAAGGACGAAAATGGATAAAATCATCGTGACAACCTGTGGTAAACTTTCTAGAATATACTAAATTAATGATGCCAAAACATAGCACAAACTTTCTCGCTCAACCACCCCTAAACCATAAAAAAAAGGAACCGAAACTAATCGTCACTAAACGGTAGTTTCCAACCAAAATGTGAAAATTAACCGTGAACCTTAAAAATATGTATTTTATAACAGTTTTTAGGGCGATTTTGGGGGAGGGGTTTAACCGATAACTCACGAAACCAATTTTTTTGGAGGAGAGGTGATAACCAATTCGTTTATTGGGGTCCTTAAGACTACACTAAATTTTGACTTATCGAAAAAATTAATAACCAGTCGCGAGATATAGCCGTTTACCAAATTTTATTTTAATCGGTCCACACATTCGTAAATCACTGCACATACGACAAATAGATGAACAGACAATATTCCAAAAAAGCGCTTTTTTTTTTAACGCAGGGACCTCAAAACGGTTAAATTCACACAAAAACTCACCATCGATTTTTGACCAATCATGAAAATTATTAAATTATTTATTTTTTTAATCTTAAAATGATAACTCTCGATCGATATTTTTGAAGACATGGCGAACAAGCCTTCTGTTTGTGCTCTTATTGAATATATTTTAGAAAAATTGTGTCAAAATTGTTGAAACAGATTTATTTAAAAATCTGAATTTTGAGTCTTTTTTTATAGGATATATTCACAAGTTTTAAATTATTGAAAAAAAATAGGTAAACGCTTTTAGAAAAAATATGCCCAATAAATTTGATCAAATTCGGCTCTCTCCTTTGACTTTTGAGCCCAAAGACCACAAATAACAGCCAGATATTTCCAAAAACCACATTTTTGGGGTTAAGGGGATTTCAAAATGGATATTCCCACGAATATCTCAACTTAAATATATATCTTAGCTCATAAATTTCCTTGTACAATACACTAGAAAGTAATATATTATATTATTCTATATTATATAGGTATTCTATACATTGTCTAAGCTTTTTTTTTTTAAATACCTACGCTTCTGCAGTCAAAGTAATAAATGAACAGATTTGCTCATAAAATTATTTACAATATTAAAAAATATGAAATGGATAAAATAGGATGTGTGTGTGTACTAAATATTTCCTGAAGTAAATGAACCCAACCTAACCTAACCTGAACGCCATGGAAAAACTGATATTCCAATTTCGCACTGAAGTGAAGCGGGCATTCTATAGAATGCCTAGAAAAAGTATTAAATATACTTGATTTCATACTTTTCCCTGCTAACTTTAGGCGATGTATATAATGCATACAATGTCTGAAATAAAATATTGCCAGTAACATATATAATTTAACCTAAAATATTGATGTAGAACTATTTCAAGTTGAAATAACTTATATGTATTCTGACCTATCTAAAACTCTACTAGGTTTCTGCAGAATAGTAGTTATCGTACGTTCTCTAGTCAAAGACATCGTTTGGAGTATGGTAGAAAGACAAACAGTATAAAGTAACTAAACTGAACTTGTTGATTAACTTATCGCACCACCCTATATAGCCTCGAGGTATTCCTTCAGGACTTGGAGAGAAGTTTCTAAACAGAAGCCAAACCGGATGTGCGTTCCTCAAAGTGGCTTCATCTTGTTAACTTTAGTGCTGTAGTTTAAATCTTTAAAGTTTTGTTTGACCCTCCAGGCAATACGTTGTTTCAGCTTATTCTATAGCAGGGTTCATATCTTATATTTATTTATATTTTTCTTACAAATATGTTTTAAATACAATTAATAAACAGAAAAATTAACCCTGAACACAAGATCTCACAAAAATTACGTTTACTTATCAAGCGCGTTTCAACAAAGTCGCCATCTTCAGTGATACATGAGCTACAATAACTAAACTAACTTTATCGCAGCTTCGCCCTTACAGGTAGAGATATCATGCAATACATATGAAAAAAAGAGAACAAACTACAAAACTTACACTAAAATGGTTCATCTACATGTGATAACTTAATAAAATGAGTTAGATTTCATCAAAGTTCGATGTATATTTCATCAAAATATGAACATTGATCATATTTTATGACGTGTGGTCATGCTAAATTTCAGCGTTCTATATCCTGTTATTTTAGAAATAAATTAAATCAGAAAAACTCTGGAAGTGTCTTTAGAAGCAGAATTTTGAAAATCGTTTCTTAGTGAACAATGAACATATGAGAAATATCACAATTCGAAGTTTCAGAGCTTTGTGTTTTGTAATCCTGGAAATAAATTTATAAATAAGTTTAGACCTTAGCCCAATTTAGACCTTTTGTAATCAGAATTTTTAGAAATCGTTTTTATTGCCCCCCCCCCTACTTAGTAATAAATAGCTTCCCTGAAAATTTCAATTGGATCAATTCAGTAGCTTTGGCTATATGTTGAGGATGGCTCAATCAGTCAGGACACGTTCATTTATATATAGCGTGTATTCAAAAAGTCCTAGATCGGTTCAATAACTTGAAAATCAAAAAATATAGAAAAACGATATTTTATATATGCATTTTGGTGATAAAAAAGATGTATCAATTCCCATGCTCTAGTCGATCATACAATATAAATGGTTAATAATTTCTGAATATACTGGTAACACTCGACAAGTTATGTATACAGCGAACAAGAAGGAAACGGGTGGGAATGCTCGCCAGGATCCGTTTAAATAATTCATGGTGATTACCGTACGTCTGGCCACAATACGGAGCTAGCTTCTGGGATCAGACTTGAATTAACTAGGAGCTTATTCAACACCAGGTTAAAAGCTACCACGAAGTGTGCGGTAAATTAGGCTATATACTTCTATTTTAACATGACCTAATTTAATACGAAATTGTTTCAGACATAAACTTGATTTGAAATATATAAAATAAATACGTTAAATGTTTGTAGAATGGATTTACAAATTTATACATTTACATTAAAATGGAAATAATAATACATTTATTAAATCAAACGCGTTTCAACGATACTGCTGTCATCTTCAGTGATGTATGAATTAAAATTATCAAACTATAAATGAGTTTTCCATGTTAGACTGTTTAATGACACAAGTTTGCTTGAGTGTCGTAATTTGTTTATCAGCCAGATTTTTGTTAACATAATTTTAAAATAATTTCTTAAATATGAAATGTTCTATTAGATAAATATATTAAATAAATATTACATTACATGGATAGTCCGACGTGTGGCTTCGTTAAAATGTTTTAGGGCGCGTTTCGGACATCATCAAGAAAAATAAATACTAAATTGTCTTATGTGAAAACTACACTGATCTGTTTTGACTGTGTATTGTGGAGTGTTTTTCTCTTTTGTTAATTTTTGTACTCTACGACCTCAAACAAGCATTCAATTTTAACTGATGATGTTACTGCGATACCGAAACGCGTTTTTTTTCTTAAACGAAGTAATCCATGTAATTTATTTTATCCAATAAAATTTTTTACATTTACTGAAAATTATGTTTGTTTAGGAGTGGCAATTGACTTAACGAGAGTTCATTGTTTATACAAACAAAAACAAAGCATCTCTGTCATCAATAAAAATTTGATTATAATTAATTAAATACGAGTTTCGATAAGGTCGCGTTTACACTTCAAACTATATAAGTAAAGGCCCTTATTAAAGTATTAGTTTGTATCTTTTTTTTTAACTTTGTTCATTTATTTTCAATATTTAAATGACAACCACTGACTGACATTTTTGATTTTGGTTAGTTTTTATTTAATTTCGGCGTGGGTGAATAAGACAATTCTACATTGTATTTACACCGTTTAAACTATACTAGAATACAGCGCCCAACCCCAAGTAACCCCCCCCCCTCTTTAGCAGGCTGGTTTTGTTAATAATTTGATGGCTCGATCATTTGAATTTTGATGACTTAAAACTGTATTAGGTTTCTCCATTTCTTATTCTTTAAAAAAAAAACTTTCAAAAAACATAATATTCCACATAGTAAACTGTGCTATTTTTAACAGATAATTTGAAAAAAAATAAAAATTTTAAATTTCAACAGTATTACATTAAATATGATTAAATTATGACAAGATTGAATACAAACCCTCATACAAAAAGAAAGACAAAATTTGAAAAGTACATTTGAAGGTATGCCCTAAAACGATTATTTTTCCGTCTCTGTATGTGTTTATACTTAATACGTTATATTTTAGGAACCAACTTCAAACTTGGTACATGTATTACATCTAATAAGACCCATTTTGGTTTGGAATATCAATTTTATACTTTGTACTATTTCAAAATGGTGGCCATTTTAAAATTCTAAATCTCAATATCTCAAAATCCCCGTAAGTTTTACAAAATATTTACAAGAGACAAAAAGTTGCTAAATTTAAGTCTTAACTACAGTGCATAAATTATTAAGATTACATTATTATTAAGTTTTTGCAATTTTATGGAAATTACTTTAGAGTATTTTGTGGTACCAATTTCATGTAGTCATAACCATAAAATTGCAAAAACTCAATTAATAATCATGGAATCTTTATAACTTATGCACCGTTATTTAGGAGATTAAATTTAGCAACTTTTTTGTCTCTTGTAAATATTTTGTAAAATTTATGGATTTTGAGATATTCAAAATTAGAAATTGGAAATACCTGCCATTTTAAAATAGTACAAAGTATAAAATTGATATTCCATACCGAAATAGGTCTTATTAGATGTAATATATGTACCAAGTTTGAAGTTGATAGCTTCATACGTTCCTAAGATACAACGTATTAAGTAAAAACACATAAGAAAGATAGATGGAAAACTAAACTTTCATGACATACCTTCATATGAAATTTTTTCTCTTCCTTTTAGTATGAGGTGTCCTGAAAGGTTTCTTTAACTTCCTGTGTAAATGAATTAAAATAAGCCGGGTATAATGTAATAAAGCTAAAGAAATAAAATTAATAACTTCCATTTCGACGATATTTTAGTTTATAATTTTAAAACGCAAAACAAATTAGAAATTTCAACAGTATTACATTTAATTTAAATAAATTCTGAAGAGAATAAAACCTAACACATATATAAAGGATTTAAAATAAGACTGGTATAATGTAATAAAGCGAAAGACATAAAATTAATAACTTACCATTTTGGTGATTATTAGTTTATAACTTTTAAAGTGTGACAAAATTTGAAAATCCAAGAGTATTACAAGTTGGATAAGTCTTAAAAATAATGATACTAAACACATATATTGAGAATTTAAAGTAAAAACTATATAATCTGTTTCATAAATGTCACACAAAAACGTGATAAATTTTTATTTATCTTTTTATTAAGCGGCTTATAGATCCAGGCTTTGGAGTTTATCTTAATAACAAACTAATCCCACAGAGTAAATCTGCTAAATATCTTGGAATGTATCTTGATGAACGTCTTACTTGGAAGCATCATGTATGTATGAAAGCAGACCAAATAAAACAAAATCTGAGCAATCTGTATTGGTTGATTTAACGAAAATCCCAATTAGCTTTGTATCACAAGAGATTATTGTATATTTCAATTATTAGACCTATTTGGACTTATGGTGCAGAATTATGGGGATGTACGAAACCCTCAAATCAACTAATTATACAACGAATACAAAATCGTATTATTCGTACAATTACAAATGCAAGATGGTACCAAAGGAATGATGACCTTCATTCTGATCTAAACCTGAAAAGTGTGCATGAGGTAATTCAAGACTGCGCTTCTCGCCATGAAAAGAGACTTCATCGACATGTGAATGTGGAAGCTATCCAACTTTTAGACGTGGAATGTGACAAAAGACGACTTAAGCGTCATAAACCGCAGGACTTAGTTAATATCTAGGTTTAATACATGTTATTTTATGTTATATGTATTACTTATTTGATCCATGGATTAAGATTGTAATAATAATTTTTTTTAAATAAAAAAATTAAAAAATCTTTTTATTTACACAGTAGATTAAACAATAATAACACATTACAAAGAAGCCAACAATTAAAATTATTTTTGTTAATAATATCTAGTTACCATAGAAACATATTATTTTTTATCAAAGTTTAACGTCAACCATTTTTAAAATCAAATTTATTTTTACCAAAACATTCCATAATAACCGATTAAAACCATCCAAAAAAAATGTCAGACGACGTAATAGATAAAATCTTCATCAATATTGAAAAGAAAAGAGCAAGCTATTCCGACATTCTGAGTGCAGTTATGAAAATTTTACCCATTGATGAACCAACAACTAGTTCAAAATTACCAATGAGCAAAGTTCTCAAATGGGCTCAAACAAATATGAAAACGTTAGGAGGATTTGTTACTGTATCCGATTTGGGATTTAACGAATTTAACGGAGTCAGAAAACGGATTTCTCCTGTTGTCCACGGATTGTTCCGTTCATCAATTAGAAAACCAACAGTCTGTGTTTACTGT
Organism: Aphrophora alni; assembly: GCA_963513935.1. NCBI lineage: Eukaryota > Metazoa > Arthropoda > Insecta > Hemiptera > Aphrophoridae > Aphrophora > Aphrophora alni. The sequence goes on along the minus strand of OY740770.1, from coordinate 128,356,783 downwards.
CATTTGGAATCTTTTCCTACAGATAAGAATGGATTTGATAAATCGGAAAAAGATCTTTTTGGAAGAGGTGTTGTCGACGCTAAAGGGTCGCTTCTTTGTTGGTTTTATGCTATCCAACTGTATAAATCTATGGATGTTGAGTTACCAGTTAATATTAGATTTCTGATTGAAAACATGAAGGATTATGAAGAAAAAGAGTTTATGAAGTACCTTCGTACAAATAGAAGTTTACTTTTTGAAGGTATCAAATACATTTGTGTACCGTACAGTCCTGTTTTAGAAGGAACAAAACCTTTGATAACATATGGTTACCGAGGATGTTGTCAATTTAATTTTACTGTTGAAGGAGGAAAAGGACATCTTGATTCTGGCAAATACTCTGGCGCTGTACAAGAAGTTATGACTGATGTAATTGCTCTCCTGAATTCTTTAGTCAACTCGAAAGGGGAAATTTTTATCTCTGGCATAAATAAAGACGTTACAAATGTAACGCCAGAAGAAGAAAAATCATGTCATGCTTCTAGTTTCAGCATCACTGATTATAAGAAATCAACCAAAGCTCATGTCTTGCTTCACAAAGAAAATAAGAAAAGTTTATTGATGCATCGAACACGATTTCCCAGCATATCGATACACAGAATCGAAACTGAAGAATCATCAGATGATAATATAATTCCAACTAAAGCGAGTGCAAAGTTTACCGTGACGATTGTACCTCACCAAAGACGAAAAGATGTCAATAAATGCATTACAAATCATTTAACTCAGACTTTTAAAAATTTGAAAAGTAAAAATAAATTAACAATTGAGATGCCAGTAGCTATTAAATATTGGCAAGGTAATTTTAACGATAATAATTACAAGGCGGTTAATAAATCTGTGCGCAAGGTGATGAAGGAAGAGCCTGAATTTGTTCGTAGAGGAACTTTCTACTCAACTATTGCTGATTTGAACGATGTTGTTGAAATAATAAGTATTGCAATGCTTCCTGTTGGATATGCTGATACCAGTGGAGCTCTCTGTGTAAAATCTGATATTAGAACTTTCATGGATGGAGTTAAAATAGTTGTTTCGTATATTAATGAACTATCCAAGTTCTAAAAACTTTGTTTTTATTTTGTGCTATTTTTAATTCCATCCCGTCGAACGTATTCCAACAGTTATTTTTGTCCAGAAACTAAGTCTGTAGTTGTGATGTGTTAAGGTATTTCTAACGATCTGTAATTACTATTATTTTGAGTGTCATAATTGCAAGATTGTGGAATATTAAAAACATTGATTAATTTATTGTGTTTATTGTTTAAATTTCTTTTTCTCGATATTCCAAATCAGTTATTTTGTCTCAGGAAAGGTGGACTCTCACCGGATCTACGCATTTTTTCATATAGTCTTAAGATCGATTCTTTTCTCGTTTTTCCTTTGATAAACTTTTGTTTTCTTTCAAACCTGAAGGAAGAGTGATTTTTATTTTACATTCTTCATTCCTTTTGTCGCCTTTAAAAACAAAATAAAACAAATGTATCTGGCATATCAATTTCTCTGTGTCAATCTCTTAATCATTCTGTTTTTTTTTTTTTTTTTGTTTTTTTTTTTTCAAATTCAGATCATTTATCAATTTACAAATCTTAAAATTAGCAAGAAGCATTTCCAAAAACAAATATAAATCTACAAAATTATTTTTATGGAAAATACAAATGTTACCTACACGTTACAAACAGTTTTGTGAAGTTAAAAATATTAAACCTTATCTTGGACCTTTTACACTTCAATAAATAAAAAATAATCTTCAAATCTAACATTCAAATTATTTATTAAAATATATGAATTTTTTTAACTACAATCATAATGAGAATGTTCGTTCTATATTTAAACATTGAATTTATATCTCAGAAAAAATATCATAATATACTGTGTCAATGTATTGGTTGTAGTTTTGTGGGTTCAGATTCAGAATGGACTAGTGTAGGAGGAGTCTGAGCATGCAATACAGCAGCTGTCCTTCAACGTTATCTTGGGCCGTTAGATGGCAGCACAAGAGTCTTTAATTTCTAAGCTTCAACCCGTACCATGGATATGGCTTATCTATTTAGTATGTAGAGTTGATTCTTTGACCTAGAGGTTTTTTTTCGTCATGTTTAATTAACATTTTTGTTTCCAGGAGATGGCACTGACGACCAGCCTTTTGTTACCGACAAGGACAAGATGTCGGGGTTCGAGACGAACCTTTATCTTTATTCGGTAAGTAAAACATCATTCTATAACTTTATTTAAGGTTATTACAAGTGTTGATTATATATTCGTAATAACATATAAATGTGAAAATTATGTAAAAAAATATTAGATAAATATTATATTACCTGGATAGTCCGTCGTGTCATTTGGTTTTAAAATCTATTTAATGAGTTTCGGACACCCAATTCCATCATCAGGTAAAACCTAAATACTTTCCCGCAGAATTTTGTCGAGTAAACAAACATTCATCTATGTTTCAACTAATGATGGGATTGGGGTCCCGAAAAGCGTCTTACTATATTTTTAAAACTATCTAGGTTATATTATTTATTTAATACTTTTTAAATAATAATAGAACTTTCTACAATTAATTTAAATAACTAGGATACTACAAAACTTGACGTTTGAATTTAAAACAAAAGTTACATTACAAAATAACAATATTTTTTTAATGTATAAATAGCTTAACAGTTGATCTAAAGTATCTTAGTATCAAATATAATAACTTTGTGAAAATCGTTACTATTAGGCAATAATTTTGTCTGTATTGCGACAAACAAGACGTCAAATTTCTAATCAAAATAACTTTACCTCTAATAATAGCGATTTACAGAAACTGATGCATTATACATGTATGTCACATTGATAAATATTATTAAGTATTATGAGAATGGAGTAGGGTATATCCGAAAAGTGAGATTAACAAAGCTGGGAAAGGCAAATAATGAACTCATTTAATTTACAACATTCCTAGCAGAGATACAAATTATTTAAAAATTATTTATTTACTGGGTTCAAAATTGGCTTTGTTTATGTTCAGATTTCGAACAAAAAACAAATCTTTAGTTTTTTTTTAAATAAAAACAAAATTTGTTAAACTATTTAATTTTTCAAGACGAACACATTTCCTAATATAATTTTTACTTTCTCATAAGGAAATTAGGTATTTAATTTTTAGGAACGATGTCTGCCATTATTTGTCGTGTGTGCAGAGCTATGACTCATTACTTAAACCCAGTGTGCAAAATCGCAAGTAAAAACAAAAAATATACAGTTCAGGAAAATTTTACAACAAAACCTTGAATGAAAATTGACCGCTGTCATTAAAAACTAGACTTCACATAGGATTCCTGCTGAGGACACGTTTACTGTACAACTAAGTTTAGACTCTTATATATATATATATTGTCAAAGAGGGCACCCATGGTTTAAATCCACTTTTTGATTCTCAACCACCTAAATGACATTTGTAGTTTGTTCTTATTTGGTTTTAATGATGTCTGAGCGAGAAAGTTTGTGCACCTGTTATTTCCTGTTATTTATAAAAGTAGTTAATGAAAGACAATTCACATAAAAAACTGTTTCTATGATATTTAGTTACGAGATATTTCAAATTTAAACACAACTTCCGTTATAAAAATTAATCATTTATAGTTGTTAGCCATTATCAAAAATTCTCAAATGGAATTAAGGTAAGTTTAAATTTAACATATTACATCTTTAAGATTGATTATTAAACCTTGCTGATGTTGAGTTAGCCCTGTTGAAGATGTCTGCCCCCAATTAAAATCTGTACACGAGTTAACATGGATAAATTTCCTCATTATTTCGATTAATCAATTAATTGGTGCTTTTATACCAACAACGTTTCTGTTTTGGTAAAATAAAAAATTAAAAAATCATTGGACGATTATAAAAGAATTAATTTCTCAAAATTGTTTAGTGAACTGTAAAAATTACAGACGCAAACTTGTGTCCAAATTTGGATTTTTAAAAAAATATTTACGGTTCAAGAATAATAAAAGGTAAATCATAAATTATTGATGCATCGTTAATGAAATTCGATCCACTTGTTTGTACAAGGATAAATAGATTTATGCCCTTATTTAAACACATAGACAGTTTTCGCAAAGACGTCAGCAAATAGACTTGTTAATAGTGGATTCGAAACAAGTGTTTTACGCATAAAATTGATTACAAAAGTTTTTATTCCAAAACCAATTTGAACAAACAACGTTTGGTGTGAGGTCAACACGTCTCTTTGATACAGTGGAGATTCTGAGGTTAGAAGTTCATTCAAGCGTAACTTGTTGTATGTCTTTCTTGTAGGTAGGGGGGGGGGAGAGATAATGTATTTGTTAAGACAAAGAAGGAAACTAAATGAATTCTCGTTTGTAGAAATCTTCCATTCCGTTTCGATGAGTATACACGAATTAGAAACAATTGTAGTAACAGCAATGGTCCGTTCTAATTGTTAATGGGGTTGTCAGACATCTTTCCAATAATCAGATACTAACCTCCAACGTTTCAAATTTTTATTGCGAATTTCGTCAAAATCCTTTCGCAATAAAAAAAAGTTTAAAAACAAGTTTCGCTAAATTTTTGTGAGGTCCTGAATTAAATAATTAAAAACAGATGAAAATGTCTAATATAATGTTATAAATTTCATAAAAATCACATGATTACATATTGTTTGGTTCCAAACACTACTTGTACACTTGATGAATCTAAGATATATCTAATATAACATCAAATTTTGTGTAATTACGACAATCTTATATTTGATGATAAATGTTCTCCCAACGTATTTACTGAGTGGTTCTGTACAAAATTAAATCATTTGATTGGAGCTCACTCCCAATTACCAATGATTGATTCATCCGGGTTAATCGATTTCAGTTAAAGCAACACAAAAACACAAATATACACACCAACAGATTAATGGATTGTGGCGATAGTGATACTTGGGGCACAAAATGTCAATTTATTATAACCTAAATAAATGTTTTCCTTGGATTGATTTGTTTTATTTAAAGAACTTTTTATGTAATTGAAGGGGGAAATGATAGTTGCCATCATGGTATTTACCCAGCTCCGTTTTGCAATAAATACAACGCCCAAAAGTTGGTATTGGTAGATTTGTCCTTGTTGTTTACAGACTAATAACTTTGTCATCATCGCCTTTTAAAAAAAAGAAGAAAAGAACCCAAAATGTAGACCCCCCTTAGTCCTAGAATACTCTAATAGCGTCAGGGTCGGAAAACAACAAGAATTGATTAAGTGTTACCTGAAATGAATGGTGAGAGAGAGAGAGAGAGAGAGAGAGAGAGAGAGAGAGAGAGAGAGAGAGAGAGAGAGAGAGAGAGAGAGAGAGAGAGAGAGAGAGAGAGAGAGAGAGAGAGAGAGAGAGAGAGAGAGAGAGAGAGAGAGAGAGAGAGAGAGAGAGAGAGAGAGAGAGAGAGAGATCTAGCCCAAAACTATATAACAAAAGGTGTAGGGTTCAGCTAGGTACCTTTGGAATTGTCAAGCTCATACTCTCACTGAAGTAGATCAAGGTATATTATGTAGTATAGGGCAAAATGGTTTACGGGTTTTCTAAACCTCATGATTGTGTATATAGGCCGGCCGGTAAGTGGTGAAGCTTGGAGGGAGAGGTGTAGGGCTTGGAGTGGGGGAACCTAGCCACCGAAGGGGAACTGGGCTCACATATTTTGATTAGAGACGCTGAGCCGTGATTCTTTTTTGTTGACAGTGATTCATTTTTTATTTGTTACAATGTAAAGCAATGTAATAATTTATTAAAATAATAATTTAACATAGTTAGACTGAAGCGCACTGATCCCCCACCACTGAACACTGGCTAGAAACCTGTTTGACTGATCAGAGTCAAGCGTCACCACCTACCGGAGAGGAGAAGTTGATACAATCGCACGCAGAATTGAAATTTTGAAATTTATATCTAATTTTGTGTGTTATAAGTATAATAACACACGAGGATCTGATCAAAAATTCTTTTAAAAATCCGCCATTTTTATATTATTCAATTTTCTGTATTTTAATACGACCAGCCTATGGTCTCCTGATTTCATGTTCCTATCGTCCTTAAGTACAAACGACAATATCGAGTCACGGATGAAAATCACTTTTTTTCGATTCCCTGAGGTTATGAAAATTGAAGTCAGAAACCGGCAACGATTTTTTTTCGATAACCAAACTTTACCCTACACTTCACATACTGTGTAATTAAAATTAGAAATGTTTTTTTATAAGAGACCAACAGAATTTTTAAACCGTTTGATGTCCCTCTGTCAACATATTGTATGAATAGATAGAGCGTATTCGGCTCAAACAATTTTTTATAATTATTCCTTGATTTAATTTTCTAATTTTACGGCAAGTAAAATTTCAAGCAATTCTCAATTTTAACTCCTAGAAACTCATGTAGATGATTTCCAGCGTCAATCTAGATAACAACAGTTTCCTTATCCTACCAACAGTTAGATTGTCTCTAAATTTTAAAATTATTTGCAAGGTCGTAGATTTATGGTTTACACTTAGGTGATTTTAGCAAATCCATAAGATTCCAATCAATACATAAATCTTTAAAGTAGTGTGTATACCTAAACTTCCAAAACCAAGTCCCAAGAAACCAATTTATTGTTTGTATTACATTGTATTATGGAGCTGGGCAAGTACAATGATGGCGCCCATTGACATGTTTGGTTACATATTAGCAACATTATTAACACAATCTGATTTTTTGCAAACAATGAAGATGTTTGGTTTAAAACGTGATAATTCATATAAAAGCATTCAGGCGTAGGATATGCAATATAGATACAGTTGTATATTGCGTAAGTGTTGAATACCGACGCAGGGGAAGCAATATTAGGAGTTATTCAGTGATCATTGCTGCTACAAACGATTTTCAGTGGCTGATTTAACAAGTATCATTATTAGAGACCAAAATTATACAAGTGGGCTTCTATCGTTGAATCCCCAACACCAACCACAGTTTTTTCATAAAATTTTATATTTTAAAGAGCTGAATTAATTTAAAAATATAATCGGTTTGTTGTCATTTGATTCCGGACCTTCATAAAACAGTCAATTTAAATTCTTTATAACTTCATAAAACAAGTGTAATAACAGTTAGAAAGGTAGCACACTTGAATTTGATTGAAAATTGATAGGAATGAAGTGATCATCAATCTTTTTTTTCTTCTTTTTTTTGGAAGGAAAAATGGAAAAATCTTTATGACTTTGTCCGAGGACTGAAGGTCACATCAATCATTTAAAAAGAGCGCTGTTGTTACTATTATTTTGTATTAGGAAAATCACCTTCTATAAACAAGAATCCTTTTGTTTCCTTCTTTTTCTTAACAAACAGATTATCCCTTCCCCCTCTCTCTGAGAAGACAACACGTTACGCTTGAATGGATTTCTAACCTTAGAATCTCCTCAGTATCAAAGACATGTAGAGTTCACCTCACACCGAATGTTGTTTGGTTTAAATTGATTTTGGAGTAATTGGTTTCGTAATTAATCGATGTTAGTGCAGCAATCAAGAAGAATGTTTCATCATCCTTTTACAATTAATATTATTTGAAGATTTAATTGGAAATATTATACAGGTGGTTTTAAAGTCCCCTTCTCCCCCCCCCCTCCTATTGTTTGCACATTTTATGTCAGATTGTTTTTAACCAAAACCACCCTTAAAATGAAAAAATAACTTTCGTAGTGTGTGGGAATTTTAGGGAATCAATTCAGGTCCAAGATATTCAAACATTTCAATGCAAAGGTGGTCTTGAAAGATATCGTTTCACACCGTATTTTTTTTTAAAAGTGGTTAAATCACAACTGAAAAAGGTTTTACAGTTTTCAAAATATCATAACCTAAACCGACTGATATTTTGAAAGCAGTAAAACCTTTTTTTCAATTTTGATTCAACTACTACTCTAAAAAAAAAAAAAAAAGGTGTTAAACGATATGTCGTAAGACCACCTTTGCATTGAGATTTTTCAATATGACTCCTATATCTTGGACCTAGTGTGATCCCCTATAATCTCTAAACACTTAAAACGTTAGTTTTTTACATCTATAATGGGTGGTATTGGTTAAAAAACAATCTTATGTACAATGTACGAAAATGGGACATTAAAACCACACTGTGTAAAAACAATGCACAAATTTTCTCAATTACCTTTACTCAATACCAAATAAAAACCAACCATAAATATTCGTTATCTTAACCTAACCTAAACTTGTTTCATTGCGTCATAAACATGTCCTCATCATAAATCGTTAATGATTAAACGAGTTCATTTTTTGCTAAATATTCTTGAAACTTAATATTTCTTTACTTCCAATTCCGTTCACAGATTTAGGTTATTAATCTTTATATTTTTCTAAAATTTAAACGACATCGGTGGAGTTGATTTTGAAAAATGACGTCTTCCATAATAAACAACTAAATTAACGGTTTTTTGTTTTTGTTTTTACCGATAACTCTAGAACCGGTATTGTTGTAGAGATTACAACCAATATGTTTTATTTTAGTACAAACGAGGAAAACCATAATTTTGAATTGTAGAACAAATAAAACAAAACCTAAATTTACTCCTATCCCAAATTTTACACCAATCGATCCTCGCGTTTGAGATACACGTAAGGCCCTACTAGACAGACATTATTCCAGAAATCGCTATTTTTAACTCACGCCACAACAAAACGAATATATCATCAAAAAACATTGAAGTTAGAAAGTGTAAATTAGAAGTACAAATCAGTATTTAACAATTTTTTGAATAAACAATACATTTTATTAATTATATAAACATTAAATATTCAAACATCCAAAGAGTCTTGTGGTTAATAATAATATATGAAATAAGTAATTTCCAAACCACAAATAAAACACTAACAATATTAAAGTTTAAACCCTTATGTACTCATTATTGATTTATATACCTCTGAGGATGGTACCTAAGGTAGCGAAACGTACGTAAGGGTTATTTAAACGTTTTAACTATATTTGGGTTAGTGTTTTATTTATCGTTTGGGAATTACTCCTTTCATATTAAAAAGACATGAAATAAAATATATACAGAGTGACCATTTTAGCCGGGCCATCTTTGTGATCTTTGGTAATACAACATTTACAGCAAAATTTCAATTCATAGTTCAATTACTTTTTAGTTGCCATTAAAATATGGAATTGGAAATTCGAAAATTGGTCCGACATTTTCCAATAGGACGGTCAGTTTTATAACCTTATAAAAACCTTCCATATATAACTTATAATATGGAGTTATTCTTAAACCACTTAGAACTTCAAACCATACCTGGAAATAGTCTTTACTTTGTCTCCATTTCAAACCCACTTATTTTTCACCCATTTTTAAAATCAAAAGCAACTATGGATTTGTCATAAAATTTACTAGATAAAGTTTTTCTAGTAACTTTTTTTATAAAATAGCTAGTTTAAGAGTTATTTTAATTTTAAATCTTTTTTTGAAACTAGTTGGGTTACAATAATGAAATTTAATATACTAACTGAAACTAACAATACCAATAATTCACTTAATTTTGGTTGAAATCAGTTGAGCTGTTTTTGAAAAACACATTTTTTGTTTTTGTGAAAACACATACGGATGGACATTGAAACGAGATACACCCTACCCCTATACAGAGTATAAAAAAGTTTCAGGAATTCAGGAGCACATTTCATAAAATGTTTATTTTTTATCTAGCAGCCATTTTGTGTATTAAACAAAACAAAATTATATCTTTTTAAAGGTAAATGATATGGAGGTAGTGGATTTTTGATAATTTTTTTAAAACACACTGTATATACATTTGTTATATTCCATTACAAAAATATCTTTGAAATGCATCTACATTTCGCGATTACATTGATTTGTAAGGTAATTTTTAATCATACAGTTCTTTGGAAAATATTTGTAGGATACATATGGTTTTAAAACCATTTTTAACATCGTTTTTCAAATAATAATTTGCATAAAAAAGGGGTTTTCGATAGAACGTCAAATAATATTGAAAATACAACCAGAATGATTCCAATGAGCAGTTTAGAGAAATACATCAGAAATCAATCACAATAAATCAGAGATTGAACTCGTCAGTCATTGGTTTAGAAAAGAGAGGTAGGAGGTAATCACTAAAAATACTTTTTGCTTTTCATAAGTACAAACACTGCTCTTACAGATTCTCTTAACTTTGCTGTCGTTAATTTTTTTTTTTTGCATTTCCTCCCTCTTAAATGAACATCAGACTGCCCTGACTTTAGTTATTTGCATAAAATTATGTTAGGAGGTTAATGTAAATGGAAGTTTGTATTCATCCTGGAACAATTTCATCATAATAGCCTTCAGTTATTAAAAAAAAGTAATTATCTTTTTAATTATTAAATCTAGTTAATAATATATGTTTTAAAATATTAATATTCTTATTACAGTTCGTTTTCTTTCACATACACCTGGTAAAACTAATCTAATGTTAACATAAAGTAACGTTTTTTCAGTAACTTCAAGTTAAAACTAAAAACAAAGTTCATTAATCAACAAAACTTTTTATATTTTTCGTCAAAAGTAATAACTGCTACAGCTGTTTCACCTTACCATGAGGCATCTTCAGGCACAGTAGCAATAGAAGTGAAATGTTATGACCACTACACAAATCTAAATTTTAAATTTCTATGATTTCTACTATAATTTAGTACAATAATAGATATTTTAATTGTAGACGTATGTAAAATATAGTGCGAGTGTATAAATTATTCCCATGCTATGCTTGCCTCATGTTGAGGTGAAACAGTTGTAGCAGTTATTACTTTTGACGAGGATATAAAAAGGTAAGATGTTGATTAATTAACAGTAGTTCAGAAAGGTTAAAATTGAATCAAAAATTTTAATAAGTCCGAAAACCCATAGTTTGTTGTTTTATTTTACAAAAAAAAATATAACTTTGAAAATAAATAAGATATTTAGTTTAGATTTGGTACAATTCTTTTTTATTATTACGTTTTACAATGGTACTAAAAATAAATACTTTTGTATAGTTTCAAAATGGCGTCGTTAAAAATATATAACGTCGAATATAATGAATACCGTTAACTTTACATAAATTTATTTTCTTCTTTTAACGACAAATGAAATGGTATTTTTATTTTGTCTGTACGTTACAGGACAACAGATTTATCAAATTTCTTAATTCTGAGAGTTTCTCCGGATCTTTGTGAATCACTTTTTATATATGTATTTTATCAGTAGGCTTGGCATATTCAAAATAAAAGATTTTTATAAATTTAAAAGCTTAGACTTTTTTATTGCAAAGCTTAGGAATAAATTATTAACAATAATTAAAAATAATAATACGGGCAAATATTTATTTTTAATTATTATACTTTTTTAATTATTTTCGTTTGTTTTGTTTTGATTGTAGTGTATTATCGTTGACCCAAATGTTAGATAGAATGAATATTTAACAAAATAGTAGAGAGAAATAAGATATGAGGAACTCTTTTTTAAAACCAATAAAAATAAGCTCTTTGGAGAAGGAATTATTTACTAAAATTAGAAATTCTTTATAAAAATCCTAATAGTAAAATAACAAAATTAATTTTTACGATTTTATGAGATTAAACTAAAAATGTAATCAACTTTTATATTGTTAAATTCGTTAAAATAAAATAATCATTTACGTTATAACATTGAATAATAAAATATCTGTTCATAAATAGAATTTAATTAATTCAGAATTGAAGGAAAAGGTTACATTCCTTGATTGGATTGAAGCCCGGGGCAGTATTCAGTCTCTAGTCACTGATCAACTTCAAAGTAGCTCATGCAGTTACAAAAATAAGCTTCAAAACCATGCCTATGCATTGCTTTTTATAGTAAATTTATGTTTAATTTGTATATATTTATATTATTCACACAGTGTCATAGTTTTATATAAAAAGTTGTTTATTACACAAAATAACAATTTTCATAGTTAATACTGTTTTATACAAATTTCAGTTTCTTGTAGAGATAAATTAATAACTTTATACGTAAAAAGATACCTAGATAAAGAAATAGTTATTAATTAATTTCTGGATACTGATCAAAAATATAAACTTGAAGGAAATTGCATTCCCTATAGTACATTTTAAATTAGATGATACAAGATAGCATTCAGCCAACCAAGATTTGCCTGAAGACAACACTGCTTTGACTGTAAAAACTTATCCCAGTTTATGTTTACATTAAGTTAGCAAAGGCTAGTTTAATTTTAATCTTATCTTTACAAACTTCCGTATTCAGTTTTATTAAAACTAAAAAATACAGACAAAACAAATGGTCAACAATTTCATAGATTATTATACTTACAGTTTATAAGTGGCAGGAACAGTTTTTATTTTCTTAAATACGGAAAACTTTATTGATGAAATAAAAAAGCGAAAGGAGATTTGGAATTCATCGTTGGAGGAATATAAGAACCAAACTTTAAAAAAGAAATTGTAGGTAAATTTTCTTTGGTACTGGCAAGCAATTGAAAGCACTGATTTGACTTTTATTATCCAATGATAAATAAAAATGTAGATAAATACTCTCAGCTGTTTACCAAAAACTATACACTCTAAACATACATATTTAATATTATCTAGTCATTTTTAGTCAAATAGTCTTATACAAGATTTATTGATAAATTATTCCACAACGAAAAGGAAAAAAAAAAAAAAAAAAAAATTACTGATCTAAAATAACTTAACGGGTCTTTCAACAATAAGTTAAAACCTTAATTGACTCTAGTTTATTTGCTTTTTAACATAGAACAAAATTAAGAACATCAATTCCTTTGGTATTAAACGGTATCTAATTAACTTTTTACTTGTTAGGGTTGTTAAGACCAGTGTTTAAAGTGGCCGCCATTCTCTTCCTGGAGAAGCAGTACTCTTTCTTCAATAATCTGCTCGGTATTTCTTAACGTGTTGACATTTATCTGAGATTAGTTTGGAATAATTGCTACTTTCATCTCTTACGATTGAAGGTCTTCCTTGCCTCTTATGTTTCCAACGGGACCCGGAGGTTTCAAACTTACTAATGAGCATTTTAAAGACGACATTCTGCACAGAACCTCAAACGGTTGCGAGTACGAAACTTTCTTAACCCGGCTGATTGTTTGTTAAAGTCAAGATGGAAAAAACTAAATTAATTGTAAATTACTTCAAGTTTACCAACTACTAGATTCCTGTTTGAAATTAGTCAACAATGAGATAACTCGTTGCTATGGCAACAAATAAATGAGAATGAAAATAACAACTGGTATTTTAATAAATCTTAATTATATCTCCGTACAATAATGAGTTTTTCTTAAAGAATGGACAACGAATAACGATACCAATATCATTTAAAGTTTAAAATCCTTTTGAATTATCCAGTATTATCGCCCACTTAAACTCATGTCCTTCAAGTTGTATATATTTCCAATAAATAAGTTCCGAAAATGAATTACCTTTATAAGTAACCTTGTTTTATTAATACAAATACTAAATGTAAAATTATAATAGTATTATTAATTTTGGTTGACTATTTAAAAAATATGAATTTTCTCAAAATTTAAAACAAACTTAAACTAATTAAACAAAAGAAGGGTTTCCCCACTAGCTTCCCCATTTGGTAATTTATGGCTGAGTGGTTTCGAGGTAGCAGCCTATTTGATTTAAACAAAAGTATATCGCATTTCTTCCTGCCAGTTTTTTTTCCGACTTAAAGAAACAGTAAACCGAGATAGCAGCCGTATGTTTCAAAAGCTCTAAGGATAAGATCCTTGCATGCAAATGTATCTTATTAGTATGCTTAGTTAAAGCTGACTACCTTGGGTTTTACCAAATGACAAAAGCGCAGGACAAGTGATCCAATTACAGTCGACTGCTCAAAGAAACTCGCTTCCTCTGTGGGCTTGTTCAACAATTCATTTAAGTTTTACTGTCTACTTTTCTTCTTTGCTTCTTCATCCCAAGACAATTTTATTTTTTAAGTAAGATACGCGTAATTCAGATTAGACTTGTAAATTTTTAATACAGATTTTATTTGTAATTTTGTATGTACATATAAAATTTATTTATTTGTGTATTTAAAACGTGTGTATGCAAACTTTTTTGTTTTGATTGTTATAAGCGATCTTGAAATTAACCTCGAAATTTTGAGTAATTGCAAAAATCTATATAAGGCAAAAATATAACCACGAACCTAATTTGATTAAATCTTAGATTGTAGAGCATTGTATATCGACAAACATCATTCAAAAAAATATAATTTGCGTGTTGAGGAGAATATATTGGCGGTTATAAATTAATTTCTTTTAACGTACGAGCACAAATCAATTTTTCAAAGTTTTTAAATTATGTTCTGATTATAATGGCAAAAGCTTCAAAGTTTGTGTATCTTTGAGCTCAAAACGTTTTGTCGTCTGGCTGTGAAAATACATTTTATTTTACATCAGCTGTATGAAAGACTTCAATAACTTTGTTGTCAACGAATATTTTTAAAACTTCTGAGCTGACGTATGGATACGGTGTCACTCCTCGACAACTTAACCACTTTGAGTAAACAATACACTTCATTTTCCTTCTATAAGAAGGAGGTGTTATCTTTATTAACTTTGAAATTACTATCACCATTGCACTGACTTATTCTCAAGTTGTATTGCTTGTAATGCAAACATAAATCCTGTGATCATAATAAATACGTTACTATTTTATTTTAAGCTACTACAAACGTATACAAATCGAATACTCCAATACAGAGTGATTGGAACAGGTGTGATTGCTGTTTTATTTTATAAGTACAAATAATACAAAAAAAAAAAACTTTAAAAAGTACCCGTCCGTTTTTTTCAGTTTAACTATAGGTATGACCAAGGTTTTCATGTCACGCGCCATTTTTCCAACATGGTGGTCAGCTCTGATTTTTCTTACTGGAACCCCTATTGTTTTATGTCGATTTTGGATAAAACTCACTATTTTAGACTTTTTTATTCTAGGGTATTTGGGAGTTACCTTTTAAAGTTGTTTTTTTTTTAATTTTGTGCTTATCGAATAAAACACACTGTATATAAGCAAGAAATGCAATCTAAGGGTTCGATATTATAGAGCTTTCAAATGTAATATTCTATTAAATAAATGACCCATTGCCGTTTCAGGTTAATAACCACTTCTTATTATTTAACCATGGTTCTGCTGTAAGAGAACTATCTTCTCTTAAACCTATTCATCAGGGTACCGAGAGTGGTAGAGGGCTTTAAAGGTAAAAAATCTTTTAATTAGCATCGCCTTATAAAAAAAAATGAAGAAAAAAACATAAATTGAAGACACTCGAATACTCTAATAGACTTAGGGTCGGGAAGAACAAGAGTTGTTCAAGGGAGAATTTATAAGATAGATGAAAGAAAAAGATCTAACCTAAGACTACATAAAAAAAGATGTAGATACAACTAAGATCTCTCAGGATTTACCTCATGTAGTGCTTAAAAAACTATTTTAATTACAAATAAGAAATATTAATTGTGTTTAATTTGCTCATTGTCATAAAATACTTTTGCTTGTATTGACATTGTCGTCACACAATATCTTATAAATGGTTAGTACAATTCTACACATAATTGAAAATTTGATATGGGTTAGGTGTCCCACGAAATAATTAGATTTCGTACGTCACTTAAAGGTTCCGGAGGAGGGGGGTATAAAGGGAAGGAGAATATTGAGTCTCGGAAATTAAATTAATTCCACGTGAAATTCACACAAAAACAAATTGATGAGCGGCATAATGATACTTACCCAGCCCCGATGTAACACAACAAGATCCACTAAATGTAAACTTTGATCTTTTAGACTTTGTAAGTTGGTAGATCAAGGAGTCTTACCCAGGGTAAGAGTGTTTAAAACCGTTGTTACACTGGTTTTCTGGATGTGATAATTGTGTACGAGTATATTACTACTTCCTAAAAATTGTATAAATAAAGTTTCTCAAAAACTATCATTTTCTTAAGCTAATTTTGATTCACAAAATGTGTAGCCAATGTTTTATTATAAATGTTATGATTAAATGTTAATGTTATAATGTGTATAGTTTTTAATATTCTATTTTGCAGATTATAATTCTTGCTGAGCTTTTGTAATGTTTAAATTACCCAAAATAAAACAATTAAGAATGTATTTTCACAAACAAAGGAAAACATTTGGCAAGAATACAACGCCAGGAAGCCTGTAAAATACAGTTATAATGGCGGTCAGAAATAATAATTTTGTTAAATAAGATTTATTTTTAATGAATTAATAATTTAAAACATGATTCAGTTTGTATTTACAATTAGATTTTTTATTTTATTTAAACGAAAAGTGAGATTATATTTTCTTGATATAGGATAAATACGTTATGAATTTAATATAAGTTGCTGTTTGACCACATTACCTCTTTATACTATGATAAAATTTAATTAGAGCTCTGAACTCAATAGGTTCTTATAAATCAATATTGATTTCTAGGAACTGAACTGTGATTATTCAATACTCTATTTACTTGTAGTAACTAATTTACATGAAAGGGAAGAAGTCCCATCGTATACCGTAATGCGAGGTTTGAAAATGTGGACGAAGTTAACACAAATGACCGATAGATGTCATCACTGTAGTACAGTATCTAATTTCTGAGCTTCAAACTCTACCATGGATCCATTTCAAACCGGGCCACCATTGTGATCTCTATAAAAATAAAATTTACAGCAAACTTTAAATGGGAGACTTCATTTAATTTTTAGTAATCATTAAAAATATAAAATTAGAATTTAGAAATTCGTCCGACATTTTCCAATATGGTGGCCAACTATATAATTTTTTATCAATATTCCTATTTTTATTATGTTTTCGAGTTCTATACAACATTTTAAAACTTTTTTTAATTTTTGACATAATTCTCGTAAACTCAACGGTTTGACTTACTTCACTTATTTCCTTTTATCTCCTATTGGAGCATAGGGCGTCCAGAAGAGCTCTCCATCTGTCCCTGTCTCCAGCAAGTGCCTTCACTTCTCCCCAAGTCTTGTTAACCTCTTTTGCTTCTTTAATAATGGTCCTCTTCCAGGTTTCTCGAGGTCGACCTCTTTTTCTGACACCTTGCGGGTTCCAATCTAGGGCCTCTTTCTCAATGGTTCCCTCTGGCTTCCTCAGTGTATGCCCTAACCACCTCCACTTCCTCTCTCGAATCTGCAGTTTGACCGGAATTTGACCTGTTTCTCTCCATAAATCCTCGTTTGTAATGATCTCAGGCCAATGAATGTTCATGATACGGCGAAGACACCCATTGATGAAAACTTGCAGCCGAGACGTAATTACACTTGTAACTTTCCACGTCTCACTTGCATACAACAAAACAGACTTAACATTTGTGTTGAAGATGCGAAGCTTCGTTTTCTTTGAGATGTTTCGATTTCGCCAAATAGGGTACAAAGGCGGCGTTTGCTTTTTTAATGCGAGTCTACACATCATCATCAGCTCCTCCACTTGTTGAAACAACACTTCCCAAGTAAGAAAAAGTGTTGACCTCCTCTATTTCTTCTCCATCGCAGTCTAGAGCTTGTCTGTTTAAACTCAACGGTTAAATGACTCGAAATTCTGTAGTTAAATGTTGTATAAGTGTATTACATTAAATTACCAATCGATTTTTTAAAACTAAAATCAAAGTAATTTAGAGTGCTACTTCAATGTCATATTTAACATAGATTTCCATGTATATAAACTTGATCTTCATCAATTAAATTTTTAGTACGCCTATAGAAAGTGCCGGTAGAATTCTTTACAAGTTTGTATTTAATTGATTGAATACTGGCTACATCAAATATTTACGCTCTAATAGGCCTATACTAATTTAATTCAGTAAGAAATGTTTTTACTTTGGTTTACTTTTGAGTCATCTGTCTTACTCCCCTATCTGCTGCCACTCTGAGACTCCTTTGTCACATCCCCCACTCCAAGTTCCTAAATCAAATCAAACTTCTCCAATTCTTCTCCGACTCGAATTGATTGATTTCTGATGTACTACTCTGAGTTTAATAGGATGATTTTTCCTACAAGGAAACTCCATTCGTTTTTAAAGGTGACACTTCTTACAGTTTTTTTTTTTTTTTTTTTTTTTTGTAATGTTCAACCCCTCTTTCATAATCTTTGACTTGTCTTTTTTGTTCGTTGAAAGACAGTTAAGTGATGCTTCAATAAATCTGTTAACTTTGGAAGAAAATTTTTAAGTTATAATTTTTTAAAAGAAGTTACTTTTGGAGTCTATCCTTTTGGCATCCAAGGCAATGGACTTGGTATCGATTTTTATAAATTATGGTACGTTGACATTTTGATCTTTACGCATGCGTGAAGGGTCATTAGTTTTCTCGTTCTTTAAGGAGATTCCTTTTCCCTCTATAACCGACCACTCACGAAGAGCAACTTTTGAGCAAGTTAAATTATTTTTATTCAACTTTCAACAAATTAATTATTCTCTGTTTGAAGTTATTTGTTAATGATGGTAGTTCAATTTTATTATTATACATTTTTTGGACATTTGCCATCATTTGTGTGTTAGAAATCAAAACAAGACGTTTCGGGAATAAGAATCAATTCCCGTTATCAAGTGACTAAAAACTAAAGAAACATGAAACTAGAAACTAAGCCTATGTAAGAAGTAAAGTTAAATAAGAATACCACCAACTTTAATATCTTAGTTTCTAGTTTCATGTTTCTTTAGTTTTTAGTCACTTGATAACGGGAATTGATTCTTATTCCCGAAACGTCGTGTTTTGATTTCTAACACACAAATGATGGCAAATGTCCGAAAAATGTATAATAATAAAACTAAATTAGTTAAACATTTGCAGATTTCAATTCTCTACGTAGAAAAATGTAATTCAAACCCTGATCTCTTAAGAAAATGTGATTCGTAGATTATAGTTATAGGATTGGCCGACACATTGACACGAGCGAAGCGAATGGAAATTTTATAAAAAATACCCATCCATGTCGAAAAATAATGATATACACAGTTACATGTTTTAAAAGCTGTGTAAAAACTGTTACCCTACTGGATAATACCTCTTGATCTACCACTACAATTTAACATTTCCTACAACGCCCAAAAGAACAACTTTTGGGCATTACATTTACAGGATCTGTTTCTATTATACTGTAAGATCGTTTTGGGTAAGTACCATGATATCCATCAACTTGTTTTTCAGTAATTAATTCTTACATACACGCGGGATAATGAGTACCTTACGTAATGTTGCAGAAACCAGTGTTGAAGTTTCAGTGGAAATATCTGTTTTGAGGACGTCAAACAACATCCTACGTACATTTTCGTTTATTGACAGATATTACAAATTGACGATTTTAGTAAAATCGTAATTTTGTGATTTTTTTCTTTTAGCAGCTACTCCGCAAAATTGAAGTTTTAAATATTGGTTTTTTTTTTTTTTTAATTCACGAGGTATGTTTAAAATATATCATACCAAATTTCATTGAAATCTGTTGACACGTTTGAGCTGCATAGCACTGTACCGACTCCATGCGAACGGACTGACATCATAAAAAACGCTTTTTAATATATGTTTCATAAACTTTTTTTGACCCATCACAAACGAATTCCAATCCCTCTTATTACATTCTAAAAAGTAATATAATGCATCCTCCTATGTCATATAGGCAAATAGACTGCCTCACTTTTAAAGCTAAATACACAAATAATTAATGTCAAATCCGTCTCATTAAATGAGTTTTATCAAATATTGATTTCATTAATTATCAACCCCTTTTACTCAACAAACCAACTGGGAATACATGATAGCATTATTTAAATATCATACAGAACATGTGTGTGAGGATATTCACTGGGTGTTTGTTTAGTGTCGAATTAATTTAGGTTGCCGTGGACACTGTAATACAATTACTGTGTTGTGTAAAAACATATTGCAAGGTATAATAATGTAGGTTAATTCTACACATTTAATGTACAGATTAAATTTTTCTATAATGGTTTTTTTTATTTATTATTAAGCTTCTTTCTCAATGTACATAGTAGGCTTATAGAGAAATATGAGGTAAAAAATGTTTTGTCCGTTTCAAGCTCCCCTGAGTTTGAAGGTGATTTTTCTATGATACCAGTGTATTACACAAACGCGTCGACCGATTTTAATCAAATTTCATGTGTTGTTGTATTTCGATAAATTGGAAAAAATGTATATTTCGATAACTCAGAATTTTGGGGTAGCTGCCATAATAGGAAAACAAATATTACGATTTTTTTTTAATGGGTTATATCGATTTTGATCAAATTTTTCTCACGTGTAGCCTCTAAGGAACCAAATGAAACGTATTGGGCGCCATATTTTGTATTTTTGGTTCGTGAGTTATTGATAAAAAAAACAATAAATCTGCCAAGTAAACTATGTAATATCTCAAAATCGAACCTACCAATTTCATTCACGTTTTGGAGGGGAAAAAAAGAGAATAAATAAATAAATATAATAAAAAATTACTGATCTGGAATAGTTATCAAACAAAATTGACCGTTGAACGCAATCAATACGATAAGTTGATGACGTATTTACGGTACAACCAAACCATATTTGAGCCCTTATTCAATTAATTATTTTTTAAACAGCGTCCATGGTCTTTTCAATTTTTGATTAACAAAAATTAACCCAACTGACTTTTTCATTTAAATGATTTCACAAAAAAAAATAAACATACACAAGTAACAGACACAATATAAATATAAATAAACTAGTTTCTTCGTGTATTTCGGAGAGAATACAGTTAAAACTAAACATAAATAGCAAAATATAATTTAATTCTACAGCTGATTATGGTTAACTTATAACGGATTATTTAAAATCATATATTTTGACGACAAGGTAAATCTACAATCTCAAAATCAGTCCACTTGTCTGACACAATTAGTTATTAACAAAGTTCAATATCTCAAATTTTATATCTCTAATTTACGTTTTGATTGTACAATTTGAAAATATAATATATTTAAATTTGTAAGATTATTTCAGCTCTTGTCTTTGTTAACAAAGTTTATGATCGCCATCATGGAACTTACTCACCATCATATAAATTAGTACAAGATCCTCTTAGATGTGATTTTCAACAGATGGATTCTTGAGCCTTTTAGGAAATGTTAAATTGTATTAATAGATAAACGTGTTCCAGTAGGGTTTTTAGAGGCTCGCTTTGCTCATGTCAGTGTTTAAGCTGTATAGGGTGTTAAATTATGAAGGAGCCTCCACTCGCTACGCTCCCGGATACCCTTACCTACATGAATATAACATTTTCATGCGATGGTTCAAATGGAAATTACATTATTGACAAAAAAGTCACTATTTGTCATCGTAGAGAGTTGGGATTGATACTATTACATGGAAAAATGAAATCTATAAATTTTATCTAATTTAGCGTGTTGTAAGTTGAGATATGGCCGCCATTTTTACGTTTTCAATTCGATTTTTTTGAATTTCAATAAAATTCTATATGCGCAGACTATACAAATCATGTCCTTATCTTTATTTTTGTGGCCGCTATCGTGCTTACGTACATGTCGACGATCATTTTTTCGGTTTTGAATTTTCACGATACCAAAAACGTGAATCGAACAGCTGTTCAACAATTAAACCTTCAAGAGTAAAAGGCATAAAAGTATAGAGGGCATAGAAGTTGTTTTTTGTGTTGCCGCCATTTTGTTTCTATAAACATCAGTGTGTTGAAGTTTTCACACAACATTTTTGGTAACTTTATTGATAAGTGTCAAAAGAATCGGTTGAGAAATAACCGATTAATAGAAAATCAAAAACGTGTACCTCTTTGTGCGACATACTGTATATGACTGAATATATGGTTTCATAATTAATCTTGCAATATCACAGCTGATTATTAATAATTTGTAACCGCTGATTTTGAATCCCATATGTAATTTTGACGTGGAAAATTTTTATCTTTTAGTCCACCGGGTTGTCTTGATTTGAGAATTAGTTAATGAGCTCCACATTTTTCAGGTTCTTTATATATATATACACACACATTATGTTGCATTATGCATTATGATAAGTAACAATATAAATAAATTTCAATTGACTCGTGGCTCTGTATAAAGTGAGATTTCAGATTTTATTTGAACAAATATATGGTTTTTTTAGTCACAAAATTAATTTTTAATCTATTTGTTTTTATTAACATATGTTACTGTAATTGTTATTTTATAGTATTTAGTTATTATATTATATCTTTTTTTTTACACAAGAATGTTCATTTTTTGGTGAAATCATATATTTATTACGATAGACGAATTCATTATTCAAGAATATATATATATATATATATATATATATATATATATATATAATTATTGAGAACCTATTATATTATAATATTTGTATGAGTTTCCAGTTTTAAATACCAGAGCTTTCAAAAATATGTTAAAACTTTAAATTGTTGTGGTTTCGTTATTTGTTGTCAAATCCCCAAGAAGCCCTCTTTATTGTATGCAGATCTAATTGGGATTTATTAAAACATCAGCTGTTATTTTCATTTCTATTTATTTGTTGCCATAGAAACGAGTTTTCTCATTGTTGACTAATTTCAGACATAGGTGGTAAACTTTTAGTAGTTGTTTTATTATTTTTTTCCATCATGATTTTACCTTTACCAATACGCATCACATTAATTAGCAACATGAACGGTTTCGAATATGGCCATGCAGTGTAGTCGTGAAAAAGGTTATCAGTAAGCTTAAAACACCGAATCCGTTGGAGACTTAGTTTTTTCTTAAATCCCTTTTAAATAATCTTAATCAGATAAAGTTTTAATTTACATTTGAAAGACCCTGCACTTACCTAGACGATTTTGTTTTTTTTAATTTCGCACAGTACATGTCTTAATTTCTATTTTTAGAATTATGTAGTTGGCAAATGCCAGCTGTTTGTTCCGAGATTAACTATACACGATGGGCCTCTTCCTTGTCCGAGTTCAAGAATAAATATTCTTGTATTAAATATACCCCAGTGAGCATTAACCCAGTGTAGTTCATTAACCCAGTTTTTTTAAAAATTATAATCATTGTTGCTTAACCACTTTAATTTGACTTTAACAATCAGTTAAGCTTTTTAATAGAAATTAATAACCTATTATTTTTTATAAACATTAAGATTGATCCCCCCAATAGTTTTTTTAGGGTCCGCAGGTAAAGCAAAGGAACCTTATAGTTTCACGCTCATGAGTGTCCGTTTGTCTGTTTTTAAATCGCAAAAGACGATATATCCTATATATTTCAAACTTTGCATTTATATTCTTTGTATTGTCCCACATATAGGAAAAATTAGCAGTGCCAAAATATGATCTTGGGGCAGAAACTATTGACTTTGAAAAAAATGTAAGATGTATCAAATAAAACTAGACGTATTCTGATTACGAATATGTATGTTTATTTGACGAAAAATTAATATGTTGACGCTAGACCGTTTAAAAGACTTCGACTTTATAAAAATAATTGTTTATGTATGCCTACTGACCCTAAGTGGGGTAATTACCATACGCTTGATCTTTTGTTTATTTGTGTAACATTGTTACGATGACTGTTAAAAATATTGTTCTCTCCAAATATGTATTTACATTTCCTATACTCCATATATAGTAAATATAGGCTCGAAGGAATCAAGCTTCACCTTTTTCTACGTAGTCTTGAGTTAGATTCCCCTCTTCCTTATAAGGTCTCTTTAAACCAACTATTGTTCATTTCCGAACCTGAGGCTATTAGAGTATTCGAAAGTTAGAGCTCCTTTATTTTACGCTCTTTTCTTCCCTTTCTTATAAGACGATTGAGGTTCTATTGTCATTAATCAAAGAAAGAAAATACCCTATAGGGCTCGTGTACACGAGTACAAAGAAAAGTATGTGATGTATCAAAATATCCGCCCAAAAATAAATTTAAAACATAATTCTATAACTAAAAATGTTTGGATAACTGCCCGTTGCACTGCGGAATTCATACTGAACCCCGAACATCTGGCAACATGTGACCGGTATATGTAACTTCACACAACTCCAAGTATACAATCGGTTCACTCTTTTAAATATACACAATTATTACAGCCCGAGATGAAGAAACTTGGAAACGTTATTTATCGATTGTTACTCGCAAGGAATCGATATAAGATCTGTCAAGCTGCCTGACACTAAACACCATTTTTCAATCTACCATGTCACAGGCTTTCGACGAAGATCCCGTGCTGTCAAAAACCCGGTTGTTATCGTGGTTAGTCCGGCTAAAACCAAGATTATTCTACCAACCCAAAACGTAACCAAAAAATGAACCAAAGCGATTCCAGGTTGCTAACATGGTAACATTATCTGGAACATGGTTTGGGAGATATGTGAGTGGGAAAGTTATTTTAAAGTTTTAAGATCTATTTTACTTTTAAAAACTCAGACTCTGAATGCTCTGTTATACTCTTGATGTTACTTTTACTGTAGGAATATTAACAGATTAATTTTAAACAAAGAAGTAAATCTTTAATTAAAACACATTTAAGACGGATGTTTTGTTAAAACACGAGAGTAACCAACAAAACACGTGGTCTTGTTAGATAGGGTTGCACCACAGCTCTTGGTAATTAATTAGCTGTGTATTATCTCTTCCAGGTCTGTCAATAAGTCATGACTAAAGGGGGTGGAGTTGATGTTATAGATTTAACTGTCATGTCTAAAGATATCCGTGGGACAAATCCAGCCCTGAAGTGTCGTATTTAAGAATTTTATATTAACTTACAATATTGTTGAGAAACTGGAAATCTCGTGTCAACTTTATTTACGAATAACAACGTAAATTAGCATAGGTTTGTTTGTTATGTAGTCAATGTATATTTCAACAGAGTATTGGTGGTTTTATTAGATTTTCAACTCGAAGAAATTTTAATTATTTTCACTGTTTTTTTGGAAATAATGATTGTCTTTTACTACAAAAAGGAAAAAAACGAAAAAAATTTATTTATCTAATTTTTGATAATTTCACCACCAAATTGCACATAATCTTTAAACCTGTAATAATTCTCCAAAAATCTGTGCTTTGTGTTAAAAAGATTTAAAGAGAAACTGTTATAACTAGCCCCATTTCATATAATAGATTTGCAATTTGTGTTAAAACATTTTAATCAGTTAACATCATGCATCTGTTTATTGGTATAATTATATTGAATCAGCTACATTTAATGTGTGTGTGTTTTTTTGTGTGTGTGTTTGTTAATGTGTCATTTTTTCGTTTTGTTTCCTGTAAAACAAACCAACATTTTTGTCTAATTGTAGGGCTAACAGGGCAAATATGGTAAAGTTTTTAAATCCTGCTATATTCTAATACTGTCTACTTAAACAAGTTTATTTAGGCCTATATATACAGAGTTTTATGAATTTTTGTCGAATATTTTAGAGGATTGTTCCTATGATCAAGTAAACACAGAACAGGCATTAATTTGTTTGAAATTAATTGTCTGTCTCATCACTATTTTGTGTTTTGTACAAAAAACATTATATTTTGGAAAATAAATTATATATCAAGTTCAAATTTGGTTTACATATTTTTTAAACAATGACCTTCTTTTTTATTGTTTCAAAATGGCGGCAGTTTAAAATGTTAACGTCTAATATCTCGAAAACCGTTAACATTATAAACAATTTACGGTAAACATTAAAGTTTTCTTTTTGAGTAAAAAACAATGTGGTTTTTTGTGTTTTTACCGCAGCCCAAAGGATAAATTGTGACGTTTATTGATCAGTATAACCAACACATAGAACACAATTCTCACAAAAAATACGCCTAAGTATCAGACGCGTTTCAACGACAACGTCGTCCTCTTCAGTGATACGTTTATTAATAGTAATAAATCCATGTCAAAGTTTCTCTTGTTTCATTCACTTTGTAATTTACAGTTGTTTCTTAAATGAAAACAAAGCAATAGATTTTATTATTACTATTGAAAACATCCTAATAAAAAATTAATTTGATTTCAGACTAATTTCTGTATTGTAGACAAGTGGATTGGTGCCATCATGGTACTTACACAGCCCCATCATATAACGTAATACAAGCAGATACTCTAAATGTAATGCCTAAAAATTGGTATATTGGGTTTTGTAGGAAATATTTAATTCTATTTGTAGGTTAGGTTGGGTTGTAGGATATGCTTTCTAATAGTTTCTTTTAGGAAATATTTAATTATATTCATAGATCCAGGCGCTTTACATAGGGTATACATGCTATAGGGTAAGTTTCTTACAGTTGTTACACAGTTTTCCTTAAATTTGTAATTGTCTATATTACTACTTTCTCTGATGTCAACTAGGCTCTAACAGGCCTCGTAAATGTGTATATTTTTTAAAAAAATCTAATGGCCTTGACGCCTGTACATATGAGTAAGAGCATCCACTCGCTACGCTCTACCCTGTCAGATCTCGTAGCTATTAAATATTACATTATTTTTTCGGGTGATCAGGCTTTGAAATTACTTTTTGACAATAAGTTTGCTTATTGCATAACAGCATAACATAATAATTATTCTACACAAAAATGACGTAAAATATTTGGGAATGAATTTGGATTCAAAGCTGAACTGGAAATCACACGTCACAAAGAAAAGAAAGGAGCTCGAGTTTAAATTCAAGAATATGTATTGGCTATTTAGATACAAAGCAGGATTAAGCACGAGAAATAAAGTACTGTTATATAAACAAGTACTTAAGCCGGTGTAGAGCTAGGGACTGCAGACGTGGGGATGTGCTAAGAAAAGTAATATAAACAAAATTCAATTGTTTCAAAATAAAATACTTCGAATAATAGTAAATGCGCCATGGTACGTACGCAATGAATATATTCACAGAGATCTTAAAGTGAATACGATTGTTGAAGAAATCAAAGCTGTGGCAGAGAAGCACGAAAAAAGACTCCAAAAACATACTAATGCTAGTGTGCAGCAGATGATAGCACATAGGAATACAGTACGAAGACTGTGTAGAACTAAAGACTTGGTGTAGTGTTGGTTAAGATGATATAGATGATCATATCAGAGACATTCAATGGAATGAACTTCTGAAACACCGTAATCTCTTATCTTATTTAAGTTATAACTACTAGATAAGTCTGTACTTAGTTGTAGTCCTGGAGGGGGAATTTTTTTTTTTTTTTTTTAATAAGTTTGCTTACAATTAACATTTTTATTTAATATAACTGTTATTACATACTAAGAGAAAACTGTTTAAAATCGCCATTTTGATATTTCAATTTAATTTTTCTGACATGCACACTTTAGTCCTTTCAAAATTGCAATTACGTACAGACGACAACGACGACGGACGAAATGTCGAAAATCATTTTTTCGGTTTCCAGAGACTATGTAACGTAAAGGGCAGTCAAAAACAGAAGTGGGCATTTTTCGAAACTTTAAACCCTATACTTTGTGCATGGGGAAATCAACTTTCTCATAGGTTTTGAAAACCAATGAAGTCTTATTGATTCCTAAACTTGAAGCCTATGTGTATGTTTTACCTGTTTTCATTAATTTACTTTATGTTTAAAATTTATTTAAGGTTTTTATTATTTTTAAATTGCCTTTATCAGATAGTATTGCCGCCACTTTCCCACAGTCACTACGATACTTGGATTTAATCAGCCTACCATCATATTCAGTAGTGTAGTCAAATTGCCTACTCTACCCCTGGCCGAAATAAATCTAAATCACGTGCATTCAATTCAGAAATTCTACTTAGTATTTTTTCTTTTTTGTAAATTTCGTTATACATTTTCAAATAGGATGAAATGAAGAGTGTTTAACAACCAAATTATAAAAAATTGATTTTTGTACACTATAACCTAAAAACTACCTAATTGGTCCTCCGTGGTAAATTAAATACAGATTTTTTTAAGCAATCATATTTTAGACAACTCTAGACTGACTCAATTCGTAAAAGAAGAAAAGATTTTTAATTTACGTTTCACAACTATGATACAAAAAAAATAAATTAGTACCGTAATTTAAGATTTTTTGAAAACTAAGATCTTTAGCTAACCTGTTATATTAAATGTATGTCTGTACTTTAATGAAGCACAGTAGGTCTTTACATTCTGTTTTATTGGTTTTATTGTGTATAGATATATACAGAGTGTCCCAAAAATTGTGAACTGGTTATTCATTTTCGGATTACATACATCAAAACGAGTATAAAATGTTATATAAGGTATAGTCGTGTTCATTATCGGTCTATTCGCCATTTTGGTCGTTTTGATATATATAATCCAAAAAATGAACAACCTTTTATTGGACATACTCTATATGGGTTAAAAATTATGTACATTTTTGTCATCCACATCTGTTTGTTAATCCTAAACTGAAATATACTTCTTTTTTAAACTCTTTAATGATTACGTTTCTTTTTCATTCATATCAATTATAAATTTACTTTTAAAATAATGTTACATTATGATTAGTTCTTTAAAAAAACAATAATTTATATAAATTAATCTTTCTTAAGAAGACAAAACTTATTGCGTTTAAACTTAAATAAATATAATTAAAGAAAATATTCAAGTTGTTTCCAAGTCTAGAAAAACTAAGCTCACTTAATTTCAAGAATTCGTATTACATCTAGTACCACCTGCAACCAACACAGTCAATTTATGTTGCCATCTCTCGTGCAGCTTTATGTTCAACTCGCGAAATATTATTCCAAGCTTTAAATAATATTATAAAACTAAACTTTAAAGAATGAAGATTTTCTTTATCTGTGGAATCTTTTCTCCTTGATACAATTTTTTTTTCTTTTTTGTTTTAGATTTTAAATCGTTTAACGTATAAATAAGTTAAATATTTTACCACAAATTGTTGCCTGAGAATTACAAGAAACTATTCTTCCTGTTTTAATTTTTTATTTGGTCTTGGGGCACTAAATTAAAATTCGGAGTTTATTTGCGCCATTTAAGGATAGAAAATAAAATTAATTGTGCATTTGCAAAACAAATATAAATAACGACATTTAAAATATTTTAAACCATAAATCTCAAAATATTAAAATTTACAATAAATTTTCACTTTCTCACACACCGAGAAATATATTTTTTAATTATTAGCCCGGACATGTGAAATACTCTACAAATTTGACTCTTTATAGTTATGTTATATAGATATGTAAAGAAAGTACCCTCGAGTTTCTTTCTTTTTTTTGGTTAATCAAAATACAATGGCAGAATTAAAAAAGAACATTAATCTTCTGGATAGAACACTTCCTCCCACAATGAAATAAAATTAAAATGTGCATTGCCATTTGTTGAATCTCGATCAGCTGTTGTTTTGTTAACACACAACAATGAAACAATTTGGTAGTTGTGTTCAATCAGTTTATGTATGATATCTAACTTCGAAACAATGATTTTTTTTCAATTGAACTATTAAGTGATTCCGTTCACATTGTAGTAAATTGAAAAATCGTGTGTTAGAAAAAAAAGAAAAAGGGAAAAAAAGTAAAAAGTGAACTCGTCGGAAATAATTCCCAAAAAAAACTTTAACCCCCGTAATTTTTAAAGATCAACTCTACCGATTTTGTTCAAATTTTACGGTTCAACAATAAGAGCTTCTTTTAATCAAATACTATGGATGTAGTAATAGCCCAAGAGTAAATACATGAATATTTTCTCAAATAGCATACATGGTTCGTTTTCAATTCTTGACAAACTACTGGATATTTGGTGATTAATAGTTATGATTGGTTTTTATTTTATTTCGCGGATGTGTAAATGAAATATTTTGTGCAATGTTTTTGCAATTTATTATATCTGTTGACTTAGATGAAAAAGCTATC
This sequence comes from Aphrophora alni, assembly GCA_963513935.1. NCBI lineage: Eukaryota > Metazoa > Arthropoda > Insecta > Hemiptera > Aphrophoridae > Aphrophora > Aphrophora alni. The sequence goes on along the minus strand of OY740770.1, from coordinate 128,326,829 downwards.
TAAAAGGTAGAACCTAGAAATACTCTTCACGAATTACTGCAGGACAATGTAAACAGAATCGCAATGTTTTATTCAAATTAAACATTTTGTCTAAATGTTTCCCACATTGAATACAGACCTTCCCTCGGTTACTTTGATTAAAAAAATACAAAGCTCCTGCAAAATGGCATTGTTTTAAATGGACCAAATACAAACAATTTATTCTCGCGTTATTAAAACAATAAAAGAGCTTTGCTAAATTAAAAAACAACAATCTATATAAATTCTTTGACACTTTTGTTGCCTAACCTAACCTAACTTAACCTAACCTAATCTAACCTAACCTAATCTAAACTAACCTAACCTAACCTACATTCAGTAAATAAAACGAACACTCAGTTTAAATCGTGATTGATTAAGGGATTAGGTTGGTATGAATTTGAATTTTTATTTTTTTATTTTAGGACTTTTATATTCTAACTCAGTTACGAGATCTAAACCTCGAAAGTTCAACAAAGTTCCCTTTAAAATAAATGGGAATGAGAACCAATTTTTAATACTCGTTTTAATTTCAGTTATACATGTATTTATTTATTCAAATGTAGAATTTATTATTTTATATGAAGGAAACTTGACAGGAACTGTATATTTAGGAATCCTGTAAAAACCGTTTGATGAACTCCATTAGAGACATCCCACGTAAATTAATCTACCAGCAAGACGGAGCAGCAGCTTATAATAGTGACGTAGTTTTGCAGATTTTAAACACTACTTTTCCTAAAAATGGTTAGATACAGGGACTATAATGTTGCCAGCAATCTCCCCACAAACCTAACTCCCATTGATTTTTCTTATGGGTGTACCTAAAAATAACTATAAAAAAAAATTATAATTTGATGAAGGATATGAAAGGAAAAATTAGAGAGAATTAATTTTCAAATTAATCATAACACCATTAGAAAAGCTATCAATAATTGTTTTGTAAGAGTTAATGCTTGCATATTCAACAACGGTGGACATTGTGAATATTAGCTGTAAAACTCGTCTTCATTGTGTCCGAGCTATTTTAACGATTTCACTTAATTGTTAAGTTAACAAATGTTAAAATAATAGTCTATCAATCAATAAAATATAATATTGACTATTTATGTGTGTTATAAAGCCCTAAATTCTAGAGTATTCATAAAAAACAAGACATCTATAACCGCAATTAAAACAATAATATTTAAAAAAAAAAAAAAAAAAAAAAAAAATCTTATTTCCATTAATTTTAAAAGAAAATTTGGTGAACTTTCAGGTTTATATGACTAATAATATGAAAAATACACAAGAATAAAAAAGTATTGAAATCTTATTTAAAATCCAAATTTAAACTTGATCTCGACCATCTGGATTTTTTTTTTTTTTTTTTTTTTTATGGAGCTGTCTAAAGATACCCCATACAACACCTCTATAGATACAGATAAAAAGCTGGGCAAGATAATTTTGAATGTAATTGATAGACTTCGTCAAAAAAACAGGTATCTTTGAAATATTAATGCGTATTAAACTCAAGTCGTATCTATTTTTCGACTTACACTGAGTGTTGCACAAAATCAAAATGGCGAATTGCAAATTTTTAAAAAGTTACAAAACGTTTTCATTTATTTGAATATATAGAATTAGATTTTTCACCATTAAATAAAAAAATAATTAATCTAATATTCAAACTTTATATTTATTCCTAATAACAAAGCCATGAAGAAGCATTATGTTAATTTCATTGTCAGCTAAATTCTTCTGATTTCCTCTAATTATTCTACCCTGTCTTCATTAAATACTTCTTTTAGTTTTGCAACGCTGTCACCAATTACTGTTCTAATGATTTAACACAAGGGACAATTATCGGTGCAGTTTTATTCTCAACTAAATTTCTTTTGCTTTTTCATCCCTCTAGTATCATTGATAATTGAACAATTAATTTCATTTCAAATTAATTAATAAAATCGGCTATAATGGTTTTCATCAAATATTGCTCAAGTGTAGTTTCTAAGGGTACAAACAAAACATATTGGTCCCCATCTATTCAAAAATGCCCGTTCGTGAAGTCGTTATAAACTATGTAATTTCTCAAAATCTGCTAGGCCGATTTCGTTCAAATTTTAGTGAAATATGTAGATAATTACCCGAAGCCCTAGTCCAAATTCTAAGTATAAAATTTTAAGGTTCAAGAATAATTCGCAAAATAAATGTAACTTGAACACCGTCAATAAAAGTTTTTTAACAATCAAATTAGAACCTAAGAGATTTTTAGAATGTTCTTAAGGGTCTTAGTAAGTATTTCAAAAACTGTAGTGGGTCCTTTAAAAATACTTCGTTTCACTTTGAGATTTTTCGTGGTTCTTTCATGAACTTTAATAGGTCATTTGACATTTTTATTTGATCTTTCAAGATCAATAGTCGGTTCTTTGAGAGTCTTAAAAGTTTGAGTGACTGTTTTCTCGTTCTCAGTGGATAATTGAAGAGTTCCAATGATTCTTTCGATACACTAAGAAGCAATAGAACCCGAAAAGGGTTCTTTGAAGTTAATAGTGGATCTTTCAAATCCTTTAGTGGTTCCTTTAATATTCTTTGTGGATACTTCATTTGCGAGTCATTCGAGAAACTCTTAAAGAGTAGCTTCTTCAAGATTCGTAGAAGATTCTTGTTTCTAGTGGTTTGTTCATGAGCTTAAGTGAATCCTTTGAGATTATTAATAAATATTTCATGGATTATAATGGGTTCTGGGTCAATTAGAATCTCAATGGCTCTTTCAAGATCTTCAGTCTGTCTTTGAGATTCTTTGTTGGTCCTTCAAAAGTTCCTGTGAGTGATTTGAGACTCCTAGTTGGTCCTTCAAGTTCTAGTGGGTTTCTTGAGATTCTTAGTTGGTCCTTCAAAGAGTTCTACTAGGTATTTTGACACTCTTAGTTAATCCTTCAGGAGTTTTAGTGGGTCCTTGGAGACACTTAGTCGGTCCTTTAAGATGTGTAGTGACTCCTTGGCGATACCTCGTTGGTCCTTCAAGCGTTCTAGTCGTTCCCTTGAGATTCTTAATTGTTCCTTAAAAAGTTCTAGGGGGGTTTTTTAGACTCTTAGTCGGTCTGTTAAAATTCTTAGTCGGTTCTTTGAGTTTGCTATCGCGTCTATTTAGTAGTTCCTAATGGGTTCTTCAAGATCTGTGGTCTTTCATGATTCCTGGTGTGTTCTTCAAAAGCTCTTTTAGGACCTCCAAACGTCTTTAGTTTCATGACAAATCAGGTCATAAGAATATTAATTAATACGGCGAAAAATTTAAAGTGAAGTTAAAGAAGGGAACTTGTTGAAAGGCGTGTGCATGAAACAACAACTCTTAAAGCATATGTTCTCAGATAAGTCTTAGATTCCTAAATAAGTACGAATGTATTAGTGTATAATTTGTAAATCAAAAGATCATATCTAACCTAACTTTTCCTAAATATTAAATATTTACTGTGTATTACAAATATAATCAATGTTTATCACTCCTAACGATTATACTTCTCTTTTATAACCACCCAACGATCCATAACCTCTCAATCCCCTTCTTTCCCATTTCCACCGACAGTGATTTTCACAGATTTCTAACCTTACAGACAAATTAACAAATACTATACTTACTTATCTACATCTGATTTTCTGTTGCCTTCAAACGAATGCCAGAACGGTCAGGAATGTTTGCTGTTTCATCTCTCAAATACTTGAAATATTGCAAAATATGATTATTCCAGTGAACCGCGTCCGATATAAGTTATTTTATCCGCCTGGTTGGATAATGTCCTGGGGACCTTCTAACTTTGGATATAGCAGAGCTGTTTGAAATTTAAACATGCACGAGTTCCTCGTTTTAAAATTAAATTTGGTTGTAGCATAACATGAATTCATTCAGATAAACTTTTCTGAACGTTTAAGAGCCTCCAAGCTACTTGCTCCCTGATGAACTACATTCCATCTATGATTATACAACTGGATTATAATTTGTTATTTATTCTTCGTTTTATATTTTAATTGGAATTCTGTATTGAATAGAGTGACCCTTAGGGCCTCACAGTGAATACGAGTACCCTGGATGGATCTACATCCTTCTTGTTAGAGTCTCGTGTTAGATCCCTCTATTTCAGCTTTCCTATTAGGTCTCTCTTACCCAACTATTGTTGTCTTTCTACCCTGCTGTTGGTAGAGTATCGAAGGCTATAATTCTCTATTATACAGGGTGTAACAGACCACTCGTCTTAGATGTATTGTGGGCGAACGGTTAGAGCTAGAAATTCGAAATAAATTACAATATTCTTAAGAAAATATATTCAAATTCAGCTCCTCAAACAGTCATATCTTCGGGGGGGGGGGAGTGGTATGTTTCTCAAAATTTTCAAATTAATTTATAATGATTTTTATTTTGATATTTGAGTCTTTCTGTAGTGAATGGTATAAGTGTACTGTTAAATTACTTTAAACCTGAATTTCCAAACATTTTGAGCAGCCATTTTGAAACCGTGACAATCGTTGAAAAAACTTTATGACAATATCTTTGTGGTCATAAATATGTAAGGTCTTAAAACAAGTTATCACTTGTCCCATGCTTGTATTTAAAAGTTTTTAGAAACAGACCACAACCTTAAAAGTATAGTATTTTTAGGTACTGAATTTGAAAAAAAAAACATTTTCTTAAGATTTTATATATCCTAATTAGTGGGGTTAAATATTATATCGTATTTATCGGTCCAACCGTTTCCCTATAAGTACATCTGAAACGGGTGGTCTGTTACACCCGGCATATTAGTTTCTTTTTACTTATTAAGATACATCATCAAGTTTGAACATTGCACAAACTTACTTTCTCACTCACCCATCCCCAAAACCAAATAAAACCGAACTAAAACTATCTGTCACTAAAAACGTCAGGTAGTTACCAATCAAAAGGTGAAAATGAAATATGAAAATATTTATTTTCAACTGGGCCTAACTTGCTTCAATCGTGTCATAAACGCAATCTGGGCGTAAATTTATTTAATTAAAATCAAACTTTTAATAACAACCGATTATTAAATGAAATATGTTGCCTCTGCACAACATAGACATTCATTATTACATTTCTTCGTCACTATCTCTAACTGTATAATATCTGATGAGCGGTTATACTACAAATACAAAAATATAACATTTAATACTCACAGGGTGAAACTGTGCACAATTACTGGTATACACCTATTATTTAAAATGTTAATAATGTTTAACCTAACATAAATTTAACAGTTTTTATACAATATTAGCTGTGCAATATATCAGTGTTATATTTACAAATAATTTCTCCTACTCTTTTTAAACGTTTAATAAGTTCATTTTTTGTTTTTGAACATTATTCCTGAACCGTATTATATTTTTATTTGGGATTTTGGTTTTTGTTTTGAGTCGTCAATTTTCGACGTCAGAGAGAGAGAGAGAGAGAGAGAGAGAGAGAGAGAGAGAGAGAGAGAGAGAGAGAGAGAGAGAGAGAGAGAGAGAGAGAGAGAGAGAGAGAGAGAGAGAGAGAGAGAGAGAGAGAGAGAGAGAGAGAGAGAGAGAGAGAGAGAGAGAGAGGAGAGAGAGAGAGAGAGAGAGAGAGAGAGAGAGAGAGAGAGAGAGACCGATAATTCACGAACCTACATTTTGAAGAGATGACAACCACGTTTGGTTTTGCTCCTTAGAGGCTATACTTGAGCAAAATGTCATATTAATCGTTTTAACTCACTATGAAAAAACATAATTTTGTGTATTTCTCTTATTAATTAACTATAATTTAAATTTAGACAAAAAAAATTTTTTTGTACTGAAAAATACCGCGCATGCGTCGAACTGCGATCGCAGCGCTGCCGCGACAAGAAATAAAAACGGAACTTACTTTTTGGATGTACCTCGTATTTATCTAACTGCAATAAACTGAATTAATTACTCCAATTTCATATTTCTAATAAGGTAATTTGTTCAATTCTGTACGACCCTAGAAAGATAATTGTTCTGAGAGCGAAAAATTACAGCGTTAATTATTGCTTGTGCTAAATCATTAAGACAGTAATTGCTGTAATTGTCAACGTTATAGAGATTAAACTTGTATTTACTGAAACTGGACAAAATAATCGTTGTAATTATAAAAATATTGGAAGATGGGATATCTACGCACAGTTGTTCAATAATTAATATATCTTGATTTCTAGGCTATTGGTTTCTATATTTCGGTCTTTCCTAAGAATGTAATTTTCATTTTTTAATTCGAGCATGTCATGTTTTAATATTGCTTAACAATTACTTCAAGGTTTTCAATCTTTTCTCGAAGCTCTTTATTTTCCATTAGCAACTCAGTATTTAGTTCTTTATCGTGACTCCCAGCTGATTTTGAAGATCTACTTATTAGTTTACTTTTCTTAAATTGACTTTCACCAAAGGTTAGTTTGGTTCCTCAGAACCCTTGGGACCAACCTCCTTCGAGGGTGTATTTTCTAGTTTACATGGTCTGCCACCTGGGTTGTTATAATCCGTATGTTGATCCATTTCTCGTATGTTACAGCTAACTGGTTTTCTGTTAAGGTTTGCTCCTTAGCCTTAAGTGATCCCTCTCCTAACCACAAAGAAGTGGGTTCTCACTTTATAATCCCAATGAGAAGGGAATCCTCTGTCATTATCGTCGTACCAAAGAACTACTTCTTTGCTGGATACTGCCGTTGAGGTCTTCGCCGTAACCCTGGCAAGGGGCCCTCACAAGGTACTATCAGCCGGAGCCAGCTGAACCAAGGTTTTTTAAAGAGGTGTTACTCCTCTATCACTCCTCCTTCCTCATCGTATGCAATGAGGCCCCGGGCTTGTGACCGGCACAGCGGAGTTTCACTTACTTAAAAAAAAGAAGAAAAAAAGTCTATCCAACTAGGAGGGAGTTCCAATAAAAAGACATAATTTAACAGTAATTATGTTATACCCCATGGCAGATGATTGAAGGAAATAAATTCTTGAAAATTTTGACGTGTAAAATATTACGAAGACATTCTTCCATAACCAAACTTATTTACGAGTACTGTATATCTTATAAATTAAATTAAAATATAAGCATTTTTAAGTAAAATTATATAACTTAAGTTAAATTTTTTTACTTAAAAAATAGCAACTTTAAAAAAAATTAAATTATATTAATTTATTGATTTTAACTTTTATACATTTTTTTTTACCAAGTTAGTATTTATAGCCAAAGGTCTTGTCTTTAATTCCCAGTCTAGGTCGTATATTTTTTCACTTGAAATTATTATTTAAAAATTAATTTTTTTTTAATATTTGCAGTTTAAACACTTAAACCACTTTTTTCTTTCAACACAAAGCTCTAATGATCTATTCAGCACTTTTCCCAAGATGAAACTGAAGAGAGAAATAATAAATTTGCTACCTAAAAGGAAGAAATAATGTCATACGTGCCATGAAGTCAAGAAATCCCAATTGTAAATAACATCCATCCTCCAAATCTAAGCTTTGTTCGTTATCAGTTGAGCCACTTTGCTATTATTTAACAGCTGTGTACAGTAATAATCTTAATGAAAAACAGATTCAATTCAATGCAAATACACACTTTATTAAAACATCGGTAATATAATATCACTCATGTTTCGTTAATACCATAATTGATACTCTACTTATATTTAAAGTAATTATTTGTATTATTGTTAAAGATAGTTAGGTCTAATAATAACTCTAATATGAAACTAAACACATGCTTTGGTTGCTGATATAAACATGATTGTAATTGTAAAAACTATTAAATATCCATCATAGATCCCCATACTCTCCTCCTCAGACAGTTATGAGAATATAGACACAGACAATGGTTGTGAAATAATGTTTTTATACTAGATAGTACAAAGTAGGCGAACGAAATGAATAGTAGCGCACTCCGCCAACTCGGCTGCCCCTTACTTTAAATACAAGTTGACACGATTAAATTTGCTGAAAATCGTACGAACATCGTGAAGCATGTAATTAGAAGGACCGATGCAAATGTCCTTATCATAGAGATAAACGTAGGGTACTTAGGCAAACATTATTGACCCGAACTAGGCTGGAGATACACAGCTGGGACATTATATATCACTCTACACCTTCCCTCCCCTCCTCCAAGGGACACTAAGTTACTGAGTATAATTCATCATGATTTACAGCCCAAATGGTCATCCGGAGCGCTGTGGTCCTTCAACATCATGTAATAACTGGAGAACAAATTTAAACAACCGAAAGGATCTCACCTGAACTGAATATTACCCCATATGTTTTTATTTTAACATAATCAGTTTCATGTTTCTTTAGTTTTTAGTCACTTGATAACGGGAATTGATTCTTATTCCCGAAACGTCGTGTTTTGAATTTTTAACACAAAAATGATGGCAAATGTCCGAAAAATGTATAATAATAAAATTGAACTTCCATCATTAACAAATAACTTCAAACAGAGAATAACAAATATGTTTAATACAGCGTTTGAGCTGTGGAGATCTGCACTTACAGAAACATTTCAAAAACCACATTTGTAACTGAAGGTGATTTCTTTTGCAGACATATTCATAACTTCAGAAAAATCGATCATCGAACTTGAATTTACTTCATTCTGTCAGAGTATAGTGTCAGAAACCATTATTCTCGAAATTTAGAACCAAATTCGATTCATATTGCTTTTGTCTAGAAGTTACACTACAGTTATAAATATTTATTAAATTCTTAAAAACTCTATTGGAAGCTTAAATTAAATAAACTTTCTTGAATTTAGGATAAATAAAAATTTGGGTTACTAACTTTAACTTAGTCATCATTATATTCGTTTGTAATGACAATATATCGTAATGAAGAGAAACCCAGTTGTACATCACGTCTACAACTTCAATTAGTCGACATCGTGACCAGAGTATCGATACTTAATTATCCTTTACCTTCAACTGAAGTAAATCGTATCGCTTTTGAGTGCAGTATATTGATTTGACATCTCTCTGCATATTACAGGTTTTGCCGTCTTGTGACTTGTGAGTTGTTTCTAAAACTTGTTTAAATGCAATTACCAATATGGACCTAGTTTTTTTTCAACCAAATTTTATTATAGAGTGAATCATACGCGTAACCAGAATCAAAATTGGGGGGGGGAAGTCATGGTCATTCAGATTGTAACATATTAAAGCGGGAAAAGTGAATGTTATTATAGTAGTACTTTTTGGCTATTATTTGCTTGATAAAAACTATTCAGGTTCTTATTTTAATTACAGGTTTTATACTAATAACATTTTTCTTCGGTTTGATGAAAACTTGTTCAACACTTTCGTTTCAATCTAGTCTACAAGTACACTTCAATGATGAATCCCAACTAACTTACTCTTGTCTCTAAATTCAGTAATGACACCAATGACGGAACCACGAACCAGTGTTGCAACTTTCCAGAATGACAAAACAAAATTATCGGGAGATGGTCTTGAATATTTTCACTGTCGGTTTGTAATGTTGCTTTCTATAAATTAAATTGTTTCAATTTAACCATAAACCAATTTACTTGAAAACGTAATACTATAACTAAAATGATTTGTAAAATTACTGTCATTGTAGAACTTCTTAAATTAAAAACTATCCTACATCCGACGTCATTAGGGACCGGAATTCCGTCACTAAGTTTCTTTTATAACTTTATGACCATTTAATTTTTTTCTTTTATGCTGCTTCTAGGGGGGGGGCAGCTACCCCCACCTCGCTAGGTACGTCCATGGAGTGAATAAAACAGGCGTGACCCCTGTTTTATTCGATAAGTACAGGAACTGCAAAGAAACTTTAAACTGTAACCCTAGGATGTTTTGAGTTAAAACTAGAGGTATTAATAAATATGTAAAAGTAATACAAAAGATTACAGAAACTTTAATGATGCGAGGGAGGGGGTGCTTTTATACCAACACCATAAGAAATGCATTAGGGTGAAAATCAGATTTAAAACAAATCCATTTTTCTTTCACGTGCAATGGTATATATGGGGGTATAGGAATGAATTTATTTTGTATTTCCGGAACGAATCTACCTTTTACACCGTTCATTTCTTAAGTATCCACATTTGGGTAGATGTAAAGGTTTAATATTTGTTTCTAGAAAACTTTTTTTTTCTATGTATGTTATTTTTTTGACGCTGAAGCTTGGTTTTTAGTGTCCGAAAGTAAAACCAAGGATCTTAATAATTTCACGCACTTATCTGTCCGTCTGTCTCTCTATATGTCGCAACCAGTCTAAACAAAAAACATGATAAATTCTGTATATTTAAAATTTTGCCTTTGTATTCATTGTATTGTCATATAGGAAAAATATAATGATAACAAAAAATTAATGTCCTTGAGAAAAAATTTTTAATTTTTGAAAATATTATGTATGGATTATCAAGCAAAACTAAAAGTTATTCTGATTATGAATGTATATGTTTTTTGACAACGAAATTATTATTTTGGTACTTAGACCGATTAAAAGATTTCGACTTTATCAAAATATACTGTCCCTAAATGTCTTAGTTTTGTGGTTTTAGCACAAGTTCGACCCTTTTACTATTTCGTTAATCAATCAATTTTGTTTATTGATATAAATACTCTCCGAACGAATTGAAAACACGTGGAACTCCTAGCAATACAAATTAGAATTTACCTTTATCAAATTTAATTAAACATTGCATTCTTTGTTTTTATTTGACAGGAAGAGATGGAGGAGCGTCCTCGAGTCTCGACGCTTCTCAATTCACTGGGAAGTTACTCCAACACGATCCCCGCTCCTGCAGATCCAGATGCCAAGCCTCAAACCGGAGGTGCCCGAATGGGTACTCTTATTGGAGTCTACCTTCCATGTGTCCAAAATATCTTTGGTGTTATCCTATTTATTCGTCTTACTTGGGTCATTGGAACAGCTGGAGCTGTTCAGGGTTTCCTCATCGTTCTTATGTGCTGTTGTGTTGTGAGTACACCATCTTTATATTATAGCTTTTTTGTTTGTTTTTCATTTCCTGAATAATTTTAATCAAATGAATTTAGCAGAGTCACATATCGAAATATATGAAAAAATAAGATGAAGCCCTGAGTGATTTCTAGCTGACCTCTTGGACCCCTCCATGTAAACATAATGTCCGTAATTTCAAACTGGAAAATATGATCATCGTACTTAATATGTGATAATCCGAAGCTAGGGGTATTTTATGTTTTATGATAACATAACTTTATGATAATTTTGATCTGAACTGTAAAAGCACATATGTCAAGTAAATATATAAGATCAAATGGGAATAAATCAAGTAATTTTAAAATTACATAGAAGTGGAAACTGAATGCTTCATCAATATATGTGTAAACATGTATTTTTTTAAAACACTAATTAGCAACAACTTCTCACTGGTATAATATATACTTTATTCAATAAGATATAATAGTTCCTTAGTATTTCAATTCACATAGGTATAAACGCATTTTATAATTTTTGTAACAGCTTAACTTTAAGTAGTTGAGCTATAAAAACAACTCATTTAATTTAATTTATAGTGATGGGATATAATCAAAAAAGAAAGAAAAGTACAATCGAGACAGGTGTTTTAAAATTACATAGAAGTGGAAACTGAATGATTCATCAATGTATGTGTAAACATGTATTTTTTTAAAACACTAATAAGCAACAACTTCTCACTGGTATAATATATACTTTATTCAATAGTATATAATAGTTCCTTAGTATTTCAATTCACATAGGTATAAACGCATTTTATAATTTTTGTAACAGCTTAACTTTAAGTAGTTGAGCTAATATAATTAATAGAAATAAACTTTAAGTTATGATTAATATGTAATATATGCGTCATAAAAATTAGGATGTCTGGCTGAAATTATCTAGGAACACCTAAGTAAAAACGCTGGTCGTTTCGAGGCTTGGAAGTACGAAGTGAACGCCTAAAGCCGTAAATATAATAATAGTAATTAACCAACAAATTACTTTTGTTTGTAAGGAAAACAATTTCACCCTCTAGTATATACACCACATTGTGTGTTACAATTTGAGGCTAAACTTTTAATATTTCATAATAATTTATCAGTTATGCTTTAAAGTTGTAAAGCTGGAATAGTTCCAGTTTTATCTTCACTCGACGTATTTGTCAGTTTTTAACACGAGAACTACTGATCTGAGAACTTCTAATTTTCATCCCCCTCCCCTTGTGTTTGATAGGGAAATACCCCTCTGTCATCATCGCTCTATAGAACAAAAATAACATAAAATAAAAATCCCTAGCCCTGGAATACCATAAATCAGGATCGGAAGAGAACATGAGTTTGTTAAGAGAGGAATCTAAATCAAGACTACATGGACAGATTCAGGCTCTGGATTTCCTTACGCCCTATAAATGAGGTGTTCTAAACTACAAAGTTAATATATAAAAATAAACAAGTACAGTTCTAAAACAATCGTACAAATATAAAGCTGTTTATACACTGTGCAACTATTAGACACAGTATGAAACTATTTCAGTTTCAACATAGTTGCACAAACTGCACCAAAGTAGTTCAACTGGAACTTTTCCAGCTTTACAACTTTAAAGCATATCTGATAAATTATTATGAAATATTAAAAGTTTAGCCTCAATGTGTAACACACAATTAAATTTGTTAACACAATGTGGTGTGTATACTAGAGGGTGAAATTGTTTTCCTTACAAACAAAAGTAATTTGTTGGTTAATTACTATTATTATTATTTACCGGGTTCAAGGCGTTCACTTCTGTACTTACAAACCTCGAAACGACTAGCGTTTATACTTAGGTGTTCCTGGATAATTTTAGCCAGACATCCTAATTTTTATGATGCATATATTACATATTAATCATAACTTAAAGTTTATTTCTATTAATTATATTAGCTCAACTACCTAAAGTTAAGCTGTTACAAAAATTATAAAATGCGTTTATACCTATGTGAATTGAAATACTAAGGAACTATTATATACTATTGAATAAAGTATATATTATACTAGTGAGAAGTTGTTGCTAATTAGTGTTTTAAAAAAAAACATGTTTACACATACATTGATGAATCATTCGGTTTCCACTTCTATGTAATTTTAAAACACCTGTCTTCATTGTACTTTTTTTAATTATATCCCATCACTATAAATTAATTTAAATGGAGGATTAACAGCGCGTATTTTAATATACAAAATTATTAGTAAATTTCTCCATTTTATAATATTTCATGTAACAAAAATCTATTTACTGTACTATACTATAATGAATTTTAGAGAATTTATTTATTTATTTGTGGGGGGGGAGTTATTTATATACCATGAACATTTGTTTTATTTATATTTCATACTCACCTGTGCCTGATTCATCTTTGATTATTTGATTATCACCTAGTGTAACTAAAAAGTTGTATAAAACAATTGGTTTTAAAGTTCAACTTCTTAAAAAATTGTTTACTACATCCTAGTATGTGGAATGTTTACTATGTACATAAAGGAACAATAATTATTATAGAATAAAGTATATATTATAACAGTGGGAGGTTTTTAATTGTCCTAAACAAGTTGAATATTTCCTTTAAAAGAAATCTTTAGCACAGATTTTGTGGGATAAAAGGACTTTTTTCAGGGTCAGCATTAACACTTTTTTAAGCCCCAAAAGCAGTAGTTCTCAGACTGGATAACACGAAAAAAATTCAATATTTTATTGAAATAATATATACAGTTTTAGAATCAGATTTTTGTGTTGTCTCGACAGACAATAATGGCAAAAAGAGACCGTAGTGTGGACTATGTATAAATGTTTTAGCTCCGGAGTTTTATTTACAAATTGTTTAAAACGTCAATTAGAAACCAACCACTGATTTATGATTTCAAATTAAAAACAGCTATTCATTCAAATTAAACAATTACATTGAAACAGAACTATACCTAATTCATTTGAGCACAATTTTATTGTCCTTTGTAGTTGCAAAATAAAGTGTTAGCATGGGACATGGCTTTAATAACATTGCAAAATAAATCAGACAATTTCAAGTAAGAAGAACTGGTATGCGCTTCAATACTGTGTTCTTATTGTAAACCAAAGTTGCTTAGAAAAGTAGAGCTTGAAACTGGAGTGGCGAAAATATTCAGTGCAGAGAATCGTAGAGAAAAACAAATTTTAATTTTAGAATAGCCACCTAGTCCATAACCTACAAGAAGTTTGTAGAGTGGAATTATGTTCCCGGATCATTGGGTTTCATGAGACTGATCCAGATTATCATAACTTACTCGTATTGTTTTCTCAGGAAGTCAACTTTTTACCACAATGGTACTATAAATAGATATAACTCTAATTGTTACAACACTCAAAATTCTCACGTTTTTGATCAGAACTTCTTAAATAAAAAGGAATTACTGTCTAGGCTGCTGTGATTGATAATGGTGCGCTGTCTTACGACATTTCAGAGAGCACCATGACTAGTAGGTATAAACGAGTTTTAAATCAACAAATACTGCCCCATTTTACGGTTGCAGAAATTGGACCAAGCTATTTTTCAACAAGATGGTACTTCGCCCCACTATGCAAACTTAGTTAAACAATTTCAAATAACAATCTTCAAAGTAGTTGGAAATTAGTTTATATATTTGCCACTCCAGTCTCCTAATTTAACTTTGTGTAACTTTTTCTTATAGGGCTATTTAAAGGAGCAAGTGTACGCCCATAGATTCAACAAAGGTTAAAATTTAAAGATCATTATCCGAGAACTTCTTTGATACCACACAGTTACTTTACAATGGCTTATGAGTCATTCGTTGTTGGACTTTGCTTTAAATTTTAGTTTTTTGTCCATAACTCAGTTAGTTATGGAAAAATAGCAAGAAAACAAGTCCGTTAGCGACATATGTGTATTCACTTAGAGCTCTGAGAGAACTTCCTGAAACACCCTGTAATATCCATATATAAAATCATGTAACATCCATATTTAAAATCATGGAAGTATGTGTTTGCCATCCTTGGATGACTTAATCTAAACACACCTGTGATAGTGGTTTTCTAATTTATTTGATTATCCCCTCACTATAAATTAAATAAAGATAGTTGTTTTTATAGCTCAACTAATTAAAGCTAAGCTTTACAAAAATTATAAATATAATGCAAATGGTGTTAATTGAAATACTAAGGAACTATAAATTATACTGAGGAGGTATATATTATACCAGTGAGAAGTTGTTGCTTAGTAAGTTGCATAATTCTTTTAAAAAATAAATATTTAACACAATATACGTCGATGAAAACTATGTAATTTTAAAATCAACTGGACATATGTGCATTTTCAGTTCAGACTAAAATTTTCATACCGTTATTTCAGTTTGGGGCTTTGATTTATTCGATTGTTTTTCTCAAGTTTAAATATCTCTGTCAACATCACTTTATAAAAACAATGAATATAACAAACAAGAAAAGAGATCCCTAGCTTAGGAATATTCTAATACTATCAAGGTCTGAAGAGAACAAAAGGGGACTGATGGAAAATATGAGAGTGATGAATACATGAAAACTGTGTAGATAGAGCTTCTTATATCATAATCTTATTAAGTATGATGACCATATTTTCCAGCTTGAAATCCCGGACATTATGTTTACATGAAAATCACTCAGGGCAACTTCTTTTGTTTTTATACATTTCAATATGTGACTGTCAAATTCATTTGAATTATCCATAGAGCCATTTTTTCAACAAATTCATTGGTTCGTGGAAGGGATAGTAAAAACTCTCGCATTTTTTTATTATATATGAAATAATTATCTCTTCTTTACTTAACTCATTGAAAAGAGATAACTATCTCTGCCCTGTTGATAAATTTGATTATCTCACCACTATAAACTAAATAAAATGAGTTTTTATAGCTCAACTAATTAAAGTTAAGCTTTACAAAAATTATAAATGTAATAGAAATGGTGTTAATTGAAATACTAAGGAACTATAAATTATACTAAGGAGGTATATATTATACCAGTGAGAAGTTGTTGATTAGTAAGTTGCATAATTCTTGTTTTAAATCTTTTAAAAAATAAATATTTAACACAATATACATCGATGAAAACTATGTAATTTTAAAATCAACTGGACATATGTGCATTTTCAGTTCAGACTAAAATTTTCATACAGTTATTTAAGTTCGGGGCTTTGATTTATTCGATTGTTTTTCATGTGACTGCCAAATTCATTTGAATTATCCATAGAGCCATGTTCAACAAATTCATTGGTTCGTGGAAGGGATAGTAAAAACTCTCGCAATTTTTTTTTATATTTGAAATAATTATCTCTTCTTTACTTAACTCATTGAAAAGAGATAACCATCTCTGCCTTGTTGATAATTTAAACTTAGCCCATGTGCTTTTCATGCTTATTTGATTATCCATATCCCATCATTGTAAATTAAATAAAATGAGTTTTTTTTATAGCTCAACTAATTAAAGTTAAGCTTTTACAAAAATTATGATTAAATTTAATATGTGTAAATTGAAATACTAAGGAACTAATTATATATTATTCAATAAAGTATATATTATACCAGTGAGAAGTTGTTGTTAACAAGTTGTTAATTTGTGTTTTAAAAATACCTGTGCAACACTTTATACATTGTTTAACCTTTCAGTTCCAACTTCTATGTAATTTTATTATCATGTTCTTGATTGTGCTTTTCATGTTTATTTGATTATCTCATCACTATAAATTAAATAAAATGAGTTTTTATAGCTCAACTAATTAAAGCTAAGCTTTACAAAAATTATAAATGTAATAGAAATGGTGTTAATTGAAATACTAAAGAACTATAAATTATACTAAGGAGGTATATATTATACCAGTGAGAAGTTGTTGCTTAGTAAGTTGCATAATTCTTTTAAAAAATAAATATTTAACACAATATACATCGGTGAAAACTATGTAATTTTAAAATCAACTGGACATATGTGCATTTTCAGTTCAGACTAAAATTTTCATACAGTTATTTAAGTTCGGGGCTTTGATTTATTCGATTGTTTTTCTCAAGTTTAAATATCTCTGTCAACATCACTTTACAAACAAGAAAAGAGATCCCTAGCTCAGGAATATTCTAATACTATCAAGGTCTGAAGAGAACAAAAAGGGCCTGATGGAAAATATGAAAGTGATGAATGCATGAAAACTCTGTAGATCTAGCTTCTTATTATCATAATCTTATTAATTATGATGACCATATTTTCCAGCTTGAAATCCCGGACATTATGTTTAAATGAAAATCACTCAGGGCTACATCTTTTATTTTTTATACATTTCAATAAGTGACTGTCAAATTCATTTGAATTATCAAGAGAGCTTTGACACAGTCATTGATACTTTTTCTGAAAGTTAAAAGTTGTTGATGATAGAAAAGCCATTTTCAACAAATACATTGGTTCGTGTAAGTGATAGTACAAACTCTCGCATTTTTTAATATTTGAAATAATGATCTCTTCTTTACTTAACTCCTTGAAAAGTGATAACCATCTCTGCCCTGTTGTTAACTTAAACTTAGCCGACTCAATAAATCCATCATCAATAAGGTTTGATTTCACTACACGAAGCTCATTGGACATGTTAAATGACGGAATGGCTGCTGAAATGTTTTCAAACAATGACCAGCTTTTTACAAGTCCTTCCACTGGGTTACTCCCTTGTTTAGCCCGTGACAGTTCTTGTTGGCTAGCTTTCCCTAATCTAAGTAATGCATTTGTCATAAAATCTGGTTGTTGTCTGTTTCACAAACTCTAAATCAGAATCATGTTCTATCTTCACGATATTTTTGAAATTCTTTAACGTTCAATGAAAGAAACAAAGATTTATTATCCCACTTCTAAGTTTTTATACAAGTGAAAATACTCATTTGCAGCTTCATCTGCTGTAAAAACCACAACCGTAATAATTCTCCATTTGGGTTATTAAATAAAAACTTTTTTAAGTAAAGTAGAAGGGCTTTCCACTGATGCAAAATAAAATTATACTTATTCCTTCTATATTTATTTGGGTTTAATTATAGCTTTTTTAGTAAAAATACCTATATTTATATTTCATTTTTGACTTCCCGGGTAAAAGTCGAAGCCAGCGTTGTGTTACAATATAAAAGAATCTGTTTAAATTCTACATCAACAAACTCGCATTGTATTATCACTATATTCCAACTATTTAGTGTTGAAACTATTTACAGTTTAATATTATTTTCCGTAAACTTGAGTAATGCCATAGCTGTCTGCGTCGTTTAAGCACAATGATTTATTACTTAAAACTAACTATAATATTGTTTCATTACATTATCCGGGACTTTAGGGGAAAATTCCAGGACGCCGGGACACAGTTCCTGAATCTGAGACTTATGGTCACTGTAACTATAAAAATCTTTGAAAAGTAAGACTACTTACCAAATGATTAACTTTTAAATTTAATCAATCAACATTCTAAAAAGTAGTATTTAGCAATAAAAATTATCTAAAAGTTTTTATTATGTTTTAACGACATAACTATTTGTAAGTTTCTCTGTTAATTCATCTAACAAAAAACTGTTTACTGTAGTTTAATGTATTTTAGCACTTCCAGAATTCATTTAATTGTTTTTAGAGTTATATACAGGATGTCTTAAAAGTATATCAAGTTATTTTCTTTGCGGAAATGTATACAATAACGCAACTCTAGATATGTAACCTTACATTGAGTTTGCGGCTAACAGAGACCTTTAAAATGAGGCACTACTCGACCTATGCTTACACTGAAAATTTTCACGACTTTCTCTGCAGGACGTTCCCCAGTAGTGAAATGTGACTAAATGTATCAGAGTGTTGTGACGTCACACATCTAGAGTTGCGTTGTTGTATGCATTATTTTTTAAAAAATATCTTGGAGTATTAATACTTTTAAGACCCGGTATAACAAAATCATGACACAATGCAGCAACCTGATTTATAGGAAATTCTATTAGCCGGATCATTGAGAGAGTTTCAGTTCGGCAAGGGAATTTGGCGGGGGGGAGGGATTAACCTGACACGTTTCCTTCGAATAATTAAATAATATAACTCATAACTGAATAATATTAAGGGAATGACTCTATTTAAAACTCTATTTAATTATAGTATTCAAAGATACTGTATTTGGCCCAAATGGCCGTTAACTTAACTACTTGTCACATATTTAATTTTATAAGGAATTTGGAGACGCACCGCCGAAAACCCTGGGCCGTCTGACCCATCCCAAAAAGGGCTTAGTCAGCCATTATTTTGTGGCTCAACAATTTTGGGGGGTACCTGAAATATCAGTTATCCAGTAGATTAGAAATATGCAGTTCCTTGAACACATCCGGTCTCTCTTGCGGCTCGTGCACAACTCTGTCTAACCTTGATCACTATGTTTCACGTATTATTCGCCTGCATTTTACCATCCAGGCAACAGATGACGAGATTGTACGAATGGAAGTATCACAGGGAAATAAAGGAGGTGGTGAAAGGAATTCACCACAATATTTAAATATTTTTTTTTACAAATAATTTCTAATACTCCTGTGCATGATTGTGTTTCTGTTTATTGTATTTCCATCACTACATTAAAATCTTTTCATAAAGCTAAACCAAAAAAAAAATCAACAAAGACTTCTCCATTAATTATGACAAACAATTAACAGTACTAAGAAACAAATATTATTGAATAAATAAATATACAGTGTATATACTTACATGTTATATATATATATATATATATATGCATGGATTCATGATCTATTCAGGACAAAGATAATGTTGAACTATCTTGTGGCAATATATTAAGGCAAAATTTGGCAGCGTTAAAAATAATATGGAATGAAGTGGCGTTTTGTTATCAGTGAAAGATGAAAATCTGATGCTTTGTAGTAAAATTCATCCATTTGTGATGTCATTATTTGTAGGAAGCTGCATTCTCAATTTGTGATAAGATGCAATAGAAAAGGAAACCAGGGTGTCTGTATCCGGTATGATTCCAACATTTTTGAAAATTAATTACTACTTATTTATTTTACGATAAATGATATGAGTGTTCACATTTCTTCGAAACCATTTGGGTTAACAATAGGCTATTCCCATAAATGTTTGGAAATTTTCCCTCTTTAACATTTCCCCAGTCAAATAATTCACTTTATAGACTACCATTTCCAACAGGTCTCAAGAGAAACAATTTTGTATGCGTACAACTTACACTTTTTACAAGTTTTACTGGATAAACAAACTAAAATAATAATATATACTTAAACGTTAATATGTAAACACTAAATTATTTTTTCTAGACAATGCTGACAGCCATTTCAATGAGTGCCATTGCCACCAATGGAGTGGTGCCTGCAGGAGGGTCGTACTTCATGATCTCAAGATCCTTAGGGCCTGAGTTTGGTGGTGCTGTGGGAATGTTATTCTACACGGGTACCACGCTAGCTGCTGCCATGTACATCATCGGAGCAGTGGAAATTGTTCTGGTAAATTTGTTTATTAGTCTTGTTAAATATATTTGGTTTAGCTTACTTATAAAACTAAACAACAAAATGCAATAACTAACTAACATCTTGAGTAAGCATGATTGATGCAGAAACTCTTAAACTCAATGTGAAACTTATCTGTGAATGAAACACAGAAGTAGACCTAGCTTTGCTTTCATAATTGTGAGACTATATATTCATTTTGTGTCTAAATAGGAAACGGGTAACTGTAAGAATGATACCTTTCCCCTCTCACATTATACTGAGTCACTCTGGTATGTATAACATAACAAAACCAACATCTGACTGAAAAGAAATTTGAAACATTATTTTATTTGGTAATACCAATGACTACATAAATATTATAAGACACAACATGGCCATGTTAAATATTCTACGCTTATTCTTGAGTTGTCCAATACCCGCTAGGTCGCTCTGCTAGAGAATCTGAAGTTGAAGTGACTGGCGCTAGGTGGCTCTACGGTCAAACAATGTTTCAGGCGGGTAAGAGAAAACGCACTGATGCCACATATGGGACCAGAGATGCGAGGGAAGGTCGAGAATCGCTTATCTCAGCGCACGAACTGACAACACTGACTATGCTGACGGAAGTAAGTGAGAAGGTTTGTGAGAGAGAGGTCAACAGTTAGTTGTACAGTCTCAACCAAGTGGGATGCGTACAGTCAAGCACCTGCTGCTAGCGCTTTCTGATAGCTGTGTGTCAAACTTGTGACGAACAGCACCCGTAAAGCGTAGACTATTTCCCTATCCTATGTCGTGTCTTATAGTATTTATGTAGTCATTGGTAATAGCAATATAACAATATGGTAACCAGAACATAACACTATTCAGAATATTGAGAAGGAAAATAAAATATTGTTGAAAAATTGCACAAATAAATAAAAAGTATTATTAATATTTGTCAAAAATTTAATTTATATTACGTTTAAATTATGATTTGTAGGGTATTTAATACTATCTAATATTTATAGCTGTTATCTACTGTTTTTAGCTATAATAGATGTGTTAATATTGTGTATCTTTATTGATTCTGGAGGGAAATAAAATCAAATAAATCATATATATATATATATATATATATATATATATATATATATATGATTAAAATAAATTACTGTACTATCATTTAATAAAAAATAATTCACTATAACCCATATAATTAATTTTACTAATTATGAGCTTAAATTAAAATTACCATATTACTTCTGAAATGGTAATTGAGTTTTATAATTTTTAAAGCCAGTAATTCTTTTTATTGTTGTAAAAGAATTCTCTTTTGTTTTCAGACGTACATGGCACCGAGTTTATCAATATTTGGCGACTTCACCCAAGACGTAAACATCATGTACAACAACTTTCGTGTATATGGTACCTGCCTATTGATGGTCATGGGAACCATTGTTTTTGTTGGTGTCAAATTTGTTAACAAGTTTGCTTCAGTTGCTCTTGCTTGTGTCATCCTATCCATCCTGGCCGTTTACACCGGGATTTTTGTCAACTTCTACGGCAACGACAAGCTCAAGTCAGTCAATCATATATTTTCAATCAAAAGTGAATAGCTTTAATTTAAATGTATTTTAAAAATTATATTGAAGTTTTTTTTTAAATTTTGTATGCCTTTAAACAAATTTTAAAGTAGCAAACTATTTTTCAATTAACTAGGGTTTTTTATTGTATTTTATAGTAAGCTGTTCATTAACTTGAATCTATTTGTGTGTATGCCTATATGTAAGTTAACTTTAGCAGACAAGTTTTTTGTTCAGTTTGGTACCAACATCTCTTGACCAACTTATGAACTACTAGTACAATAAACCAATATATTAAACCAATAAGTAAGTACACATTATCAAATTTTACAACACTATTAACAACAAATTTTAAGAAAATATAAATAAAGAGTATATTGGATTTATTACAGGCTTTTGTTTCTTGTTATTGTAGTTCGGGGAATCCTTACTTTCCTTATTGTGAATATTGCCACAGTTCTCCTTCGTCATTTGATCTTCAATTCTTAATAGATAAATTATTTAATTGACTGTTTGAAAAATGAATAGAATGTTAAATGAGTGTCTATCATAATTTGTCTAGGATATGGAGATTTTAACTTATTTTCAAACTTTCTTTTTTTAATTTCAAGAAATGGTTTAATAATAAAATTAACTGTTATTTTGACAAATTTGCAAGTGTGTAAAACTAATCATTTTTAAGGCCTTATCAAATTTTGAACTTTTGTGTTACTGAACTTATTCATTTCAAGTTTATGAACAAACATTATTTAATTTGAGTACATTCTTCTGCCATTCCTAGCATCATCATAACTTCTGCTGGTATGGTTCAGATGAACTCTACTTTTAAAACCCTACAACTGTTCAATGCTAAAGTATTATTTTCTAAAAAAGTAATAAAAGATATTATTTATACACAAAACCTAACTTATAAGACATCATTTTTCTCAGAAAGATGCATAGAATTCATCTATGTAATAAAAAAAAATTTTTGAAACGGTTTTGGAGTAAGTATGTTAGATGTCAAAAATGAAGTTATCATTTTTCAGAAAAACCTGTATCATCCAAAAAGAATAGCTTACCACCTTTTTCTAAGACATACAAAAGTTTTGTGTAATATTTGTGAATATATTTAGGGGGAAAAAAAAAATTTGTTACATTTTCAAAATTTAAAAAAAAATTTACGAAAAAAGGTAAAATGATCATTTTTTTCCCGAAAATTCACAACAATAAGTAAAATATATTTTATACACAACTTCTATAAATCATTATATTCAGAAAGCTGAATAGAATTTAGGTGTGTAGTGAAAAAAAATGTTAGATGTAAAACATTTGGAGTTTTTTTTGTCAAATACCAAAAAATCGGAAAGTAATGGAGGGAATAATTTCACAGAAATGGTAATGTACACCATACAAATAGATTTTTTGGAATTTTTTCAACTATTACAAAACAGCAACAAAAACACTTAGTTTCTGAATACAGATGCAATGCGCCCTAATTGATTGTAACTCAATCTGTTGTTATCAACTATTTAGTAAAACCAGCTGGGATATAAATGACCTAGATTCATTTCTTTTTTATTTTGTTAAAAAGTGTTAAATCTCTTGTTCATCATCACCTTTACCCTCACACCACTGAAACATGTATCGTCGAAGAATCAATTCTAAATTTGTGATTAACACATCTCTAAATACTGATTACATTAGATTTTATTTAGTAATATTTTAGCGACTAATCGTAACAATTTGTGAATGCACTGGTGAAGCACTCTTGTTATCACAAATAACATTCCTAGGATTAAATTTAATATCTGATAGTTATTCAAATGTATTTTATTTTCATTTTTCAGATGAATAATCTTTCCAAATGTCTTTCACTGCACCAGTAATTTTCATATCAGTATAAATTCAGATAAAAAGTGTGGATTTTCCTGTCACATTTAATAAAATCTCTCATTCAGTGTTAACTATAAGCTTAACTATATCTATTAAATGCTCACTAGTGTCAATTGCATGACAACATATAAACATGATTTTCTATAAACTGTTATTTTTTTATGTTTATTTGTAACCCTGAATTAAGTTTTATTGTTAATTCACAGATCAGTCTGGTTATTTCTTCTTATTTAGTAATAAATTATGCGGAAAACATTTTAAATTTGTTTTGTTAAAATGTATATAAATTACTAAAAAAAATCTAAATTTAATTATTATAACCTTGGATTATAAATATAAAGATGTGTTATAAGGAGTGGTGTAGCTTAGTTGATTTACACTTGGGCTTATTTCGCTGCAGTTTGAACTAGCTTACTAGTACTCAAGCCCAGTTAAGGTTGTTACATTATTCAGTCACCTTAAGCAATAAAAAGGAGAACATCTCATGTGTTATTCTGATTTTACTTACAGGATGTGTGTTCTGGGAAAGAGACTTCTGAAGGATATTGACATTTCCAACTGTACAAAGGAAGAAGGAGGACCTCTTTATAATTTGTATTGTACTTATAATGCTACAACAACTGACTGTGATCCATACTTTAAAGAAAATGAGGTGACTATTGCCAATGGTATAATGGGCTTGGCCAGCGGTGTATTTTTTGGTAAGTGGAAAAATCTGCATGACTATAAGATAAAACAGTTCAGATATATATTTCTCAAAATTTTCTTTTTTATATTTAATGTAGAATCATTTCCTGGTTGGTTTTTATTTAGTCTAACAGATAATATAGACTTAAACTAAGTAGCTTGAAGAATATATTAAAGATGAATTTAATTTTTTTTTTAATTTAAAAAATTTGCAATTACACTATACATATATATTTACACTAGTGAATATAAAAGTTAATTTTAATTTTTCAAACAAAATTAATTAGTGAAAATTCAAATATAAATGTCAACTTTGAACTATTCGTTGAAACATATCTTTGCAATTGGTTGTATTATAAACCAAATAGTCATTCTGGTTTATATTAGGCAAAAGATTTATGAATTTAGATTAACATCTCAAAGACCATGAAGTATTGATTTGCATCAAAATCGGTTGAAAAACAAACTCAATAATCAGTGAAAATTCACATTTCAGTGTAAAAGAATGTATAGATGTCTATGGGATTATTTTTTTATATCATTGCCAAATTTTTTAGAAATCCACATTAAAGAAGGGGCCATTGATTTTGTTGGTTGAGGTATTCAATTATTTATTTCCAGAAGGTTCTGTATTACTTTAACAAAAAAAAAAAACAACAAATATTATTTTGATTGTAAACTGATTTTTATTAAACTCAGTTTATTCAGATGGTAGAGAAAAAGTGGTACTATTTGAAATCAATAAAGTCAAATGGAAGTGAATTATATGTTTTACTAATTCTTTTACTTTTTCATTGAATTGCTATCTAGCACTATTGTTCAGTACAGTAGTTATATTTTATTCAGCTTTTATATTGTAAGTGTAAATACTTCATTTTTAATTTCTCTACTACCGATATTTCTTTGTAAAATCATTACAAATTAATAAGTTAACAAAACTATACAAGTACGAGTATAAATTAATTTACAATATATAAAAAGGTTTTTAAATCAAACTAGAATTTGATTTCTGTATATTTTAATTCAATTATTAGCTATATCCATAGTTAAGTCTATAAAAAATGTATAATATTTTCGAAGATTGTACAAGAATGATTATATTTATTTCAAGAAGAGGAAAAAGAAACATTTCAACACAAATTAACGAAATCGAGAAAAACTGAGTTTACGAGTTAAGGGGTAAGGTATAATAAATGTTGTATCATAGAGATGAGAACAAGAGTCCGAGAATTTTCACTTACTGATTTTCTTATTTTTTAAAAATAATCAGTGTTATTACTGTAAGCTAAACTATCTTGGATTTACTACCATGTCTACATAATTCTTTCAGATTTGTTGGTTTACTACTGCTTAAGAATTTTATTTACAAAAATTTGGAACTCATTTAATGAGAACTATTTAGTTTGGGATATTTCCAAAATTACGTGAAAAAATTGGAATGTATTTAACTTATTCTGGATTATAACATAATCTCACCAATTGCCATTAACAAAAGTCTATTTCGAATAGCCTATTGATCCCCTCCCCCTTGAAACTTTTGAATTTCTGAGATCTATATCATTTTTCTGTTGAGTCATTTGGAAGACGTCAGACTCTTTTATTTTCAACACATTCATTTATTTTGATTCATTCTATTACACGCTATATATAGTGTCTTCCTGTAGTAATATTTATAATCAAATCTTGCTTGACCATCAGTATGAGTTATTGTCACATGAAGGGAAGGGGTTTTGTAGAATGATGAAGTTATTTTATTTCTAACAAATTTATATGAATTGTATTTATTTCAGAAAATTTAAAGGATAGTTTCATTGAAGAAGGTTCATTCATAGCCCGTTCAACTGACCCAGAAGAAATTCAACGTCTCGACCATCCTCCCAATCATCCTGGATACAATGAAGTTATTAATGACCTTACTACAACATTTACGATTCTGATTGGAATATTTTTTCCATCTGTGACAGGTAAATTATGAAATGTATCAAAATTATAAAATTATTTGTATTTTTCATCTTGATCTTGAAGTAAATTATTCTACATTTTCTATTAATCTAATCATAACTGTTAGGAAAATTAATTTCATCAGCATATTTCAGCATAAGATTAAATAAAATATGATTTTTTACAGGAATAATGGCTGGATCAAACCGTTCAGGAGATTTGGCTGATGCTCAGAAATCTATTCCGATTGGAACCATCTGTGCCATTCTGACAACATCTACTGTTTATTTATCTTGTGTTTTATTGTTTGCTGGAACTGTTGATAACTTGTTACTAAGAGATAAGTAAGTTAATATTTCAGTATATAAAACCTATTAGTAAAATTCTATATGAGGTCTATAAAAAATTATAACTCATATTTTAAACTGAGACTGTAATAAAAAAGTGAATTTTTTACTACAAAATGAAATTTGCTTTTTATCATGTTACTTTATTAACTGAAAGAAGAGTTAATTTAATTATTACTCTCATAAGGGTATTGTCAAATATTGAGAGAACATGTAGGGAATAAAAAAGCCACACAAAAATTGTAAAAAACTTTGATAATAAAAGGATTATTTTCCATCTGTTTTTCTGTTTGTGATTTTTTGTAAAAATAGAATATTTCTAAGAAATAAGACTTAAATATTGAATTCAAATTTGAAGTGCTGCCTAACACTTAATAATATTTTTACATATACAACTATATAATACATTTGTTTGATAGATTCGGGCAGAGCATAGGAGGTAGGTTGGTGGTAGCAAACATTGCATGGCCTAACGAGTGGGTTATCCTGATTGGTTCATTCCTTTCAACCCTTGGAGCTGGTCTTCAAAGTCTTACAGGAGCACCTCGTCTTCTTCAGGTTTGTTTATTATTAATTTTTAATATGTAAACTAATTTAAATCTAACCAATACATGTTTTAATCTGACAGGTCAATGATTTTATAGATATATATGAGGTTAACATTTTATTTGCTATGAGATTATTGGTTTTGACTTTAGTGATTTTTTTGTGTGTTTTCCTATTTGTGTACTATTAGGTAAATACCAAGGACCACTTTCCAACGTAAGCCTGTGTCTCCTGTTCATACAAAATCTAAACTAATAGACTATGTGCCCTATTAAACTCTAACCTAATACAAATCATTATATTTTGTAATTGTATGAAAAACCAAGAGGTTTTATTCATATATTACCATTTCATAAAAGTATTCAGTAGAGAAATGTTAGTTATGTTTTGCTCCAGTAAAAACTTTCTGTTGGAAAATTGTAGGAAATGATTGATATTATGTTTTTCTTTTAATGTCTCCTCAGTCACACCATTATAGTAATTGTTTTAATATTTTTAGTCGGAGCGACCAGCACCATAGCTTGTAACATTGCAGTAACAATTTAAAGATGCTGCTGTTTTTAAAACGTAAAATAAAATTTTAATCTTTAACATACATTGTTCAGAATGAACTTTATTCTGAAATTGCATAATGATCGTTAGACATATTTGGCTGTAATTGCAAAACAAACACACAGACAAAATAGCAATAGGTGTTTTGCTTTACTCAGTTAACAATAAAATGACTGTAAATAATTATATATCAGAGAAAGTTGAAAACATATAGAGAAATAATAGCTATCATGACTATAATGTATTGAGTAGAAAGTGGCTACTGTCAATTTAATATTAAATTTATTTTTACTACAAGTTTTGAAATGAAAGACTCGTCCTGATACGAATCTCTCCTAGGTATTCACAAAAATCAATAAACCTTTGTCAGCAGATAGATACATGATCTGTGTAATGCAAATGCCTCCCACTAGATATGCTTGTGTCAATGACTTGCTCCTGACTAGTAACTCACCCAATATGAACCTATAACTGTTATGCTATTATCAAATACTTTGTATACATCAGTGAATTTATTTATGTTAAGTTGGTCACATTTCTTATATGAAGCAAAGTGTTAGCTATTATGTTCTTATTTTTATTTCCCCACACGTGCATAGTATAGAGAAAGTTATTTGATGGGAAAGTTATTTATTTTGTGAGTACACCTGTTCTAACGTTCCCTCGAGTTTAAAAAAGTAGTTTTAGAATGATGTCTGTCTGTCCTCTGTGCAGACCTCTACAAACCTATACTCATGAACCGATTTTAATCAAATTTAGTATCTAGACATATTTTGGCCATATCTCGAAAAAATATTTGAAAACTCTGTGGGTAGTTCAAATTTTGCTCATCCATAGCCTCTAACAACCCAAACAAATAGTTATTTGTGCAACTAGTGAGCAAAGTGGCACTTTTTTAAACGAGATAAAAATGTTGACGCACGAGGCTTGTCGAGTGCATCAATTTTATCAAGTTTAAAAAAGACACTTTGCTCACGAATTGCACATTATACTTTGTCTACAGTTGTTATTTTGTGACAAATAAAAAACATACTTCAGCAGTAACACAATTTAATAAAACATTAATTTAATACAATAATGTAACATTAATTTAATGTTCAACCTCACGTCTAAACTGAGGTTATTTATGAATATTACAAATAACATAGGTGTATTGTTGAGGAAACGGGATTGCCAACTTCAAAACTCGGCAAATGAAAAATACTCTCCGTGTACATACACTGTAAATCATCTTTATGAATAATTACTTCCTCTTTCAACTTTAAAACGTTGTTTTGTTGTTTATTTATGTTATTTTACATGTAAGAATTAATCTAACATACATACGGGACGTTTCCTGTATATTATAAATTAATTCAAATAAACTTAATCTAAATTTCGTTTTGTTCGGTTGCCATTCGGAGTGAGAAAAGTAGTGGGCAAAGTGAAACTGTTGAGAAATCAGCTGTTTTGCAAACTAATTTAAATTATCAAAATGCCACTTTGTCAACAACTGTAGACAAAATTAATTATCACCATCTCTAATAAAACTCCAATTTGTAAGTTATCGGGTAAAATATCAAAAAATCTGCTGTTAGAAAATACTTCATTTCTAAAATTTTAGTGGAATATGAAGATTAATAACTCAAACTCGTCCAATATTGGAAGTACAGTTAAATAAATATTATGGTTCAGGAAAAATAGACAAATAATATTAATCTTGATTTCCGTTATTAAAAGCTTAATTTTAATCAAATACAAATTATCTTGAGAACGTTTTTATAGCACAAATAAAGTGAATTTAAAAACCTATTTTAATGTGCCCATGGTTCAATTTCAGTTTCTGATTGACAACAGAACTACTGAACTGACATTTTTGGTGGTGATTAGTTTTGGTTAGTTTTTGGGGATGGGTGAATAAATATTTGTGTTTTTTCATCTTTGATTAAAATTTTTAGATGTCAATAAAAATTTTAAAACAAAACTTTCAGGCCTTATTTAAGATTTTTAATAATAAACAAATATAAAGATGTTCTTAAATTTAGATAATCATCTATACAGCCTAAATGACTGAATCTTATAGGCTACATTTGGTGGTCTACTTGTTTACCGCCACTAAGACAAATTTATTAATTTTTGTTTTAATGCTCAAAAAAAAAGAATAAATATTTACTACAAGTTGATATGGAGGGGAATCTTTTTATAAAACTACATTCTATTTTTTTTTTTAAGGAATTCATAAAAAAGAATTTATAAAATAAAAAATTACATTTTTTAAAAAATATACAGTAAAATCTCAATTAACGGAACTCTGCATAACTGAAATAATAGAAAACAAAATTAAACACACACATTTTGGATTTCACTAAACTCAATGTTAGCACAATTGGACAATATAAATAATAATTTTAAAATAAATAAAAATTGTTTTAAACACAAATATGTATTGAAATTTGTCATTTCTTTTCAGGCCATTGCAAAAGATGGAATAATACCATTTTTATCTCCGTTTGCTGTCTCTTCAAGTAGAGGCGAACCAACTCGTGCTTTAATTTTAACAATTTTCATTTGCCAATGTGGTATCTTACTCGGAAACGTTGACTACTTGGCTCCTTTATTGTCAATGTTTTTTCTCATGTGTTATGGATTTGTTAACCTTGCCTGTGCTCTGCAAACTCTACTGCGTACACCTAATTGGCGGCCAAGGTTCAAATACTATCATTGGTAAGTCAAAAATTGTTTTAAGTTGTGTTTTTTTTTTAAATAGCATTATTAAAAAAACAATATGCTTTATAATTTTTTTTTTCATAACTAATATATTTTAAAAGTAGGAATATTGTGCTCATTATTTTTTTAAATTTTATACCGCTAATGTGCACGGATTCTAGTCCAGTTGCTGGTAGTGGATTTTTTTTAGTCATAAAATAAAGATGTTAAGCCACACAAAATAACAACTATAGTTAGTGTCCTAGAAGGACCTATAGACATAGTTTTTAACACTTTGAAGCCTAACTCTCTAACGATCTGCTTTCCTACTGTGCCTGGGGGTTTTGGACATGTTTTTAAAAAATTGTGGTATTTGTTATATTTATCATATATGACTTATTATATATCATTTTAAACCTAAAGAAATTACCTTTTTAAATATAATTACATGTAAATAAATTTTTTACTCACAGTCAACACTCCTTAGTCTTGAAAAAGGGTAAAATACACACACAAACAAAAATAGCTACACAGCACTTCACTAAACATAATTTGTATGATACAGTTAGAAACATTCAGGTACACAAAGGAGTACTGAACATTCTGGGCACCACCATAACTCAAAAAGTATTTAGTATTCAAGAAAAACAACATACAAAGATAACGAATCTTGATTACTCAGTCACTAACTTTGAACTAAACAAACGTCTGCTACGTTCCTCGTAGACGTGTTACGTTGCCTAGCATCAGCTTTATAATATTTATATTTAGTCCATATCAACAGCACAGACTATTCGAAAATCAAAGACATGCAAAGATAAATAACCAATTAGCTAAGCAAAAGTGCCGAAACCCGATTATATGCCGACATCGCGATTGTATAGAATTATTTAGCGCAGCCCGATGTATACTCAGGCTTCGACGGCGAGCGCTGTCGCACTGCCCGACCTATACTCGGGCTTAGGCTTCAAAGTGTTAAACTTAGGAGTGTCCTACATTCAGAACTCAAATATTTACATTCTACTCCAAATATTGATACATATATTGTCAATTATCTGAATGTGCATAAGATGTATAATTAATTATATGGATTTTAGTATCATTAGAGTGCTGATCACTGAAGTGTCAAAGACGAAAAACACTATTTCTTTGACAACACAATAATTATATTAAAATTTTCTATTGTACTTTATGTAACTTACTTAGGAGACACTTTTTTCAGTTTATTAGGCAATTTAGATTATTTTATTATGACTTATCCAGTTAGTTTTGTATTTTTAATTTGATTGTGATATACCAAAAAATTACAAACAATGCTATATGGCATATTATAAATCAAAATTTTTTTTTATAATTTAAGAGATTTGTTTCTTATTTCAAGTTTCATTCCAAAGTACAAGTCTAGGCACAAGTTTTACTCTACAGATTGATAGTCAGTCTTGACACGAGTAAAAATATACACAATGCTGATTGGTAAACCCATGAAATAATATTTTAAAATAGACAGCGGTTCAATTTTCTTCTCTGAACATTTCTTTGTTTCAAAACATTTTACCTTTTATTAGCAACTTTTGTAGTTATCATTATTTTTATAAGTAATTAGTGTTTTTAATAAAATGTTTTCTTTTTGATTACTAGGTCATTATCATTCCTTGGGTTATCGCTATGTGTTGCTGTAATGTTCATGTCAAGCTGGTACTATGCTTTGCTGGCCATGGGCATGGCCGGATGTATTTACAAATATATTGAATATCGAGGGTAAGTCTTCAGAATACTACATTTTATATCAAACACCATAAAACCAACATTATTTCTATTAGAATATCAAAAAGATTGATAAGAACTTGCTGTCAGATTGCAGTGTTGGTACAGGTGGGAGTCATAGTCTGTGTTACTGAAACATACTGAATACATGATGATTACTGTCCAATACGAGTGAGACTTTACAAAGTAAAACTTATCACTTGTGTGTTTAGTATATTATCATGAGAAAAATCAGTAATTACCAAACAACTCATTTAATTTGCTCTACAATGAAAAATAAACTATGCATGTTAATTGCAAAACTTACATTAATAGATAAAACAAATATTACGGTACAAAAATATTACTATAAACAAAATAAATGACAAATGTAAAGGCGATTAATCAGATTAAGAAGTCATATTACTTCAAAATGGGGATTAACTTGTGTCATGTATGAATAAAGAAAAATTGTATAACATTTGATTTAATCAGAATGCTAGTTATAGTAGGCTGTTGTGTACAAAACAAACCATTTTGTTTTATAATTAACATTTCACTGTATCTTTATGTAAAAGGTTAATGGTTTGGATAAAAAGCCGATACCATTAAAATGAATGTGTATAATTTACATAGAAGTTGCTTTGATACGAATACAAACCATAAAGCTGCTTGGTTTAACAGTACACTTTTGATTCAAAATTTATACTAAAACCTAGAAAACAAATATATCTTGACTATAATTATAAGAGTTTACAATTTACTGAAAACTTATATTTTTATTGGATTAAAATTTAACGTCATATTGTATTTTGAATGATTTAGAGCTGAAAAGGAGTGGGGAGATGGTATTAGAGGGTTAGCTCTGTCTGCAGCTCGATATAGTTTACTGCGTCTTGAAGAAGGACCACCACATACGAAAAACTGGAGGCCTCAGGTTCTAATCCTCACCAAACTCACATCCGAGTTGGTTCCCAAATACAGGAAGCTCTTCACTTTTGCCTCACAGCTCAAAGCGGGTTTGTGAAATTTAATTATGATTTTTTTTTTTTTTTTTAAAGCAAAAAAAAGTTGTTTTAGGTTTTCAATTAGCCAACTTGGTATAAAGTTTTGATGTTTAAATAGGTGGTTAATAATTTTTTACAAATTAAACTATCTACAAACATTTTAATTAAGTGATATTATTGTAATTATACAATAGTCTGAAGTATTTTTGAAAGAGCCTAACACTCTTGTAATTTTACAAGTACAAGATATAAAGCATTGATACTAAAATAAATCTCATATGTTTCTTATAAGACTTACACAATTATATTGTGTACATTTTGTTTCCACTTATAGTTCCATCTTACCAACTTCTTCATATGACACACATCGGAATAATTCCATTTTCAAAATTGCCTGTTTAGCCTACATAGTGTTAGTCTCATTTCCTAATTGAAGATGTTAACATGACAAACAAAACTAGAAATATTAATCTTTTAAAAATTACAAATAGATAAAAACACTACTGATTTTAATTGCAGGTAAGGGGTTAACAGTGTGTGTATCTGTTATTGCTGGTGATTACACTCGTTCTAGTGGTGAAGCACAAACTGCCAGGAACAATTTACGAAAGACTATGACTGAAGAGAAAGTCAAAGGCTTTGTAGATGTGTTAGTTTCCAGTGACATCACGGAAGGAATCAGTCATGTGTGAGTGTAACAAATTTTAATTTATTCTATTTGTATTTTAAATAGTTTAAGTCTTAAAAACAATTATAGCCTACCATAATATAAATGTAGTTACACAGTTATTAAACTAAAAGGTAACAATGATCTGTTTATTTTGCTCTATTCTACTCTCAAGTAATGATTTGTAAGAATACCAAAGATGTCTGTTAATTTCTCAAGTTCAAGAAGGAGCAATGTAAAGTTTATTGTTTAAGTCAGCTACAGAACAACACAACCATTTCTTTTTTTTTAAATCAAGGATAATATTGCAAGAGTTATTTTATCTTTTTGTGAACTTTTATTCTAATATCAACACCCAATTCAAAGACTGATATTATTTGAAAACGGTGTTGAAGCTCTACTCTGGCTTGAAGTTATAAAATAAACTGTCACAATTTTTTAAAAAGGAAAAAATCTGTTGTCGAGTTTAAGAAAGGTTTGCAAAGATTCTTAGCTCAATGGGCATTTTATTTGGTTAAAGAATACTTGGAGCTGTATAAATATCACATAAAATTAGTGTTATTTATTGGTTTTTTTATTTTAGTAACTGTCTATTACTTGTAAGGTGACCATATAGAAATGTATTCAATTGAATTGTGGCAATTTAAATATGTATTGTAGTCTAGTTGCTTGTATATAGCTAATTCAGGCAATTAACATAACACTTCTTCATTAGCAAACTGAAGAACCAAGTTTATCTAAACCCTGAATTTTAAAATATACAACTATCCACAGAAAAAAAGATATATACATACATAAAAGTATAACAATTTATAAAATTTGAAGTAAAACAATTTAAATATATTATTCAAATTTGGTATGCCCTCAATAAACTCCTCTATCGAGTAAAATGCATTGACTTTCAGCAACTAATTTAATTTATTTTTTAAATGTTGACTTCCATTTGCTTTTTAAACTCTTTAAGAACTGTATTCGTAAAACAGATTCCAGCTTCAGATGGCAATTTTCAAAAGTCGCCAACCTCTACTGTAGTTTATGGGAATTATATCTTCTGTAGATATTATGAGAATGTAGTACAAGCTGAAGAAATATAATATAGATTATAATACTTCCAAGATTTAATTACAAGGAAGAGTTAAAATACTGACACTTTTTAAAGCATTTCTATAAGAGTCACAACTGTTTAAATGAGCCATAATTCAAACTAGTTCCAAAAACCGAGACCGTTATACAAAACAAATTGTTTTCAACAATAAAAGTATTATTTTATTGTTATAGAATAGAATTCAACTGATTGTTAAATCTATTATGATATTTTTAGGATTCAGACAACAGGTCTTGGAGGAATGAAGCCGAATACTGTAATTCTAGGATGGCCGTATGGCTGGCGACAATCTGAAGAGGATAGAACATGGCGTGTATTCTTGCAAACTGTGCGCAACATTGCAGCTGCTCGTATGGCACTTCTTGTACCTAAAGGCATTAACTTCTTCCCAGACTCAACTGAAAAGGTCTATATTTGTTATTTTTATCTATTTTTATTTTATCTTTTATTTTTAACTTGTGGTTTTTAATATTTACTTAGAGTGCATAAGTTATTAAAATATATTTAGTTAAACTCATTGTATACAGAGTGTTCAAAAAGCCTGAAAATAGTAAAGCGTTACAAGACTGAATAATGTTAACAAAATAAAACCAGTATGATTTTTTTTCTGTTCAACATCATGATCGCTGTTTTGAAGCCATTTAAAAACAACAACATAATTTAGAAAAGCTCTCCTATTTTTTTGTTACCAACACTAGAAAATAGCTAACCTTCTAATATAATAATTAAGTTTACCTAATTAGTATTGTTAAACATATAAAAAAATTGTCTTAACTAAAAAGTAGAAATGACACTTTACAAATTCTAACCAAGCTAAGTTAATTCAACTTATGTAATAATTTTAGGCTTGTTATGTACCATCAAATTGTTTTCATTACAAAATGAGTTTGTTATTGGTTTGATAAAAAGGTTAACACTTTATTGATTACACTGTTGGTGCCTGCATAGAATTGTAAGATATCTAGTGTTAGAAAACTTGTTAAAATAACAAACAATGCAGTCCCATAGAAGCTCACTAACTATAGAAAATGTTACTGATCGATAACTAAAGTAATTTTTCATTATCTTTATATTGTTACAAGTATGTAATATTTCTGTTCTTAATAAATCACGTCTTGACTCACATTGTTGTTTAATTTCCTATTATTTAGATAAGCGGAAATATTGACCTCTGGTGGATCGTACATGATGGAGGCCTGTTGATGCTACTTCCATTCTTGTTGAAACAGCAGAGGACATGGAAGAACTGTAAAATGCGTATCTTTACTGTTGCTCAGATGGAGGACAACTCTATTCAAATGAAGAAAGATCTGAAAACCTTCCTGTACCATCTTCGTATTGATGCCGAAGTTGAAGTCGTTGAAATGGTTAGTATAATTTTTATTTTATAAAACATATTTTAAAATAATATCAAGCTTGAACAAATCTAAAACTAGTTGATAACAAGAGCTGATGAATACTCTGGAAATCCTTCTTCAATTCACAATAGTAAATATACAAATAAACCATATTAATAATAAACCTAACCTAACCATCAGCAATTCATAACAATATTAAAATAGATATATACATATTGTCTACATTTTTTTATTAAAACTATTACTTTTTTACAGACTGATAATGATATCTCAGCATATACATACGAGCGAACATTAATGATGGAACAACGAAATCAAATGCTTCGAGAACTTAGGCTTAACAAAAAGGAAAGTTTGGGAATGGTAAGCATTTGTTTTAAAATTATTTAGAAATATTTTAGTTTATAAGAATTCATTATTCTAATAAATTGAAAGGTTAAAATTACTTTCGTCATTGCGATTTTGCAATATTACAAATAAATTTAATAAATATACAAATTTACATGCTTTATGCAAATAAATTTATCAAAAGTAAACTACCATTTGCTTATAATGTTTTCTTGTCATCATTCTGAATATTGATTATAATCTATAATTAATAGGAATTACCATCTTTAATATTCCTCTTTCACCGTTCAACAACGGCCATATCAGCAATTCTTAAGTTTCGAGCAGGATGTATTCTTTTGTCATTTAACACTTACTGTACATTACTAAAACAACACTTTATACACACATAAAATTAACTTTTTTTTTTTACTTTGTCAGTAAGAGTTAATTGACAAAGGAATGCATGCTGCTCAATGCTTAAGAATGGCTGAATGGCTTAAATGGTCGTTGTTGAATGGTGAAAGAGAAATATTGAAGTCAATACATGGTATTATTTATAGATATACCATTTTCTATCTCAAAAAACTTAAAAAATGTTGACCTTAAATAAAATTGTAAGGTAGACCTATATTATTAAACTATAGGTATTCTATTTCACAAAAGAATTTATTTACCTTTTGCATTTGATTAATAAAATATTCTTTAAAATCTTAAAACTGGTGTATCAAACTAAAATGGTGTCAATTTTTCCTCAGCATGTTTAGTGGTGTAATAATAGGGGCTGTAATGTATCCTAATAGTCAGATGGTTTTTCTTTGGTAATGAATTATTTCATTATTTTATAAATTGTATGAAATTAATATATCACTCAATTATTTACATTAGTGATTAATTTTCAACAATTAGTCATTAATTGGGAATAGTATACTTTTCTAAATGTTAGATCCATCGTCAACTCCTACAATCTTCAATCTATTTTATGAAAATATTAATCTTTGATGTTTATTCAGGTTGTACGATTAGTAATTTTCTCCAAATTTACTGGGTTATCTCTGTATTCACATAGAGTCATTCAATTACAAACTTCTCATGAATAATATGCTTTGTATGTAGTCACTTTCTTATAACTCCCAATTAAAAATGTTATGCTTCCTTAATATTATGAAGTTTTCAACAATTCCGTTCATAAATTTATTTTAAACTGTAGTGTTTTTCTGTAATTAACATACAAATTTTGCAGTCCTTTTATAAAATTTTTAATATTTTTTCAATCCTTTATTTATGAACTCCATATCTCTCAATTCTAAATCAGTAGTTTTTAATGTCTAGGATTTTATCATTTTTTTTTTTTTCAGTTCAAAAAATTATAAGTGTCAGTTTTCAAAATTTGAAATCTGTAATTTAACTTTACTGCAATTTGTGATTTTTTGTTTGCTTGTACTCAAATCATCAGTCATATTTCACACTAGTAATAATTTTCCATGACTCACAACTGGATATTTTTTACATTCCACAAAACCTCAGAGCTGTAGTGAAAGTGGTACAAATTGATAATTTTCATCTCGGTAACACATACTTTTTCGTATTATTTTACTGTTCGTATAAAGTATTAGCATAAGGCAATAGTAAAATAAAATAATTATACAAATAAACATGCAATGGTTACAAATTACATACTCATAATATATATGTTAATATAGCTATTAACGTTATTGCTAAAATAACTAATTATGGTTACTGAAATCAATAACCATGGGCAATAATGGGAGGAGGAGAAAAACTTAAAACATAATTAATTGTTATTTATTTCTATATGAAGGGAAAATGATTACTTTAACAAGTATAATTTCACAAAGTGCTTTATTTTGCAATACTTACCATTAGGTATCATCAGGCAACTAAAGTATACTTCTTAAAATAATCATTTTCCCTTTATTATGGAGTTTCACCAAAAACCTACTGTTGTCATTTTAAAATGTTTAAAAAAATACATTATGTTTATCAAATTCAATTTATTATCTTTTACTTAACATAATATTATGTAACTCTTTTCACACAATATGTAACTAATAATATAACAAACTAAATTTAATGTAGCATGAAATGTGGTTAACATTATGTAATTGACAACAAAAATTTATATTACATACAAAATTTTAATTTTGTTCTAAAGCTTCCATCCAAATTGTAACAATTAACATATTTATGTATATGTAATTCTGTTGTCTCTATAACAAACCTTGTTTTGTATTTGCATCTACAGCTGCAGTCACAAGTGTTTTGTTGTTTCAAAATAGAAATTAAAGTAACTGAAATTTTATGTGTGGTCTACACAATAATATGTAACTTCAACCGTAATTGCAAACACAACAATAAGACTGTTATAGACAGAACAAAAAATTTTATACAAAAGTATGTTATTTCTAATGTCGATTTAAAATTTACTTCATTATGGTAAAGTATCAATATTACAAATGTAGAATTATTTTGTAGATATGTAGATTCTCTATGTTGTCTTGTGCTGTGATGTGTATTCTTGTCTTCTCTGTTTTTTCTCGCCGCTAAAGGTTGTAGACTTCAATGAAGTTCCATCGGAGGAAAACGTGCCTCTGGTTGGTTCAATATTTTAAGTGTTTCAATTCAGCTTTCTTCTTGTAATGCACCCATGCTTTGTTTTTATATTTTGAGTTTTTTGTTGCTTGTGAATGGAGTTTCAATGTGTACATTATGGATATTCCGATTCCTCTTTTTCTTTCTTTGTCTCTTTTCTTCAAAAGAAAATAGCAAGTTAGTAATTTATAAACGTTGTTAATTTATCACAGATGCTAAAACTCAACACTGGTTCCATCGGACTCTCCCATCTAACCTTCCAGAATAATGTGAGTAGTTGAGAAAAGTTTTACAAATTAAAATTAAAGTGTTTTTTTTTTCTTAACATAAATATTGTTTAGTATTATCCCTTCTTGAAGTGTTATATGTTTAAAATACTTTAAAATTAAACATAAACATTAATGAATTTGTTTAAAATAACTAAATAATAGTGTGTTGTGTTCATTATGACATTTATTTATTACTAATCAATTTAAAACATACATTTTAATCATTTAGATAACTAATTTGTAATTATTTTGGTAAGAAAATTGTGTTCGATTTATTGATGAAAATAATAGGTCTAACTGAAAATTTGAATAAGTTTTAACTGATTAGTCAACAATAAAGGGATCAATTCCATTTATTTTTTCCTCCGGCATTATCAAATTTATGAAAATATTTTTTATTTAGAAAACCAAAAATACATTGGTTGAATTACATACATGTTCAATCAAAAGGTGATGAGCATTTTGGTATAAAATGTTCCTTCAATAGTTAAAGATGATTATTAAATTTTTGCCAATTATGCCAATTGAAATAATTAAATAGGTTTAAAAAATAAATTAGTTCTAATTGTTTAAATAATAACTTCAAACATTTAATAATTCATGTAATATATTATTTTATTTTTATTTTATTTTATAAGGCTACTAGAAAAACTCCATGGGTTATATAATAAATTAACGAAAAGAAGACAAAATTAGTAGTGTCTTGTTTCTATTGTATATATTGGTTTGTTGGGGTTCTGATCTTATATACTATCTCTAATAATTATTATAAATTCTTCAAATAACAATTAACAAAACATTACATTTCTTGTATCAAGAAAAGATGTTTGGTTTATTTAATGTTTAACTAGGTTATCATAATTCTATTCAAAAGGTGTCAACGCTATGAAGAACTGTATTCTTGTTTTTCAGTTCTAAAAATTAAATACAAAGTCATATTAAAAGGTGTCCATGATTTAAATAAAATAACTAACCAAATGGTTGAGGTAAATTATTTATTTTATATATAAAAATATATGGAAAATGTTTTTTTTTTTTTTTTTTTTTTACATCATCTAGTAAGATTCAATATATGTATCTTTTGTTATCTAAGCAATAATCGAAAACCACCCAGGTATGATCGATTACCAGGAGTAATGTTCTTAATGTAATCCTAGAAGAAAAAGTCCATAGAATACAGATTTGGGTTTCTTGGTGGCCAAAAAACAGAACCATTCCTTGCAATCTAACAGTAGGAAAATGTCATTAAGAGCTTCTCGTACATTGAAACTATAATACTGCTCCATCTTGTTGAAAAATTACATTTATTTCCTTTCCTCTTCCTATTTTATCAAATTGTGGAATAACATAAAGTTTGAGCATGTTCAAGAGACACCCGTAATCGTTTTCTCAGCAAATATGAACAGACACATGACTTGATCCGTGCATTATTCCACACCACACGTTTATTTTATAAAAAAACACAAACCTACTGACAAATTTGCTGAGCACCCCAGAGTCTACAATTATTGTACCGCACAATTTATTCTCAAACTCCACAGCTTTATTATGTGAAAAGTTGCTTCAATACTGAAAAAAAAAAAGGTTCCTTAACTTCATCATCGTTTATTACTACATTCAGCATTCTTACATGAATTGTACTTGTTTGAACTATCTAAATGATTGATTATTTAAGCTGGATTTTGTCAGCAATCTCAACAGTTAATAAAGAAGATTCTGATAGTTGTTGTAGAATTGCTAAGCCCTGTGCAGGCATGCAGTGCATTCAAGGTCATCATAATGATCAATAATAATACTACCATTGTTACAAACAGTTTGTTAATGAATAAAGAAAATTGTATAAGACACCTTTTTTGATGACTCTGTATATTGTAATTAAATTCTTGATGAGTACTAAGGATTTAAAAAATGTAAAATGTATATTATGCGAACTTTCTAAACTTACCAATATAAGTTAACATACAAAAGGTTGGGTGTTTTAACCTAATTTACTAATCAATTTATCTAATAACACAAGGCGGTAAGTAACTAGTTATCACTAATTTCATAATTTTTTTAAATATTTTATACATTATAACAATATTATTTTACTTTTAATTCAAATTCACTGATCATTTGGTAAAAGGTAAACTACTAATAAAATGATAATGTACGGTACTAATAACATTTAAGTTATTTATAATCTTAGGCACAATTTCATGTTGTTAAGTAATTGTTAAAACTATTTAATTTGTACAGATATTAATCAACAATCAAATTTTCTCTTTATGGTAATCAGACCTTAAACTGTTTCTCCACCTTTTTGTAAAGTTCTACAAAAGTTAAATAGAAAAACGCATATAAAATTTACAAACATTTTTGATTAGATACAGATATTTAGTTATGTTTTATCACCATAAAATAGCTTTACATTTTAAAATTGAAAGAACAATCGTACAAGCACAATTCTTTATTTTCAAAATTTTACTCCCACACCACTTGAAAGTTTCTCTCCATTGTTGGACTTACAAATAGAGGCAAGTATACTTACAAACATAATATTGAAATTAAGGTGAGTTAAAGATGAGACGAGATTATGTCGGCATGACACCTACATGATTTTCCTAATTATCACTTTTTTATTTAGCAGCATTGGCATGTTTTCATTTTTAATTCTCAGTATTTAATTTATGTCAATGTGTAATCATTAGAAATAAATGTGTACAATCTTAGTCAAGAGATGCTTTCGATGTCATAGAAACATAGTTTGGTATTAGAACAAATAGGTTGTGTTATTTTTTTCTCACGTCTTTTTACCCCCTTATTAACTGATTTTTTACTTGTATATCTTAAAATCATTTGTAGTTCTTTTTTAGTCAGAGAGAGTTGTTTTTAGAAATAAATTATCTAAGAGTTTAAATTACTTAATGTTTGTTTTGATGCTTAATCACTAATAATAATTAATTTTATTATATTTACTGTAATATTTTAGAAATAAAACTCCATATGCAAAACTGTAACTTTCAATAACTGAAATATACACAGAGTTAAATTTATAACACATAATAATGTATAGGATATGATTTATCCAATGTTTCTTTGCCTTCAGTGGAAAAATACATGCTGAATCAAATTATTTAATGCATTAAAGAAAACAACGTAAACTGGGAAATATTTAGTATTATATTCGTCAAAATATATAAAACCATAGCAAATATTAACAGTACTCCTACTTAGTAGTGTGGAATTGAAGAAACACTCATTCATGTTGCTACCTCAATGTAATCTGCGGAGTCTGCTTTAAAACTTACCTCTTTTTGGAAG
This sequence comes from Aphrophora alni, assembly GCA_963513935.1. Lineage (NCBI taxonomy): Eukaryota > Metazoa > Arthropoda > Insecta > Hemiptera > Aphrophoridae > Aphrophora > Aphrophora alni. Next base: position 128,283,737 of record OY740770.1, on the reverse strand, counting down.
AACTACGGAACTGACAGATCAGTCAAGAAATAAAATAAAATACTCTACTTCTTCAAATAATGTTATGTATCATACAATCATAGAAGATTAAATTTATATATTATAAAGTTTGTTGGATTGGACCATTTAGTATATTGATGAAAACATCTACGTGCTATGATAAGCATATTCTGGTGGGTATTAGGAAGGAGGGGGGAAGAGGAGATATTTATCTCTCTTAATATGTACCTATCTTCATTCATAAATCTTCCCTGTTTATCATTTATATGGAGATTAGATATCAAATTATCAAAATAGATTAGATATCTCCATGTAGCTAAGGTCTGAAGATATTAGAAAAATGCTGTCATCGAATGGCCCACTTTATGTAACTTTAAAGACAGCATATTGAATTGATAGCTCCAACTTCACCCACACTAGCATATTCAAAACTGAATCCACAAAACCACATTTGTTCGACAGATATATTGAAGTTTCATATTACTGTATGTTAAGGGACTTCTTTTCTTAGCTATAAATTTAATAGTATCCATAGCATTCAGAAACTGTAAGAACATGTGAATAATAGCTTACCTCTAAACAAGATAAATCTTTGTGTTATTAAAATGGAATTGAGGCTTGTAATAAATTTAATCAAATTTAATATGAAATACTGATTTTAATATTTTATGTTAAATAGTATATTTTTCTTTTATCCTTGTAAATTTATTTCCAAATCATAGATATATTTTAGCGCTCCACTATTGTTAGAATTCAAATAGTTCTATGTCAATTGGTAAACTTAGGTGCTACATAAAACTGAATAAAGTTACCTCATTTAGACAAGTGATAACTTTAGATGTCATAAGGTAGCAACATCTAAAAAATTTGTTTTGGTTAAAAATAAGTTTAACAATACCGGTAACTTAAATCAAATTTACCAATGTCAATTCATGAAATAGAAAATAACTATTGAAAATAAATACAAAATTATAATGACAAACCTAAATTAACAATTCACCGAAAACTTAATTAAGCAAAGAGATAAAATGTCACAAATCACCTAGGGTCACAAAATGCCTGTTCCTGTATCATGAACTCTAGAAAAATGGAAAAATTTGACGCTATAACCCTTTAAATAGAGATTTCTAGCCCTCAAATACTCTTAATAGAGGAAGGTTTTAATAGACCACAGGTTGGTCAAGAACTCACATGATGCCACTTAGACAGTTCTGATAGTAATGCACGACATCAAAACATATAGAATGGTTTAAAAGTAAATTTACAAGGATGCCATTTTTCACAAATTCAAAAATAGTTTTTAAATGCTAATTTAAGTTATTTATATTTTGTTAGTTTAAAATAAACCCTTTGAGGGGTAATAAAGCAAACTAAAAACTAATTCACTCTTACAAATATTGTAATCTTAATGTTCTTAAATTTAGATTGTTTAAAATGGAATCAGCCCTATTAGTAAGATATTTTTCTAAATTGATGATTTTTTTGTCAGTGTTTTTATTTAAAGAATATTAAATTTGTGAAAGGAACAATTTACATGCAGTTGTTGTTTTTTATATACTTGGATATAATAATTTAGTTTTTTTATTGATTGCATTTTTTTAAATGTGACAGAGATATTACTTAACATTGGAACATCATATTTGATGTATGTACAGACTTGTGAAGAACTGAGGATGTTTCGAAATGGTTCTTAAGGATAAGAACAGATAACGTCACTAAAATTTTACTAAACTAGCAAAAACTTTCGTTTATTAATTTTATTACTTACTCTTTACTTTAAAAAATTGTGTATTCATATTTTTTGTATATTTAGAACATTTTAGTAAACAGTATTCAAATTTAATTAAAATGCATGTTTCATGTTCCATTTACAATTGGTTAGGTTAGGTTTAGTTTGATTTAAGTATTATCAACTTTTAAATCAATTCATTTAAATGTTTGCTTATATAACTAACCATAGAACTGGTTATATTCTAAAACAAAACATTAAAAATACGACACAAAATATTTTCTTAGAATTTGTTTACGTTAGGTTAGGATAGATTGATTGAAGTAATATCAACTTTTGTATTAATTAATTCAAGTATTTGCTTATATAACTAATCATAGAACTGGTTATATTATAAAATAAAACACTATATATACTACACAAAATGTGTTCTTTGAATTTGTTTAGGTTCAATCTATCGTAGACCACCATCATGATGTAAAGACTGCAACCAAAGTTAGATTCCAAGAACCATCTGGAGGTGATGAAACTGATGAGAAGGATGCTTTAGAATCAAAGGTAAGTGTACCAGTTGGTGTCCCAGATAAACCACAAAATGTTAGGGATCTGAGGATGTGTTTTCTCATATATCAAATTTGGTTCTATGTAAGGTTTATCTCCAAAACTACTGACTCGATTTTAATGAAACTTTCACTGTTTGAGGTTTTGACAATGTATAAGCTATTTCACCCTCTCCCCCATCCTGAATCTAATATGCTTGAAGGGTGTTGTCAATAATTAGGATGAAGCAAAGTCAAATTAATAACAAAATATAATGCCTAATAATTATCTTCATAATTTTTATTCCATTATGACTTTTCCTTCTTGAGTATTTCATCTCAGGGGCTTATAACGAGTAAGTACAAGGCAATCTCGAGGTACCCTACTGAATCTACATTCCTGTCAGGTCTCTCTTGACCAACACTTGTTCTCTTTTGGTCCTGGCACTATCAGAGTATTTAGAATTGCATTCACTTTACTTTAATTTCTTGGAGGTTTTTTACGTTTAAACAACAACAACAAAACCTCTTGGGTGCCACGACATAAACAAGTGTACACCATCCAATAAAGAAGACCAATGATCTTGTTGTACAAAGTGTATGTCTAGCCTTTAATAAGTTGCTATTACCTCACTTTAAACCTAGTTGCAATAGTTATACAAATAATATAACATCTGCTTATCCAAAATCTGTTACTGTTGTTTCTTACAGTTCATTAAACAAATTTAAACCAATAGAAAATTGAAAAGTAAGAATTAAATATAAACTGAAATATTAATGTTAAAGAAAATAGAAAATAAACTAGTAAAGATCAATCACACTAAACTTCATTACATGCAAAGAGGAATAACTCAGTTCAAACAATATTTGTTCTTCTGAATGCAATAGGATTAGTCTCCTGTTTACACTACCAATGTGAACCTAGATTTAATATGGATGAATACAAGAAGGTAATGTTGCTTTAGTACAGACTTTACCGCTATTACATTATTGTTGGTTTAGAGGGAAAATTCGACCTTTGTGTGTAAATTGGTTTTAATATGCTCTTTTTATATATGAATAAAAAAAAATTGAAGGGAAAGAATTAGAGAAAAGGGAGAAGTAGAAAGGATAAGGATGGGGAGGGTGTGATTTGGGAGTTGGGAACATCAATAATAAAGTTATCAAAACCATCAATTTTATGATTTCACTTAATTAAGAAATAGAAACATGATATTTATTCGGATTTAAACCAGCACTGATATATAAGGCTACCGGGTAAATAATAGGCATATGTTTTTGATCCATTAGCATGCCTTAAAATGAAATAGAAGTTGTAATTTTTATACTGGTAAACCTTTTTGTCACGAGGAACACAAACTTTGAATCTCCTAAAATAATAGTTTAGCCCTATTTATAGAATTGTGTTGAATTAAATGTTCTCAGTATTTGGTCTGAAACCATACTGGCGATTCTCCTGATATTGATGATCAACTTCCTGAGGATCAGGTTAGTAGTTGTTTTACGAAATCTAATCTGAAAGTTGGAGAATTTTTCCTTCCAGTTCCAAAGTTGTGAATAACACATTTAATAAAATAGAACATCAGAAAGGTAAAACAATGTTTTTTTTCATTTTTAAAGTGGATATGGAATGACATTGTGGTTTATGAGTGGTTATGAATTGACAATGCGTTTTTATAAGTTGCTATGGAATGACAATGTGTTTTAAGAGTGGTTATGTGTTGACAATTCATTTTTATGAGTAGCTATAGAATAACAATAGAGTTTTAAAAGTGGCTACAGAATAACAATATGTTTTTATGAGTGGCTATAGAAAAATTAATGTGTTTTTATGAGTGGCTAATAGTATGACAATGCGTTTCTATGAATGGTTATAGAATGACAAAGTATTTTTACTTTTGAGTGTTTTTACCATGGTTTTACATTTTTCTTTTCCTAAACTAAACTACCAAATGTTTGATTCTGAACTAAATGCTGTAAATCAAAATTATATCAATATCTTTTGATAGTTGTAACTAAAACAAATGGTCACATGAAAAAAACACTTGTCCTATATTTTTTAAATGGTTTAATTATATGTTAAAAATGTCAATTAAAATGTAAATACAGATGCTGTTTCAAGGTCGAGCTGCTGTAGCGATAAGTTAAGATTTGTATTAAAAATCTTACTATTTTGTAATTTTAAATATTTTGAAATTTATTGACCTTTAATTTTTAATAAAAATGAATAGATGGTAAGAATTTACGACTGAAAAAGTGTCTAAATTGTGATAGTTTGAAACTTACTGTTTTATATACAGAACTATAACTTATCAAATGATTAGTAAAGTCTACCTTACATATCAAATTTGTAAAAATTGGACCATGAAAGATTTTTAAACATAATATTGTGCCCCAGGAAGATCTGAACACCTAAATATTTCAGAAGAAACACAGTTTTTTGTAAATGTGAAAGTGATCATGGTAAGGTCTAATGAAAAGTTTGAAATGGAAAACTTACTTTTTTATGTCAGATATTTTATTCAGACAATTTCTAAATCTGTTATGGCATCAAAAGGTTTAAAAAATCAAAGTTGAATATTACATACATATCTGTACATAATATATTCCCTACTATCCTTTTCAGGTATAAAAAATAGTAAAGTTATTTTGGAATATTCTATTAAACTTAGAATCTCTATGGTATTTATAATAACAACTTAAACATAAGACTTGTATGTAGAAATAGAGTTTCTAATACAGTCCTCGATTTATGCAACAACTAGAGCATTAACAATATTCACTTATTAGTATCATTTTTTGCCATTTTATATTGCACGAAGAAGTATGATACACGTTTTTAAATGAATTATTTAGGGTTAAAATTTAAAAAATTAACCCTATCTTAATAAAACCTATCTTAAAAATTACCCAAATAATATTGAATTTACAAATAACAGACAGGGAATTTTTTGGAATATTATTTAAAAGCTAATGATTCTGGTTTATACACGAAAAGAAATTTTAGTTTAAAGTCTTTACTCTAGTTTCCTCCAATCAGTGAGCATATCTTTGGCAACCTTGTGGTTTGATATGGTTGTCTTTTCATTTTCCAATGTACAACCGTTCTCTCGTTTTATTAACGTTAAAAATTTGTTATTAACAACTATCCCCTTCCATTACTATTTTCAGAAGATTTTTGGGGAAATCTCTATTGGCAATGGTGTTGGTACTAGCAGTTTCACTGATTATTTTGTTGCTATCATAATTTGATAAAATTTTGGAACCAAACATGGCTTGTTGTAAATGGGTATATTCTCTGAAATCTAACTCTTCTTTGCTCTTAAATCTTCTTATAATCTTTTTGCATTTCATTAAGAGTAAGCAGTAGTCTACACTATGTTGATCTCATCTTCAACCTGAATATTTTTGTCCATTTTTTACAAAATTATACTTTTTTGAAATAATCGTTTAGGGTATAGCTTTTAATATGCTCTAAAGTGCAATCTTTTTCTTTTATAATTATATAGAGTGTTTCGTTCCATATGAATAAGGTATATCTATAATCTATTCTCCATTTATTACTTCTTGATATGTGCTTCCAATTCATCTATAATTGATGGTAGGATGTACCTCGTATACTTGAACACCAACATCGGTAGTTTTGATTTTTTTAAATAATTCTCCATTTTTAAAAATGCTTAATTAGTAAAATGATTCTTCTATTAGTGTTTTACTTTATATTTCAAGATCTTTTCACTTTTTGTTCACTTTTAAAAGACACTTTAATTATAACACAATAAACTAAAAAGTAATATATTCAACGACAAAATGATTTAAATGAAAAACTATTGTGGAAGAAATTACTTGAATGTGAACACAAGAAATGTGTACTCTACTTATTGTAGGTTAAGCCCACTCTAGCCATCAGTCCATTATCTGCTGACCTAAATATATTTCCTTGTATAACATGGTTAACAGAGTTAAATGAAAGGAATATGCTAACAGATTGTATAGTACAATGTTTACCATATCACTAGTGGGGGCAAGTATCGCCATACTGTACTTCGATTCATCCTTAAGTATGAAATGCATTTAAGTCATCTCACTATATTACATGCAACGTGTATAAATATGAGAATATAATTATAAATGACCAGTTTCAATTCAGTACTGAGTGTTTCATAATCCCCACCCCATGCGACCAATTATATAGTTTATACATAAGCAATATCATTCCATACCCTGTCGAACACTTGCCAGTTTCCATATTTTCTATATAATATTGTATGAATTTAAAGTTTCTGGAATTGTTCATATTAAAAGTTCGTATGTTGAAGACTTCATGTACAATACTAACAAATTTGTTTAAACTGTACTATTATATATATAAATGAAATAATATTCCTATTATTTTTCAGAATGAAGAGAAAGAAGCTGGAGACAGTGTAGATAAATCACCAGCAATTACAAGTAACAACAAATCACCCCCAACTCTTGTTGTAAATCCAATGACTGTAAATAAATCACCACTTCAGGGTACAGGGGACAACAATAAACCTGCAATTACGCCGTAAGTTCATTTAACTTTTTCTTAAACTAATTATTTGTTTATATATTAAACATTTTTTGTCATTAAATGTATAAAGTATATAATTTTGCTCATGTCATTATAGTTTATTTAAATTTTGGAATATTAATAATTGTATAATATTTTTGTTAATTATTATTAATTCTGTTTTTATATAATGTTTATTTTTTCCCTTATAAATAGTATAGATAAAGTTATATTCGTTTTGAGGTGTTCTGAGACCAAATAAGTAGTTTTATAATGATGTGGGTCTCTCCGTCTAGCATAGGTAGCATAGTGTTCTGTGTTAAACAGTATCTAATGCGTGGAATGATTTTAATGAAATTTGTCATGTGGAGATATTTTGGCCATATCTCAGAATATTTTTGTCTTTTTTGCATTACGTAAACTTTGAGTGTAGCTGCCATAAGGAAAAAAAAAATCAAAATGTTCTAACGGTTTGAACAAATTTTACCTAAATGCGGCTCTAAGAAACAAAACAAACCGGATTGGTACCATTTCTCTAAAAATGTTTGTTAGTGAGTTTTTGATAAAAAATCAAAAACAAAATCAATAAAATTTGTCAAAATCGGCTCTACAGATTTCATTTAAATTTTACTGATATACGGAAATTAACACGTTCACTGCTAGAAAAAAGTGTAGGTCTATGGTGTATGCTGAAATTTTTTTTTTCTTTTTTTGATTAAATAAGTATTTTTTATATTTGTTGAATGTATATTTAATCATTTAAAAGTGAATTTGCAGTGAATATAATTAAAAAAATGATAAACGCCAAATGGCGTTTATAGCACATGACGTAGTTTTTCACAAAACAAGCGGGAAACGCCAAATGGCGTTATATAGTATATTATCCACGTTTAATGATAAAACACTTTTTTATCAGGAAAATAAAGAAAAATATCTATTTTAGGTTTGCTTACCTTTTATTCAACAGTAAAACCATTAGAAAAATATATATACAATGACTACTGTACAAGAGTTCAAAAAAAAGTTTATTTGTGATATTTTTTGAAACAATCTTCAAGACACAAAGCTGGTTTCTCCTCACAGGCTTCACACATATATGTTGTGTCTTTTCGTATGTTATTTCTCTTGCAAACAACGCAAGTCCTACGCAGTGTTCTGCCTTTGTTCCCGATCTTGAACTTTGTAGGAATGTGTTTTGTAGACACAACTGGGGGTTCTTAAAGTTTCATTGGAGTCAAAAGGCCTTCGATAATATTCAGCCTAAATTCTAAAAATGACAATTTCTTACCAATGTTGTATTTGTTGTAGAGAAGGTAGGCGTTCAGTAAGCTTATTTGTAAGATGTGAATAAAGAGTTTCTTGTACCATCTAATAGTCTTGCGTTCACTGGGATAATAACTCAAAAGTTGGTCCTGCCTATCAATTCCGCTCATGTTGTCATTGTACCTACCTATAGGCAGGGGTTTGAGCTTTTCTTGCCCTCTCCTGTTGTGTACACTAACCATTTCATTATCGTACTGGTTAGAAATATAGTGGACATCCCTGGAATCCTTCCACTTGCCGAACATGACGCCTTCATGATATTTTGCACAAGATTCCCCCTTCTTGAGTTTTTTGTTCATGACCTCTTTCGGATTGTCCAATCTATTATTACGAAGGGTCCCTGTTATGTATGTTTTTTCAGCTAGAAGTTTCTTTGTCAGTGATACACTGTTGTAAAAGTTGTCTGCAAACACGGCATGTCCCTTACCGAGCCTCTCCGATAACAAGTACATTACGACTTTTTTGGTGTGTCCGACCCCAGATAATTCGTCAAGAGCCCCAGCAAAAACACAAAACTTCAAAATGAGGCCGTTTGGTTCAGTTAGAAGATACAACTTAATCCCGTATTTGTGTCGTTTTTGCTTTATGTATTGCCTGAAGACAAGCCGTCCCCTCCACAACAACATTGATTCGTTTAATGACAGTTCTTTGATAGGTTCATAAATGTAAAGCATTTTGCTGTTGAAGTGGTCTATTACTGGCCTTATTTTTTGCAAGCGATTGGCATTATCTGAATCGGTTTTGGCAAAGATATCTATCTTAAAATTAATAGAAATCTCTCACGAGACATGAAGTCTCCAAAACATGTTTTAAAAAGTTTGTCAGTTTTCCAATAGTGTTGAATTTGAGGCATCTTCACAATTCCTGTATGAAAAAAAAGGCCCAAGAAAGTTTTGAATTCAATAATATTAACATTTTTCCATTGATTTATACGGGAGTTATCACTAAAAGATGAAGATAGGTACACCTCCTCAGCATTTGCATTTGTTTCTGTAATGACAGCTTGCAGAAATGTATCGTCAACTAAAAGATTAAAATAGTCCATTGGAGCGTTATTTCCAGGAACAGGAACACATAATCCAGGTTGACCAGTAAACAAAAATGTTTTCATTCTAGCTTCATCATCCCAAGTTAGCTGTGGACGATTAGGACCTTTCCTATTAACTTGAGTATTGTTTTGGCTAGTACTAGGTATAGTAGGTGGGCTTGAATGAGTACTCACAGATAATAGATTACTCTCGTCGTCGGAGTCTACTCCGGGTTCAGTATCACTACTTGAGTCACTTTCACTAGGCCTACAACTCGTGTCGCTGCTATAATCCTCTATATCAGATTCAGAATAATACATCCGGTCGATTTCACTAATTGTAAGATCACTCTCACCACGAGGTCTTTTTCTTGGATTGTCACCCATGTCCACTACACACTAAACTACAAAATTAAAAACGAGGAGCACTAGAAGACAGCTTAACCTATAAAAAACAACCGTACACACGCATTGATTCCCTCTGACTGACGTGCGGGACTACGAAATGGCGGGAGTACTAAAAGAACGCGAAATGGCGTTTGTAGCAGATGACGTAGCACTCTTGAACGCCGATTGGCGTTTGCCGCAGTGAACGTGTTAATGATCCAAATCTGTGAGAAAATTAGAAGTAAAAAACTATTAATTACTTCAGGAACAATGGGAAAAGAACAAAAATAAGCCTTAACCGCCGTCATTAAAAGCTTGATTTTAATCAAATACAATTTTACACAGAGAACATATTTATGGAACAACTGAATTAAGTTTAGGCACTTAATAATAAATAAATATTTTTATTTATGGTTTTGAGGATGGGTGATTGAGAAAGTTTGTGTAAAGACTTTGTACCTTTTTCCCCCTATTTTTATACTGGGCTAAAAAGATAATTAATTATTGCCAATATTACAATATTATAAGCTGTACCATTCATACTAAAATTGTCAATAATAAGATATTCAATTTTATTTTTAGAATATCGGAAAGAAATGTTAAACATTATTGTGATTTCGTAACAATGTATATTATAAGCTGTAATTTTGAAAGTTTTCATATTAAATGTTGATGGTTATTAATTTTTTGTTTTTATTTTTATTTTTAAAAGTGTTAAGTTATTATTTCGATATTTAATTTGTTTTTTGTGTTTGCTTTTTTCGGTAATTAAATTTAATTTCACTTTTTTCTCTCTAGTCATTGCTACTGGATTAGAATGAATACCGTAGATCCCATCACATTAAAATAACATAATGTAAATTGGGTCTGTTAAAGAAGAGAACCGCCAATCAGTAGGTTTTGTAACCTAACCTAACCAACTTTATACATAATATATGACACTTTATTATTCTGGAGCCAAATACAAATTGATGTCCTTACAGATGGTATCAAAGAGATTTTCATCCTTGTTCTTACAGCACCACATGAATTCACACAAGTAGGAATCTAACAAATCTCTACAGGGTCAATATTCTTTCTGTTCCTGGTAAAATACTGTCCTTAACACAAGCCTACAATGTTTCAGCTGTTCTGTCTGTTCTGTTTATTTCAATGGAAAATTGTTTACGAGTGGCAGTCCTCTTCTTGAACAGACCCTGTAAATTTTATAAGAAATGCTAATTATTATATATTGTATACCCAGAAATAACAAAATAAATTGAATATAAATTTTGTCTATAAAATTATTGTTTTTAGTTGTAATAGTTATAACTTTCCTAAATGCTCTATATCTAAGGTATAACTTATGATTTTTGTTATTTGTATTTTTGTCTGTGATTTGACACAGATGGAAAAGAAAAAGAATGTTTTGGTGGACAAAAAAAATACAGATAAAACCTTTCCTAATAGTCCGGCTAAGGTTTTTCAGAATAGAATAACACAAGTGTATTGAATAAGAATTGCTTTCTCACTTACCAATGACTCTGTAAAGTGATTCCACAGCACACTATTAGCGCGTCTTTAGTACTGATGGTGATTTCAATTACTGAAATAAACTAATTTAATCTTTATTTTAAACATTTCTTTCATTTATTAACAAAGTTAAATGTTACAGGGATGAGGGTAACGTAAGACGGATGCACACTGCAGTCAAATTAAACGAAGTAATAGTGAACAAGTCACATGATGCGCAATTGGTCATACTTAATCTTCCAGGACCTCCACGAGACACAAAAGTAGAAAAAGAATCAAATTGTATCCTTTAACAGCATATATATATATATATATATATATATATATATATATATATATGATACTTTTTTTAAACTAGACTGAGAATATCTTTTATATCACACTTTTAATAATCTTAAGTACAAACATAACAATCAATAGAATGAAAGTGTTTATCATTCCAAAAAAGTGAAAATAAACACAAATTGTAATTTATTAGTTGAGGTTAACTGAATAATTTATTTAATGAGTCATTAAGATAAAATGCTTAGTGTAAAAACCAAGGCAAATATATAATTGCTAAAACCAAATTCTGACATAGATTATAATGTAAATGGGCGCTATAGACAAGTCATATGTGATGACTTCTTTCAATGAGTCAACAAGAAAATTATTAGAGTTGTATATAAAGTTTTTTTTTCAGTTATTATATGTCAACATTTTAATAATTAGTAGTCAAGTAGTAATGATATAAGAGTGAAATACAATGAGATCTCTAGAGATTTATTGTGCCCCAATAGATCTGAACGGGGGATCTCCTGTCTATACAAGCCCCCCCCCCTTCAGCCCCAATTCCTTTAGAAAGTGCAACACATGAAAGAGGTCAAGGATAGGTATCTTCTCTACATCAATCTGTACCCTCCCAGACATCTAGCCCTTTTGTGGATTGCAGCATTGCATTTGACTAATATATGGTGTAGGGTCTCTTCCTCCTCTTGGCAGAATCTGCAAGTCCTATAATTGTTTATTCCGAACTTTATAATGAGTTCTCTAAGTCTATAACTCCCGGAGTGAAACCTTGTCATTGATTTCAGTTTATCTCTAAGTAGTCTGATGCATGCTTTTAACTCTGTTCTGTATATTTCTCAGGACTTTTTTGGCCTGTATAGGTACCATCTTACTCTTCCCCACTCAGGCCATTTTTCAGTGGTTCATTTATCGTGCCAGGTTGTCCTAGTGATGGGGACTGGTATGTTCCTTCGTCCATGTTTCCGAGGCCTTTCTGGCCTGTTTTCCACTCTTTGTTATGTGCTTCTTCTCTCAGAAGTGTGATTCCTCCTGAATGGCCTGTTTGATATTTCTCTACTAGGTTTATTATTTCCGTGTTGACAAGGAAATCTTGAAGGATTCTCCATACTGATAGTCATCACAGACAGAGCTCCATTTTATCATCATGTTGAGAAGTGGAGACATGCCCACAAACTGTTTATTTTTAATTTTTCTCTATATTTTCCCAAGAGCATCTAGGGGGGGAAATAGCCCACCCGGGTAGAACCCTGATTGGTCAGGAAGGGCTACATATTTAGAAAAGTATCCTATAGGCTCTGAATTGGGCTGAAAACAGAAGAAAAGAGTGAGGATGAAGACATACTAGGGGGAAGTTAAAGTGAAAAAAAAAGTTAATACAGAATAGATCAAGAAAGATACACCTGCATGGGAAAGAGAAGAAATGCAGGTTACAGGAATGACCTCAGAACAACATGAAGAGTAGGGATCTGAGGAGGCTGTTTGCAGTAGGTGTCTACTGGGCGATGGGTTCGCCAACCCCTACGCCATTTTTAATGAGTACTGTGTGGACAAAGCAAAAATCAATAACAACAAATTACACATCATGAACTAATTTTTATTTTTATTAAATAATCCCTAAATTTTAGAGATCCATTTGTAATAATTATCTAGCACATTAATTCTCTTATAGACCAAAAACTGCTTTACTATGTTGCCTTCAGAGAAACATTGTAGAGAATTCACAAATTGTTCTCTCTAACTCGGTCTCTCAGCATTGACAAAAACCCCAAGGTAATACTATCTAACCTAGTGGTGCCCATTTAACCATGACTTCACCATTGATAATCAAGGAAAATATCAGTATGCTCAATTTCATCTTGTATATTCCTCCCTTTTCATTCTTGGCGAGTTTTTAAGTTTATCGATTATCTCTTTGATTCTGGTTTGTACTGATAAATCCCCTTCTCATAACATGTAAGATCTTTTCCAGTAAGTCAGGTTCCGGTAAGAGTTGTTCCATGAAGTTAGTAGCCTACAGATGTGTTTCTGGTGGGGTTTTGGGGATAATTTTAGTGGAGACTTTGATCAATTGGCTTTGTAAAATTTGTAGGTATATTTTTTTATGAATGTGCATTATATCATCTGAATGCTTAAACGGCGATCATTGCAAATAATGTCATTAATTTTAGTAACGTTTTGTAAGGTTTTTCAGTGACAAGGAATCCTACTCATTCATCATTCTCTCAGAAAATTGTTTATGTTATTCAAACTCTCATACTCGTTATATCACATTATCACCGAACATTATTCCTGCAACAATATTAACTCGGAATTTCTTCCATTTCTTAAGATATTGGGATGAATAAGCTGCTTTATTTTAACATCTGCCATAATTCAAGAGATATTTGTACTTTCAATCACTACTCATAGACAAACAAGTGACAGCAAATTCGCTTTGTGTCATTGCTTCAGAGCTTTGTCTTACTACTTCAAGGTCTGTCACCTTGCATGCACACCCTACTGTTACAACCATACTATCTACAGGGCAACCAGTCTCATTATTTAATTCTCACATCTTGTATATAATGGATTTTTCACTTGTTGTTTAAAGGTGAAAACCTCTCGGTCATCATTGCCTTATAAAAAAAAAGAACATATCATAAAATAAAGAACCCTAACCCTTAAATACTCTAATAGCAGCAGGGTTGAAAGAGAGACATGATAGGAAGGATGGAAGAGAGGGATATAACCCAAGACTATTCGAAAAAAGGTGTAGATCCAGCTCGAGTCCCTTGGGATTGCTACCCCATATTCATTATATAGTGAGCTCTTGAGGGTCTTACATTTTGGAATGTAACATTAATAATGAATACTTACATCCAATTAATTGGTTATTGTTTAAAATAAGTAATAATGTTATTTTATTGTTTCTGTTACAATTTTCCTTAAAAATATGCTCTAGATATGGAATTTCTGGAAGTGTTAACAGAAGGACTCGAACGCGTACTGATGGTACGAGGTGGTGGAAGAGAAGTCATCACTATATATTCATGAACATGTATTGTCTCCATTTCACTCCATTACTGCATTTTCATTATGTTTTCTAATCAATTCATTATGAATCTAAACATCATTATACAAGTGAATTTATATTTGAACTTTGTTTTAAACATGTGTTTAAATAGTTTAAATTGTTAAAATCCTATTGAGATTTAATACAGCGGGTGAACAATTTCTTATATTCAAGTCACATTGAATATATCTTGCTAGAGTTTAAGTTAAACAATTCTGAAAAGAATGACATTAGATTTATTCGTAATAATGTTAAGAAATTACGCAAAAGGCCAAACGAACAGAAATATAAATACAAATCATTTGAAATTGGTGTTAATTGTAAGAAAAGTAGAAAATCCATGTTTTTTTACATGGCAACATATAAATACATATTGTGATTTTAACACATTAAACGGACAAGTTATGAACAACATTGTAATTTGAAATATATAAATTTTATTTCAATTTATTCTTTTAACTTGAATAATATGAAAAAAATATTTTAAATTAAAATCAATATTTTTGATGTAATTTGGCAATACCAACATAAACAAATAATAACAATTGTAAGGTTTTTTTTTTAAATACTATAATCTTACCCAAAGGGTAACTTATAGGTTATTCCGATTTTTCATTTTATTTTACACAGTGTTTTCCTTTTTATATAAACCACCTTTATTCATCTGTTGATATGTATGCAAACACAATCTTGTGAAAAATCGCATTATCGAAGCTGTTTCTTGGGTTTAACCAGAATTGCGTAGTTAGCCAAACAGTATAAAAATATTAATTGATATCATACTTATGTTGAAAACTATTGACATACTTTTAACAAAAAACTAAATATGTATAAAAAATATTTTATAACTGTTCGAAGGCCATGTTTAAATTTATGTTTGATACTGGAACTTCAATTTTTCATTTCCTTCTTAACAATTTAGATTTCTAAAAAATATAAATCTAAAGATATATTATGAAATCTTAGGATATATTATTAATTATTTCTATTTCAATATTATAGGGTATACAATAACCTATATAAAATTGATTATTGTAATAATTACATTGTAGTATCCAGTATGTTTGAAGCATTCAAAATTATTAAATATAAATATTATTTCAGTGAAAAAAAAAAGAATAAGATAGAAAAGTAATAAACTGTTCTAGTTTTTCTTCAAGTAAATAAAATTCTTGTTTAGAAAAATTAAACAAATAATCTAACCTTTAATATCTAATACAGCTTATTTTTTAGTCTGATCTATTTAGAAATCAACCTATTAGAAATCATTACTGTAAACTATATTATAATCTTATAACATGGTTTTAATTTATCATGATAACTTCATAACACATTCATAAGCAATTGTGATGCACCCATTCATTGTCTACCACAAGTCATGTATTTTTTATTTTTTATTATGAAGTAGGAATAATGTGCATTATTTATTACTATTAAAGGAAACAAAAACAAAAAAATGAAACCCTCGCTCAGTTTTTCTACTCTGTGTTTGTTACATTTCATAAAATATTGGTGTTGTTATCCTGTGCTTACAATTATACATATGAAAGATTTTAGTGAAATTTTCAACGATAACCTTCTGTTGAAATGATCAGAAGTGTTTGTTGTTAAAATAGGTCATTGACCTTTAATAAGTGACTTTTTTCAATCATGACGTACAAATCGGACATTGTAATGGATGTTAGAGTGTATTTGTTTTAATTTTATTTTGCATGTTGTTCATAGTAGGCTAATTTTTTAATTTTCTCAATCATATTACGCAAGCTTCAAAAGGAATTTTTATTTTGTGTGCCACAAAGTGTTGATGATTATTACAATTCGAAAAAAAAAAAATTTTTAGGCAACTCTCATAGAAATAATTTAGTACTTACCCTTGTAAAATGGCAACGTTTCCATATATTTAATTGTGTCTGTGTGTTAGTAGCTAGTCATAAATACGGATTCAATTATTGTTGTGTAGAAAGTAGGCATAGGTTAGTCTTGTTAACCGTGATACGGACTTTTAAAAACTAGATCACTATTGTGTTCTAGGCTGTGGTCTTTTAAATAATTATTATAACTTATAACTTTCAAATGACTTTGGTATTGTTTTAATCATTGTAAATAACATTAAATAGGTTATGTAAGTGTTGTAAGTATATAAATTATGTTTCTCGAGTGATTGTGTGTGAGTAAATTATGTGCATTGGCTGAGCCAAATTGTAACGGAACATTGTTGAAAGTAGTAATGCATGTTATCATTCCATTAAAATAAAATCATTTTTTATTCTACAAATAAATACATTCTATAGAGTTTCTGCTACAAAGGATCCTGAAATCTTTAACATTGTCCTTTTATAAACTTGTTTTGGAGTTACAGTGAGCTTGTGAGGATTAAACCAGATACCAAAAGAAGCCAGAAAGACTGATGTTATAGCTGAATCACGTTCTATGAAATCAACACCTCCAATTTATGATATGTTTACTTGTAGAAACATGTTTTATATCTCAATCTTGTATGAAGGAGCGTTGTCAATAATAAGAATTTATTTGCCCTGCCAAATTACTAGCAGTTGAATGTTTTTCAACAGGTGTTAAATTCTCCTTGAAACCAAAATTTTCCAAAGTGGTAAAAATTGTTAAATGCCCATGGTTTTTTGATTTTCCGACTACAGTTAACCTCAACTGGTGGTTTCCAGTTGAAACATGCTCCTTCTTTTGTTTGTACCTAAGCAACACAGTTTCTTATTTTGATTGAAGGTTTTTATTGGTAAAATTTTATAGTTTTGTTCAGTCTCGACTGTAATGGTATTCACCAGAAATTTTGTCCTTTACGCCACCTCCACCTTATTATTTTTTTAATTCCATAACTTTTTCTTGGAGTAATGGACCTGAAATTTGCAAAAATTTTACTCCCACATGTTTGTAATATAAGGTATTCTCAATTTTTGATTGTGGATGATTTCTTCCAATCATTTACTGTACTTTCACACACTCTTAGTTCCAAAGAAATTTTGTTGGCTAACTGACTTTGATTCTGTAAAAGAATAGAGCCATAATTTTCTTGTACATACAAAAGTTGTGCATGCTTCTCACACCCTGCAGGTATTGGCAGTTCTTACATAACAACCTTACCTTTGAAGAGTATTACAAATAAACTATTTTATAGATTCAATTTGTGATCACAGCCCAGGCCAGATAGCACTGAAAGTTGGATAGTCGTTGTTTTGCTCATCAAAATTATTTCAACTGTATTGCTTTAGTATATAAATTGTTTACAAGTAGTTTTGTTTTGTTATACTTTTCATTTTTGTAGGGTTACAATAACTTGAAATTTAATTAAAAGTTTATCTTTTTTAGTTACGAGATCAAATGTGTCTTTTAAATGTCTTTCTCTAGTTCATCCGAGAATGAATATAGTTGGCACAATTCAAAATACTTTGGCTCAGCTCAATTCACCACAGCAATATAACCCTACTGTGTAATTTGCAAATTGTAAGTAGGCTTTGTCTTTATATTAAAAAACACCACCTGGAATATATTTCTGGTACATTTGATAGATTATGTTACGAGTGAAGAAGTTATTTAATGTATTTTTTAGAAGTATGGATGATTTTAATACATTTTAAATGTAATAATTTAAATATAGACAGTCCTTACAAACTACCAAAATATAAATATTTTTGTAGATAGGGCCTTTCTGTTATTTTCCTTCAGAGGTTTATTGTTATGTAGAGTTATATCTAGTTTATCTACCTAACCTAAAAAATAGCTTGATATTCCCTTGTTGCTAATTTTAAGCATTTATTATTATTGCTTTTAAAGTTTAAATGTTATTAACTGTTAATATTTTACAAAAGACTTTTAAACTGTTATTTTTGTTTTCAAACCTTTATTGATACCATAACTATTTTTTATGACATATATTTTTAATGAATTTAAGATAACGTAAGGCTTGGTTATTAGAATGGTTAAAACTGCTGGCTGGCTAGTAGACAACATTATGGTATACATGTTTAACTTGTATTATATTATTTTAAGAAAAATGTTCATTCTGTTTTTGTTAGATGTTCAAACTATATATACCATAATTATATTTGTGATTTAAACAAGTGTTTTTATATTTTCGTAATACAAAACAACTTTGATCAATTAATGTCAATTGAAACTAGTGTCATTAAACCACTTCATAGCTCATAAACCTTGACTCCTATTTAGTCTACTAGGTATTCCTAACAATATTATTATATCTGGAACAATCTGGGTAATATTATCTTAATGGATTACAAACATGTTTAATTAAGTTAGTTATTTTAAATTTTGCATAACATTTCAGTTGATAATGTTCAGAATATAGAAGGTGTTTATAAATTTATAACTAATCAGAAATATTTATAGTAATAATAAAACAATTAGGCTATTATATTTGTGGAAATTTAGATCATGTTATATTAAAAGTGTTACTAAAATGAAGTTTAACTTTCAATAAATTTATTATTATTGTTAATTAATGTAAATGTTAAAGATGATACATACATTGTAGTTCACCTATATAATTATGAATGTTATTAATTAAAATTTTACCTTAGTTAAACAAATTATAGATATGTTTTACCTTATAATTAATCTGATTTATAAATAAGATGGTTATTTTGGCATTAAGTCTAGATCTTCATCTGGGTTTATTTAAAGCTGTTGGTACAGCTCCTTTTTATCTACATAAGATTTTATTATAAGCTAAAACAAAATTATATTGATAAGCAAAAATAACAAAAATAAAGTACAAATATGAGTTATATTTAACCACTGATTTTAAATACAAAATATATACACTGTCGAAGCGTGACTTTTTGCCTAGTCATTGGTGACGCAGAGATGGGCCAGTCGGTGCGCATCAAGGTCATTTGCCCTTTTACAAATACTATGTTTATTCTGCTTCGTGATACTAATAAATCCTTACACAATCAGTTCAACCGAATCAAATAAAAACTAACAACTAAGTAACAGTAACATTGAAGTTGCAGTATGAACAATATAATCTATACAGTAGGCTATATTAAAAAAAATATTTTACAAATTTTTGAACAAAAATAAACAGACCTACTTATATATGAACTCAATTCTAAAGCGAACTTCTGTATACCATACCGTAAAAGTCTTTTGAAGCTCTGATTTTCTCCAAGAGTTCTTTTTCAATTGAAAGTAAGGACAGGTTACTCATCCGGTATTCACCCTGTGTGGATTTCTTGTATGTATGAATTCTTTTAAATGCCAAAAAACTCCTCTCCATTGATGGGGTGGTTACTGGTATCCTACATATTAAGTTAATCAAACGGAACACCGCATTAAAACTGTTTTCTAAATTTTCTTCTTTCAAAAATTGTATTTATTAATGTGGGCTTGTCTTTGAATGTGACAGTTCAGTAGAGCACATTCAGTTATTTTTAAGTCCTTGTAGGTCAAATAGATTGGAATAAATTTTCTGAATCTCTGATAATAAATTCTCAGGAAATTGTTTGGTTTCAGTAAAATTGTTAAACTTTCTAGAGTTTAAAAGTTCAATAAACTGCAAGTTTTCTAACGATGAGAAACATTCTTTCAAATGGCAATAAAATAATAATTTTCAATAATTACGGTACCTTATAGAGCTTTCTTCAGGGGCAAAGCTTTGTCTATTTATAATCAAATCATAGTGTTATTCTGTCTCTGCCTCCGCCATTGCTACACTGCAATGTTTATAATTAATTAATTATGCAGTATGGTGAAAAAAATCTAAACCGATACATACATAACTAATAAATAAATGTGTAAAAAGTTATGCTGTAACTAAATAACAGCACGAACATTACTTGACAGACACATTACTAAGTCACACATCACAAGTGACAGAACGGAAATATAGTTGAGAATTTCAAACACTAATTGCAATGGTTGCCAAGTACAGCCGATCATACAACTAATAACTAAGACACACAGATGTTTAACACGGCAGGTCTCGTCAGTGGTGCCACTGGATGGAATGGGCACTGGGTCAAGGATTTCACTGAATCAGATGTGCTGAAGACAAAGAATTTACTACTTATGTTTTGCCAAAAATAATCCAAATTACTCCTAAGGGTAAAATCGGTGGATATTTTAATTCCAGATATTGGAATGTCCTTGAGGAAAATCACAATAGCTCAAATTTCTTTAGGCTTATTACAAATTTACCTAATAAATCATTGGTGCATTCTTAGGTTTCATATTTGTATTTTATTATTTTTTTAAATATGTTATTCCATCTTTTAAAGGGGTACTGTATCAATGATCTGACAGAGAGAGTTCAGGTTAAAATCAAATATAGTCTATATTACCATTAAAAAAATCACTAATTGGAATAAGGTAAAACCTGTTTTACTTTATTCTCAATCCAGGGTCGAAATTTGAATATTGTAATTTTACATGCTGTGTAGGTGAAAAAGGAAAATGTTAGTAATATAGAAGTTGTTTTTCACCATAGAAATATCCAATAATAATAACAATATTCAGTGAAAACACTTGCATTAAGAAAAATAAAGCCGGTTTACAAAATGAGCAAACATAAGATCAAAGTTTAATAATTTAACATAACTCATTTCATTTGTATTACTGTAAATTGTCCCTGTTCATTATAATATGATTAAAAACAAAATGTTCTACAATTTCTAGATTAGTTTCATTGAATTGCTTTCACAAATTTTGAATAAAATCCATCTTTACAAATCTTCCTATGCATAGAAAGAGATCAAATTCACTGCCTTGCTGTGATGTCAGTTTAAGAAATAAATTACTTGTTAAAACAAAAGCTTTTAGTTCATTATTTGGTATGGTAATCATTATAAAGATTAAACAAAAATCTAAAAACATATGTCAGTTATTTCAATGCTATTATTTTTATCTCGATTTAAAATATTTAATGTTCATTTAACCTTAAATTTCTCACTGTTTTTAATTTACCTAAATAATTAAATGCATTGTTGTTTACTATCTACTACATTTATACCAATCTTGTAGACGAAATTGTAGTATAAATAATGAATTGGTTTAGAATTAAAAATTTGTGCCAAGAAATAACCATTAGTATAGGCTGTATAAATATTTGAATTTCCTTATGAGTTCCTTCTTTTATAAATATTTTTAATATATTTAAACTCCTGTTCTGTTTAATCTACTATAAGCTATCTAAACTGGGTTGAAGAACAATTATTCTGATATGAACAATTTTTAATCCCTAACAAATACTTTTTTAAATAAAAAATAAAGATTATAAGGGGAAATTTGAGATATAAATATGTAGGGGGAAAACAATAATATATGAACTAGCCGTAAGTTATATAACTTTATGAAATAATTTGAATACAGTTTAACAAAGATAAGGCCCACTAACTCAAACTCTTTTGAACAATGAGTTGTTTTCCTTAATATCGTATCTACAACTACTGAATCATAACTTTAAAAGTCAAATAAACCAAATTCAAAATGATGAAAGTAGTTTTGTTTAAATTTAGCCTTTATTGTCAAACATTCATAATCTTACTGAAAATTTTTAGTTGGGAAGTATAGATGTTACGTCTCCCCAGATTTTAATTAGTTATTAGAATTTTTGTTTAAAAACCTGTACCACAAATAGAAAAAAAGTGTGTAGGAAAAACATATTGATACATAAGTTTTAAACTATACTTCTCTTGGTCGATTTCACTAATGTCAGGTAAACAATTAGATTTATTTCAAAATTTAAAGCTTACCACTATGAAGCTACTGCAAAAATAAAAAAAAATAAAATAAATAAAAAAATTTAGCAATTTCAATACAAAGGATTAAAAAATATTATTATTTGATTAATTCAATCATGTAGAAAAACAGTTGGATATAATCCTAGTGATTTTTAAGACCCTTTTCCTGTTTAAGCATTTGTCACGAATATTTAAAACTGTTTTTTCTACTTTATAATTATAAGAGATAAAACATTTGTGCAATACAATGGTGTACACAAATTTAAATCACAAAGGTTCTCTTTGGATAAATTCTTCTATCAACAAAAGTAAATACTCTTTTATATATTTCAAATGAAAATCAATTGATTTATTATTATTATCTGTTTTTGTATTGAAAAATATCCACTTTAAAATAATAATAATAACTGCAATATTTGTAGTAAAACTAAAATCACAATATGAAAGAGAAGAAAAAGATTTTTGACAAGCGAATAATGAATTGTTTTAAAAA
Organism: Aphrophora alni; assembly: GCA_963513935.1. Classification (NCBI taxonomy): domain Eukaryota; kingdom Metazoa; phylum Arthropoda; class Insecta; order Hemiptera; family Aphrophoridae; genus Aphrophora; species Aphrophora alni. The sequence continues at coordinate 128,261,120 of OY740770.1, read as the reverse complement.
AAATATTTGATTTTGTCATAATAAAGTAAGAGACTTATTTTTTCTTCCATATAGGAATTAATATTGTTTAACAATACTTTGTTATATTTGAAACACAGATTTTCGTGGTTATTTTTGTAATCAGAATTGCAACACATTTAATTGTATTAAATTAATGAGTTTCCTTCTGGGATGATTAGAAGATTATTTATTATCCCCAATTTGCATTGACAGATTCTTGTTGTAAGTATTTCTTTATATGAGCTGAAACTAGTATAAATATAAAACTCAAGTTGAATTAGATAAATTTTTATTTACACTTTAAATTAATAAAATTTTTTCTCAAATATCCTCTTTCTTTATTGTTCCGATAATATTAACAATATACATAAACTAATCATATGTTAGCATTATTGTAATATTATGTGATAATTTATTGTTTATAGTCTAAACTATAGTTGAGTTTGTCTGTAAGTCTCTCCTGTTTAAACTGTATTTTTTTGCACTTTAAAAGAGTGTTTAAATGTTTGTATCAACAACTAAAAACAGAACATTGGCCTAAGAAATGAGTTATATAAAATGTGATAATATTTTACAAAACATCATTATTTATTATTGAACCATCATTAACAAAATCAGATCAGTACGAAGTTGGAATTAAAATAGGCTGTGAAGCACCCTTGAGTAGGTGCTTATTCTTTTGATTGTTTCTTGATTGTGATTACAGAAAGTTGTTACTCAGAGTCTAAAGAAAAGGAAATTATTCTTGTTGTTGTCTCTATTCCTTGTCTCTTTAAGCGACAGTTAGTGTAAGTGTCTTTAGTCATTTTAATACAGAAATAAAAATCAAACTCTAAGGTAATGTACTTTAAACTAAAAAGGAATTATTATATTCATATAGCAAAGTATATGATAAAATTATAAGGTATGTGTTAAAAATAAAAGAGAACAAAATAATAAATCACAAATGGTTATTTAAGTTTAATTTCATATTAGTTATTTTTACCTTCTTAATTGTAATCCTCGTCATTTTCCATAACTGTATAAATATCTTTGAAGATACTTTGATGGCATATCACTGTATATGAGTGACATACCTATCTCAGCACTCATCCAGAAACAATTTCCCTTTGTATTTAGTTACAGAACCCCTCTTAACCGGTCTAGTCGGGATTGACACCCGGGCCAGTTGCCCGTTTGGCCGGTTACTCCGAGGTTCCCGTGAAAAATCGGTTTTCATTCAAAGAAAGCTTATTTAATCAGGTAGCGCTAAGAATTATGCAATAAGTTGAAATGTTATTGCAACTCATTTTATTGTACATAAATGTATTGTATATATTATGTTATGAATATTATACATCAAAGATGAAAAAATTAAACACTACAAAGTTTTTTACAGATTCCCCTCTGTCAAGTCTTTTGACACATTTAATCGCGTCTCAAACAAAACCAACACACGCTTCCGGTTTCGTAACTCGCTCATTTTTATTTACTGTATATACTGTACGTAGATCATAACCAGTCAAAGACAAGAAGAAAACTGAGAAGTAATGTTATATTTTCAATAATGTATACTAAATTGATTCGTGGAAAAAAAGCGGCCCATCAACGTTTTTGTCGGTGTAAGTCTGCTATACCGACGGGTGCCAATGCTGCGGTGTTTTTATGCCGCCGACAATGGGATATCGCTATTGACAAAGTCGTTTGACTCGCCGCCGCTTTGGTGTTTCAATTACAATTTATTTTTGGAAACTCTCATCCAACCAGTACACTACGATATAGGCTGTTTAATCCGAGGACAGGTTAATCCGAGGCTGGTTAACAGAGGTTCTACTGTATTCTTACTATCAATAAATTGATCTGTGATGGAAGTTCAATTAATTTTTTAAATTTAACAATAGATTTTTTTATTTTTCAATCTTATTTTATTTTTTTGTAAAATGCCTATAGCCATATATATGGAGTTCACAATATGCAGCCCCTTTCACTTATTAGTTAATTGAACTTCATTAGCTAATCATATGTGAGACTAGCTTTCACCATGGCTCTACCCTCCCTCCCCACACCATTAAAAACAGGCTTTGTGTGCATATGCTTAATTTGTTTTCAACTCCATCTGCATGGAACACACAATTTAGTATTGAAGCTCAGAATAATGTACTATAGAATCGATGTTTTGGTTTTAACTTTTGTAGTTGTATTGATAAAGTAGAGGACTTTTATTAAATGCAATCTACCGTCATTTAAAAAAATTGCTATTAAATTTTTGTTTGCACCCTTTACAAATCACAACAGTTAGAGCAGAGAAGATATAATATAATAGTCTTTACTATCTTAGGTACTCTTTCTAAACAAACAGTAGCTCGTGTATCACTGAAGAGGACGACCTTGTCGTTGAAACACGTCTGATACTTAGGCGTATTTTTTGTGAGAATTGTGTTCTGTGTGTTTGTTATACTGTATAATTTTTATCATAAGTCAAACTCAACATTTAATATAAACATTGACAATATCTTGAAGAAAATATTAATTGGGCCTTAAACTTGCTTTACTTGTGGCATAAACACGTTCTCAGTGTAAATTGTATTTGATTAAAATAAAGCTTTTATTGACAGCGGTTAAGGTTTTATTTCCGTGTTTTGTCAATTATTTTTAACTATAAAAATTATGATTTTGCATACAGGTTTTGGGTTATTAAATGTTCACATTTAAAATTGGTTGAGCTGATTTTAAGAAATTTCATCTTTTATAACATCCCCAAAACACATATAAAATTTGATTAAAATTGGTCTACTCTTTTGGACTGTAGAGCACTGGATATAAGCCAGTCGCCAGACATCATTCCAAAAACTTTCTCTACACCATGTATATGTGAGAAAGTAAACAAAAATTACTTAAAAGAATTTATATTATAATGTTAACATTATAGTTATTTATTTATAATAAAAGGGTCAAGCATGTGGTAAAACCATGTATATTCATATAGGCACAGATATATTTTTTTTAATTTAAGAGGCCTAGCACCAAATAAACATACATATTCATCATCAGAATAACTTCATTTATTTCATAACCCACTCATAATATTTCCAAAAATAAAATTTTTCAACTCAATAGTTGTTTTCCTTTAACTAGCCGTTATTTTTTATTTTTTGTTGCTGCTATAATTTTACTGTATGTAGGACAATACAAAGAATATAAATATAGGATTTAAAGTCTTATCTATGTATACCGGTTGCAACTTAACTTACAGACAGACAGACAGACAGACACGAACGGGAAATTATAAAGAACCTTGTACACTAATAAAGAGAAATCAATGAAAACACATCCATTTCTTAATGGCTATTAAATTGTTTGCATCACATCTTACTTCTCAAAGCCATGTTTTTTTTTCTAAATTTTACATTTTCAAAGCAAAATTTGTTTTAAAGATAATTAGGGATAGGATTTGACCAATAAATAAACATAATTAAAACTGTGATTTGTACAATATTTTTTTTTCACTTTCGTAATTCATATACAAGGGATAAAAATACAGACTTATGAAAGAAGAATTGCATAAAATCTGCACTTTACAGATTATAACATTCATTCAGTTAAATACATTTTAACCACCATTGATGAAACCACCAATAAAACAATAAATAATTTTAAAACTGCTCATCATAATGAGGTTTTTTTTTTTTTTTTTTTTTTTTAAGATATGTAAAAATAAATAACAATCGTCTTACTCAGTGAATTTTCAATTATTTCCAACTTAGGGATGAAATGAAATAATTGGTAAAAAAAAAAAAAAATTCAGTTGAGTTCAATGAATGAGCGTGCATTTTATGCACCATATATAGTTTGCACAATATACACAGACGAGATCATGTTTAGAAGGATGTGAACAGTTCTTCTTGGATACTATTTGAGCGTGTTAGACCTCTTCCTCCAACTGCATTGGTTAAGGATTCACATTTTGTTACTTCTTGTGACTTTTCTGAATGATATGCCTCTGAATACTCCTACACATACATATTTATTGTTAAAACATTATTACTAGTAATATGGCTTTAAAGCCAATACAATTATTTCAATTTTGTTTTTTTAATTAAACAAGAAATGTATATCTAAATAAGCGGTGCTGTAACCTTACACATACTATTGTACTCACCCATCCCTAAAACTAAACAAAATGTCAGTTCAAGTAATTAAAACGAGAAAATGAACTGTGGACACAATCTTTGAACTTGGTTGTGTTCAAATTTTGGTTGGGGATAAAATTTTGAAAGAAATGTGAAAATTCACCTTTTGAAGGTCAGATAAAAATAAAGATGTTGTGTTTTACTATAACAAACAAAATAAGAGTAATTACCATTACAAATACATTATTTTTTTAATTATTATGTTATTTTAGGTTACTAGTCCCATTTTAGTTAAAAGTATCCCAATAATATTTATTTTTACTATCATATTTTCTACAAATTTTCAGTAATACGATGAGGTACACCATGACAATCATAAAACTCTTAAATATTTGTTTTTAATAGACTCTTTGTAACTAAAAAACCATTTTTGAAAAATTTCCACACTTCAACATCCAAAAATAAGTTGTAAATGTACTATTGTTAAATTAGTTACCAAAAAAATACTTTTGTTTATTGGATATTCACTATTTTAGCAAAATATTCATCTTTTTGGAACTCAACGTCAAAATTGCATTTTGGACCCTGGCCTTTTTCACAAGCAGCTAAAATTTATTCAATTTACCTTCAGCCTATTTCCAAGAAAAACTGCACGTTCTCTTCTCCTGATCATGTATTCGGTAGGTTGAAGCCAACGATGTTCATGACACTCCTCAGCAACTGGTCTTTTACTGGAATACAAATTTAAGATAATTTTGTGTTTTAAAAAGTTTATGTCCTCTTACATTTAGGCTTCCTGAAGTAGAATCCTCGGAAGGGGCTCAAGTCGGACAACTTTACAATTTGGCTATTCAATGAAGAAATGGCAGCACAATAGTTAAAAAAAAGCTGTGGGAGGGAATTGTTTAAGGGAAAATGTAAGAAGTAGGATATTAAATTAAATTTACATATATTAATCTGAACATATATGTATATATATATATATATATATATAAACCTAAAATAAAATTAATATATAATTTTAATATTTATTTACAGAAAATTCAAAAAAAAGAAGTTATTTACAAAGCTGTGAATGAACTTTCACTGGTCATATTAACACAACTATAGATTTGATTCTTGTCATCTATGAGTGCCTTCACTAGTGTGGAAAGGACTGTCTAGTCAGCAAACGTAAAAATAATGGAAGAATTTTTATATAACTCAGTGAAAAAAAAGAAATTAATTTTAAAAAGAATGTTTTTAGTTTGAACTAAAAATTATATATATATATTTAGATTTTTTAAACTTACGTAGGTGTCCTCTTGAATACAAGCATGATAAATCTTGTTGCTTCTTGTGTTAATTCTTTGTAAAGATGTTCAAAGCGATATCTAACAAAATTAATATTCTGTCTGGTTTCCTCCGGTGTTGCTCCCTTGAATGGTGAAGTACCTGATAGAAGGACGTAAGCTAGAACACCCACTGACCAAATATCTGACTGGTGGAAAGCAGGTTCATCACACAATACTTCAGGTGCTGGAGACAAAATAATAATTTATTGTAAATCAATAAAAACTACAAATAATATGTATTACCTATTCATAACCAAAAAAGTGTTACTTTTATTCCCAAAAAATTAACAATTTAATACCTTAAACTCTAACATTATTACTATTGTAATTTTTTCCCTTCAACTTAAAGCAAACAATTAGTAGACCACAGAAGCTCTTACATTTATTACTAACGTTAAAAGTTATTGTACTTGAAAATAATTATAACGGTTCAAACAGAGCTACAATATTTAATTAAAACTTTTATTTCCACGAAACATATTCTACACTTGCACACAAATTAACTACAAAAATAATACAAATTAATTGGAAAAAATTATAGTGAATGGAAATGAAAAGGTGATAGCATTTTCAATTATATTACTTATTGAAATAGTTATTTGGTAAAATAAAAGTTAAATTTAGCTGTATATATGTTATACGTTGCTCTAAGTTAAATCTATAAGAGCAGTAAAAACAATAGTCATCATCCAATATTAGAAAAACCTACCAGCATACTCAGGATGTCCAGTTTGATCAACAATAGTTCCTAATTTAGTAACTCTTTGTGCTGAACCCAAGTCTACCAACTTTACTTGAACACTGCGTACCGATGCCATGACGATGTTATCGGGTTGTAGATCAAGATGGCACAAACCTCGCCAATGTAGATACTGCAACGCATCTAGGATCTATGTGATAAATCAAAATAATTAAATAATTTGTCTATATAAATGTAACAAGTGTAAGAAAAAGAGTATTTCGCAAATCATCAATGTATGCAAAATGGAATCATCATATTGTATTTGACTAAAGTGCAACTTTTCCATCAATAAATTTGCATGTTTTCTTTTTTACAATTTTATTTTTTATGTCTATATAAGTTTTATTATAGAAAACGTATTTTTTAGCTAACAATTTACATTTATTTAATGTAATTTAACTACTCATTTATTTACAAAACTTTCTTCAAAAATTTTGATTTAGATTAAGTTCCAGTTTTCATACAAATGAGCTTCAAATCAATAACTAATTTCCTGTCTTAAAATGGTATTTGAGTTGGTTTAACTCATAATTTCTGAGAATATTGAATTCCCCTGGAAATAAAGACAATGTTTTATAAATCCACTTCAATAGTACATTTTTTAAAATTAATTCAAATAATTAGTAAAATTCTATTACCAAAAATTGATTTTCCAATGAATTTTAAATGTTAAAAAAATGTATAAAACGAAACAAATTGTATTGTCTATTTTGATTAAAAAAGTCTATCATTTATAAAACCGTGGACAAATATTTAGAATTAAATTTTTTATTTTTCTCTCATTTCTGCATAAAATATCTACATCAATGACTCTTGAATTCTACTTTTATTTGATTAAATATTCCAATAATCCATAAAACATATTACTCTAGAACTTAAAACACACAAAGCGGTTTAACAACTGTTGACTCGATATAATCACCTATGTTAAACAATGGGTAACACCCCATAACACCCAAGCTGCACCTGTGCTATGGGGCCGTTGACTCAACATATTATTTACTGGCAACATTTGAGTGGCATTGCTGTTAAATGTTACCTAACAATCCACATACTTTATAATTGTTGTAATTAGACTGAGCTCGACAAACAAGCTATGACACTAAAATAATAATAGAACAATTTAGATTACAAATTTAATACTGAGTAATTAACCTTAATTTATTCATTATAATTATACTATTTCATTTCAGTATATATAGGCCTAACATATGATTTGTTTCAATTTTGCTATTTGTAAGCCTATAAATTATTATTTTAGTAATATCATATAGGAGGCCAAGTAATATATTTTAGTAATATCTCTCTTTGATGTATTATGTTTAATTATAGACATCTGATTGTATTAAATCATCAAAAGAAAATAAAGAATTTAACCGTTCTGAAATTAAAGAATTTTTCATTTAGGAAATCATGTTGAGGTGATAATGTAGTGTAGGGGCATTGAGTAAACCAGTTCGCCACAATCTGTCGACACTAAATTGTTTTTTTAATGTGTCAGTAAAAAGTATAAATTCACATCTCTTACAAACACAATTTAATATTATTTTATTACATTTTTCTACAATGTGCTGAATATTAGCCATCACAGATTAAACAATTGTACTTCATGACAAACCTGTGTTATAACTGTAGCGACCATCTGTTCTGTGTACTCGTGCCTACTTGAAAGGTAAGTTAGAACATCAGCTCCTTGTAGTTTCTCTTGTACTAATACTGCTACTGTCGAGTTGGCAGGCCTGTAAAATTATAAAACCAATTTTTGTCTACTCTTTAGCAATGTTTTTAGCACCACATACTCTTACTTGATACATTGAAGAAACTGGAAAAATTTCATAGTGATGTAGCATAGTGGGGCTCAAAATACTAAAATAATAGAAAAAGGAAATAACATAACTTAATAAATTAACAACATTGAATAAACTCTTAAAAAGCTTCACTTGCACTATTTGGAGTGTGAATCACTTGGTGGTCAGAAAGGAGGAGAGACGCGAAAGCAAGCTAAGAGTTAGTCTTCTCCAAGTGCCAGTACGCGTTCGTCACTTGTGACAAGCCAAGATTTTCTTTGGCAGGAATTTGTAACTTCTCTTTTTTAATGGGGTGGGTTCATCATTTCCTTAATTTTAAAATTAGATTTATATTAATTTATTTCTATTATATTCATTCAAATTGGAATCATTTCTGTCATTTTTTTTAGCGTTTTAATAAACAGTCATTTTAATTGTATACTTGCGTTGTTCTTGACTTGCGCCTAAAATCACGAACGCATCGGTCCATCCTGACAGATTTTCAGTCAACATGATTACTCAACCTGCCAGCTGGGAATTACTGGATCCATATCAAGGGATTTTTGGCTGAAAAACAGCAGGAGGTATCTCACACTGTGTTATTTGTGATATTGTTTAATTCATTATTATTGGATTTGTTCGTTTAATTAAATCTTTATTTTGTACTTGAATTTACTACAACAGTTTTTTTTTCCAACAACAAATTTTACTACAATTAAAATGAACAACAAATATATCTGTATACCTGTATGCATGTGTTAAAGCAGCAATTCGTTCATGCCTTAAGGTCTTCAAGGTATCGAATTCCCGAGTTACTTGTGCTTCAGTATCCGGCCTCCATTCTAATACTTTTGCCACAACCACTTGGTCATTTGATTTGTCAATTCCCTTCACAACAACTGAGAACCTTCCTCTAAAAAATAAAAAATAAAATCAAATTAATGTTTAAAACATAATAATTACTTTATACAGATTGTATTTCAATTTTGATCTCAAAAAAATTCAAGATCTACTATTATGGAAATATTCAAGATGTTTTTAATACTTCTCATTTTAACAACACTTTTCTCCTTCCCCTGTGTCTCACCCTTAATAAAAAAAGCACAAAGAAAATATAGTTTTTAAATTCTTCCTAACCACAGGCAGCACCAAATCAAAGAGGAACACGAAGAACATATCCAAGGTGCCAACTACTTCTCAGGGGCAAGAATTCAGTATGACAGGTGGAAAAGTTCAATAACAACTAGACAACCAGAATAGATCTAGATTTTTATAAATAGTATTACAAATAATTTACATAATAAAATAAACAATATGGTATAATTTTTAATGATGATATGCAGTGTAATACTGACGATGTTACTGATTAAGTTCGGATGGGAAAAATTTTATCACCCCACCCTTATTGTCTTGATCAGACTTCCATCTTTTTCCAAAGCTGAAAAGACGATTGAGGACAAAAGTGAATAGTAAATTGTGATAAATTGAAAAAAATCAGACTTTTATAATAAAGGAATTAATTAATAAACGTCTCGCACATCTCAAAAAGTACTTAGAGGACCTCAAAAGTACTTATAATTGAGATTACATACAAAAATAAAGAAATGTATGTATAAAGGCCTGTTGAAATTCGTTCATTAATAAAGTTTTCTGTAATCTGTGACAAAACCCTCATTACTTATAAAATAACTCTCAATTGTTTAAGGGTTCATATTATTAAAAACAGTATTAATTTGTAACACATTCTAATACAAGAACACATTTATATATAAAAATGGCATTCAGTGTCAATTCATGGGATTTTGAGTATTTGTCAACTCTCGTTAGAAAATGACTGTTCTTACGTTATAAAAACTAAAAGGACAAACATCTTGGTAAAAACTGAAAATACAAACAAAATCACAAGTACAACATTGTGGTTAAAGTATCTAGTACAACCATCAACACAAATGACAACAAAAGCTATCTAAAGTAATACATATAAACTAGGTAGTTTAAAATTATTAAAAATATTTTTAATAAAACATTACTTTTTAACCTGGACTTTCAAATTAAACTATTATCGTAATTCTCTATTACACTCTAAAAATTATAAAGAAAAAACACACCTTGCAATTTCTGAAATAAAGTTATATTTTTCTGTAGGTTGATCAGTGCTCCATTTAATAGGGAATAGTTCAGTCGAGTAGTCTAATATAGGCTTAGCTTCATCAACCACCACCTCTTGCCCAGATTCACACAAAGACTGTAGGTGTTTCATAGCCTTTGTAATTTGAACTTTTGGAGCACCTGAAATGAGAAGATTTAATGCTATTATCATTCTAAAATAATACCATTATTATTTCAATTGTCATAAGTTTTTAGAATTTATGTATAAAGTGATATTTCTACGGTTTTGTATCTTATTTTTTACAGAAATTCTTGCAGATCAAAATCAAAATGCAATCTGTGAAAGAGAGTTAGGTTTTAAACCTAAATTGTATCCTCTTTTTGTGTGCTTGTGTAGAGGAAAATTCTTGTTTATAATAAAAAAAGCTACTTTTTTGCCGAAATTATAATAGTATCTCAAAATTATTGATATTAATACTGTATGATGAATCAGAGACACATTAATGAAAACTCAACATCAAAACAAAGATGGGAAGCATTAAAAAAGAAGATTATTTGGAAATAAACACATAAAAATGCATATACTACGAATTAAGACTAATAAATACTCTATCATAATATGTAGTCCCGGAGCCCAATTTTATGGGAAGGAGGAGGGATAGAGGAGTAACACCTCTTTAAAAAACCTTGGTCCATCTGACCCGGATGGTAGTACCTTGTATGGGTCCCTGCCTAGGGTACTAGGTGAAAACCGATCAACGGTCTCGAAGGTGGATGAGGGTTTCCCCAACAGCGGAGAGGGCGGAAGAATCTAGAGGAGTCAACCTCAAATAAAAATCAATCCTAATGGAAATCTATCAGCAATGGACAAAACTACTACGGAAGTATTTACCCCAGGTGGCAATCCAGCTATGCTGGCAAATCCATCCTCGAAAGAGGCAGGCCCCACGGATTCTGGGGGGGACCAACTATTGCTTGTTGATGACCCTTTTAAGAAAGGCTCAAGGGTGTTGAGATCACCTAGTAAATCAAACACAGACGAAAAGGATATTAAATTGGTTAAAGAAAATGAAGAACTTCGGGATAGGCTTCAAGAATTAGAAGAAATTGTTGCACAGCTAAAAAGGGAAATGAATTATTTAAAAACTGAAAATAATCTTTTAACACAGGCCCAAAATAATACCTTAAATGAGGCTAATGGTTGTGAAAATGTAGAATCAAGAGAATATTGTACAGATGAAGAGGATTTAGCTCAGGAAACGGAATGGATTCTCAAAAAAAGAAGACCCAACAAGAAAAGAAAAGTTGCATTCTCACCTGAAGAACAAGAAGAGCTGAAAAGAGGGGAGAAGGTGGGTCCTTCTCAACTAATTAAAGAAGGTGTAGTAAAACATTTAAAAATGGACAGAACTACAATGAAAGAACAAAAACCTCCACCAATAAATATTGTTGGGGTATCAAACCACTCTGAACTGCAGACAACTCTACAATCTTTTACAAATCAAGATTATAAATTGACCGCATTAAACAATAATATCTGGAAAGTTAACATGCCCGACTCTGACAGTTACAGAGCCTTAGTACAAAAACTTAAAGAAAACAACACACAGTGGTACTCATATGAAAACAAAAATGAAAGGCCTATCAAAGTAATGGCTAGAGGATTACATTCATCATGTGTCAAAGAGGACATTATAGAAAATCTAAAAGAAAAAGGGTTCAAGATCGTTGATGCTGTCAACATTCTTAAAAAAGAGAAAATAGAAAACAACAAAGGTGAAATAGAAACACAAAGGAGAGGGCTACCGTTGTTTATGTTAACTTTTGACAATAAAGAGGTTGTTGATAACATTTATCGTATTAAATCAATCCTTAACATTATGGTTAAAATTGAGCCCCTAAGAAGAAATTCGACTCTGATACCTCAATGCAAGCGGTGTCAAGGATATAACCACACTCAAGGCTATTGTCAGAGAGAACCTAGGTGTGTAAAATGCGCAGGGAAACATCTGACTGTTGCATGCACATGGAGTAAGAATAATTCACCAAAGTGTGTAAACTGTAATGGTAAACATCCAGCAAATTATAGAGGTTGTGAGGTTGCCAAAGAATTGCAGAAGCGAAGAAACGCTGTGCTAAGAGTTCAAAATCAAAATCAAAAAAATACAAATAATCTCATACAACAGAATTTGAACAGGGCTTCCAACAGTATGAGCAATGATACTATTAGGGCACCTACAACCTATGCAAAATCCCTTAAGAGAAGTACTCCAGAAATTGATACAATAGAAAGTAACCTGAAAATCATATTGGAGAAACTAGATGAACAAAAACACACAAATAAATTAATATTTGATAAAATAAGTAGGATAGAAAGCAACAACAATAAAAATAAAGAAAAATTGAAAATATGAACTGTACTTTAAGAATTGCTACCTGGAATGCAAATGGTCTTGCTCAGCAAGCCATGGAGTTGGAAATGTTCCTTGTTAATGAAAAAATTGATATCTGCTTGGTGTCAGAAACACACTTTACTAATCAGTCCTACTGTAAAATCAGAGGATTTTGTCTTTACCACGTAGATCACCCTTCGAATCGAGCTAGAGGGGGCTCTGCAGTGGTTATTAAAAACAGCATTAAACATTTTGAGAATACAGAAATAAAGCAGGAAACAATGCAAGTAGCAACAGTTACAGTGAAAATCAAACACAAAGATTTTAATATTTCATCCATATACTGTCCACCTAGATATAATTTGAAAAAAAGAAGACTATGCAAGGCTTTTTAAAACACTAGGAGATCATTTCATAATAGGAGGCGACTTCAATGCAAAGAATACTTATTGGGGGTCACGATTGACCACTACAAAAGGAAAAGCATTATATGAGTCGGGAAGAGAAGTTAACTGTGATTTTTACTCAACTGGGAAACCAACGTATTGGCCATCAGATTTCAGAAAGATCCCTGACCTTATTGATTTTTTCATTGCTAGAGGGGTGTCGGACAAGTACATCAATGTCAGTGAAAGTTACGAGTTGGCCTCTGACCATTCTCCGGTTGTTATGACAATAAGTGGAAATATAATACAAAAAGATGAGCATCCTAAATTAACTAACTTTAAAACAAATTGGGATGAGTTTAGAGAAGAACTGAGTTATAATATAGAACTCCAGATGCCACTTAAAACCCCTGAACAGCTGGAGGAAGAAGTTGAATCTTATATCCATAACATCCAACAATCAGCTTGGAATAACACACCTAGTATAACCAAACCCAAAGGTAATGTTATATATCCAATAGAAGTGCGTGAACTAGTACTGAAGAAAAGGAAAATCCGCAAAAAGTGGCAGAAAACCAGAGCACCCCAACATAAATCACAATTAAATCAATTGAGTAATAAACTTAAGGATTTATTGAGGCAAATCAAAAGTGAATCCATCTCTAAGTATCTTGAAGGGCTGTCGGCTGACAAGGATTGTGATTTCAAAATATGGCAAGCGACAAAAAGTATTAAAAGACCAAAAATTCATATTCCGCCCATCAGGAAAGAAGATAATACATGGGCAAGAAGTAATAAGGAGAAAGCAGATATGTTTGCTATACATCTAGAGGACACATTCACACCATTTGAAACAAAAACAGCTTGTAAACAATTAGTACCAATTGAAAAGAATGATTTAATTGATATCAGTAAAGTGACATACAATGAGCTTGTACAGGAAATTAGACAATTAAATGTTAAAAAAGCGCCTGGTTATGAACTAATAACTGGGAAAATTCTCAAGGAACTGCCATTGAACGCCCTGATAAAGTTGTTGCATTTGATAAACGCTTCTTTCAGACTTAAATATGTCCCGAGACAGTGGAAAGTTGCGGAGGTCATTATGATACCAAAGCCAGGAAAAGATCTTAGGGAAAAAACATCTTATCGACCTATTTCTATTCTGCCGACTATTTCAAAAGTTTTTGAAAAACTTTTAATAAAGCGTCTTAAACCTATAATTAAAGAAAGGAAATTAATCCCTCAGCATCAGTTTGGGTTTAGAGACAAACATTCAACAATTGACCAAGTTCACCGTATTACCAATGTCATAGAAAAAGCAATTGAAGAACGCCAAGTTTGCTCATCCTTGTTCCTGGATGTATCACAGGCGTTTGACAAGGTCTGGCATGAGGGTTTACTCTATAAATTGCAAAGGGATCTCCCAGAGCAATTCTACAAAATACTTAAGTCATATTTGTCTGAGAGATGCTTTAGGGTTAAGCAAGACTGTGAATATTCTGAGATGAAGAATATAGCGGCAGGAGTTCCACAAGGAAGTGTCCTGGGACCTACTTTGTATCTCTTATATACAAATGACATACCTCAAGATTCTGATACAATCATGGCCACTTTCGCAGATGACACTGCAATAATGGCAGTTGGGGATAGTGCAGAGGAAGCAAAACACAAGCTTCAGAAAGCTATTGATAAAGTTAGTGTCTGGATACAAAAATGGAGATTAAGATTAAATGAAGCAAAATCAAGCCATGTAAATTTTACCAACAGAAAGATAAACCCAACACAGGTTATAATAAATGGACACTTAATAGCCCCTGGAAATACAGCCAAGTACCTAGGAATGACACTTGATGCAAAGATTCATTGGAAGGAGCATGTTAAGAAGAAGATTACAGAGCTGAATATTAAATTCAGGAAAATGAATTGGTTGCTTGGTAGGAGATCAACATTAGATCTACACAATAAACTTTTAGTATATAGGCAAATATTAAAACCAATTTGGACTTATGGGATACAGCTATGGGGCTGTACCAAAAAAACAAATGTTAAAGTTATTCAAACATTCCAAAATAAGGCTCTGAGGAGTATAGTTAACGCGCCATGGTTCGTACGAAATGATGATCTCCATCGTGATCTCGGGATGAGTACTGTCTCAGAAGAAATTAAGAGATATGCAATCATGCATAAGAATAGACTGCAAAAACACGAGAACCCTGAAATGCTCCGTGTAATCAACAACACGGAGGATGTGAGGCGCCTGAAACGAACTAAACCTCTGGATTTGGTGAACGAGATTGTGTAAATAAGTAACCGCATGAACTTTGTGTGTAAAATATAGGACTCCATCAGTGGATGGTGTTCCAAACACTGCTTTCTTTAATGTGAAATGTTAATTACTTGATAAGGCAAACTTAGTTGTAATTATTAATAAATAAATAAAAAAAAAAAATAAAAATAATAATATGTAGTACAGCGAATTGTATCATGTCACAACTACAGCGTGTAATGATAAAATAATTTATTTTCAACCTTTACAATATACCAACTATAACAGGTGGATTACAGGTTTTGTCTCTTATAAATAAAGCATGTAGCGGGCGGCCTAGGTAATTAAAAATTATGGAAAGGGAGGCACAGTCGATGGATTAGACATAGATCGCTTTTTTGAGTTGTAAATCCGCCATTTATATATATTTTATTCATAGTAGATTAATTACTTTGTACAAAATTATCTACTTATTTAAGCTCCTTAACTGGTTTTTCTCTAAATAAAAGCTTAGCTAAATTGCTTTCTTCTTTATTATCACATCTGAAACCTGTTAATCACTCCTATTTCATCAAAAATTTTAAACTCATTTTCAAAAAAAAAATTTGCAAACACACAATAATTGACATTTTTATTTTCAATAGAAACAATGTACAGTTGAAAGAAGATAGTGATCATAACATTGAAATAATTTAATATAAAACCTTTTTATATTGTTTTTAAAGGGATAATTTTTATTCTAACATTATGGTTATTTAACCCCCTAAATGTGTTTTCCAAAAAAAAAATGATCTACTTAAATCGCTTCCCTGCACTCGAAAACAATATTTTCACTCAACTTCAACAAATCCTTCCTCTTTTGAAAATAAAACTTACAAACATCAGAACAGCTCATTTAATAAAATTAGATTTAGTATAATAAATAACAAAATATAGTTTACAATAATTACACATCTGAATATTGTGTTCTTTTTTTTTAATTGTGGCCTATGAAATTAATGGTTAATTACGTGGAAAAGCATCTAATAGGCCTATATTTAAAAATAGTTATGAAACTTTCAAAGTTATCGACACAAACATAACACAATGGGATGTGATATTGTTAGGCAAAGTAACATATCCATGACTAAATCACTGAGGAAAGCAAAACAATTATAAAATTATGATAAAAAAGATATCAATTTCATATAATAGATTTTGATACCTTATTATCTTTTCTACTTTTAAATCTGGTTCCACATAATATAGTACAGACATTTAAACTACATAAACAAATATTATTGCTTATTTACTATTACCTCAGATAAATATAAATTTGATTAAAAAGTGTCAATTACCAAATACATACAAATCATTCACTTAAAAGTGGACATATTAAAATAATAAAAAACATAAAATTAACTAATAGCCAAATAATAATAACACAAAATGTATGTGGATTTATAACAATAAAAAAATTATTATACTGTGGCCTGAAGGAACTTCTCGATCGAGAAGTAAATGTTACTTTCAGCTTTCAACTTTTTAAATTTTGTTTGAAATATTCTGACACGTTATCTCAAGATGCTTTCATTAGAACATGTGTACTATATGTTTGCACATTACCCGGAATTTTTAATGGATATATACATGAACAATGGTAACTCAAATGAGTCATAATTCTAAGTACTTTCTTCTGTAAACAAAATACATTAAGGGTAATCTGCCTCATGGAATTACCTCATAAGGCTATTACATAATTTAGGTAGGATGAAAATAGACAAAAGTATGATAATTTTAAATTAATCAGAGAACATAACTGTGCCAATTTCCTTTGTATTTCCCCCTCTTTGTTGTGTAAAGTTGAAAACTCTCTCCAGCATCACCTCTATGCTGGAATACTCTAATAGCGTCAGGGTTCAAAGAGAAGAAGCGTTGGTCAAGAAAGACAGAAATCTAACCCAAATCTATGTGAAAAAGAGTATTATTAAGATATAAGGTCCTTCAGGATTACCAAGGCCGTACACACTATAGTGAGCTCCTGAGGGTAATGTCCTTAATAAAAAGATCATATAAATATATAACACATACCTGAATCTTTGGTTTTAATTGGTTCTGTAGGAATTCCCTTGCCACTCCAGCCAATTTTATTCATTGCTGCGATACGGAACTGGTAAGTGACACCTGGCTTAAGGTCTCGAACAACATAAAACTCATGATCTATATTACTAGCTATATTCTGCCAATCAGTTTGATCTGTTGAAATAAAATAAATTTAATTATATGTAGTACTAACTAAGTAGCTAAATACATAATTTACAATTTATAATGATTGTTGACTATGAAAAATACAGCTAGCAAAAAATGGACATAGTATTTTCTTCTTCAAAGCCTTTTTTTTACTTTGTCCAAAAATTTAAACAAAACAAAGCTATAATTGTGATTATAAAGTGTTTACTACTTATTGTATTATAATTTGTTTGTGATAAATTTTAAATTCTCTTTTTATTTTTCATAGGTAGTAAATGATTGAATCCAGAATGCGAAACTATACGATCAAACCAAATTAATGAAAACACAATTTTCAACAAAAAACCACTTTATTTATGTCAGTCACAGTCCATTATCAGTAGGGTTTGTTGTGCATGTAGCAACTAAGGATGAAGACTTAGTCATTGAAATGTCATATATATTTTTTAAAATTTAATTAAATTTTTTTTTTTTATTTATTTATTTTTTTTATGTGGAAAATTTGTTTTCATTTGGTTATTGAAGTTTCCACAAGTGTAGTAGCTCATTGCAGTTGATATAGATCAATGTTAAATTATTTAAAATTTGAAATTAGTATCAATTAACCGAAGGCTGTGTCAAGTTTTGTTGAAATAAGTTCAGTAGTAATTAAGGAAAAAGTACCAGAGATAATCATACGGCTGCCAAGTATTTTAAATTTAGATCATGAGATTCTCCAGATATAATTTTTCTTTAAAAAATTGGAGTCCAATTCCAAAAAAGTGTGTTTTATAAAACATAAGACAACTAAAAAAAATAAAATAAAATAACAAGACTTAACTAAAAACCACAACCAAACCTTTAAAAAATAAACTAAAATATTATCATCAAACACATTGCAAACCATTGCACCTTGATATTTAATGAAAAAAAAGTAAAAATTAAATTTGGGGGAAAAAATTATTTAAGCGGAAATCATATATTCTAGATTAAACACACTTGGCATACGACTACCTGTTGTTCAGTTTTCTTTGAAATTACTGGAAGTCTTTCAATGAAATTTAGCAGATACATAGTCATATGAGATAAAAAGTCTATCAACTATCAAATAAAATATTATTATTACCGGCTTCCTTGAACTGGAGATTGTAACAGGCGACGGGAGAGTTGCCATCTTCTTGTGGCTGTTTCCACCTGAGAAGTATTTCTGTGTCAGATATATCGGATACCTCAGGAGAGTCTGGGGCACTGGGAACAGTAGCCAGGACTATTCTACGAAGATGAAAACCCAGTAAGACAATTGATCAAGTAACAATATAAAAAAGTGATATAAATTCTTAGTTCTCATGATTACTCAAATAAAGAATAATAATTAATACAAACTTTAAACAATATTTAACTAATAAATTAGATACCTGGTACGAGCAACTACTTGACCAGCTTTATTACGTGCGACTACTTTGTAAATACCAACATCCATGGTAAGTGCAGGTTGGAATTTCAAAATGGATCTTCCAGCTTCATCTTCAACAATCTTCAAGCGGCTATTTTCAGTAATGACAAGGTCATTCCTAAAAAAAATAAATGTATATTATAAAATGTGAACTTAAAACATTTTTATACAAAGTACTTGCTTATTTTACTTTATACAATGCTCATGCTTTACATTTTTACAATTTGGAGCCTTGCTTTCCAATAGGCCTCTACTGTTTGATTATCAGGTGAAAATATGGTGAGGTCAATTGGTGACCTGTATCCTGCCGGCCTACTCTGCAGAGTAGCCATTACTCACTTGTAAAGATTCCCATTTAAATATGTGAACTTAGAGGTATCATGTTCCATGAGCAATCTAAAGGTAGCTACAATGGTTGTGTGAGGAATTATTAGGGGGAGAGTATCTTGGTCTCGGAGCCGAGGCTCATTAACTTCCTGCTGCAACCGACTGGTAATGATTATTGAGCTAATGCTGTGCAGCTGATGTCCACTACCCACCTAGCTGAGGTTAAAGGCGGGCTTGTTTAGGTAGTGTTAGTTCAGGTTCGGCTTTCACCAGGGTATTAGTAAGCTTATTTCCATGTATTCTAATATCGCTTAGAATCCACTGGATGATTACCCTACTTCCTGGATGACACAGCCATACCAGATACTGTCGACAGATAGATATCATCCTGTTGTTAGTTGGAGCATATACCAGAGTTAAATCCAAACAAATCAAAACCCTAGAAAATGTCGCGAATTAAGGTAAAACCTTTCGTCAATAACTTTCCTCTAATAAGAAATGTATACGAAAAAACTAAAAAATAACTATTTTCTCTTTCTTTCTAAAACTTAGAATGCTTACATTTTTAAACTTCTGTTTTACCCATTTTTACTAAAAACCAAGACATTTTTAATTACCCTTCTCACTTGTTTGTTATTTATTATTTTTCGCTGATAATTTTAAAGAAATATACCAATTAAATAAATTATGACACAAGAAATCTAAGGTGAAACAGAAATACAGTTGATTTCTGTATAATTCGAAATCTTGAATAATTCTAACTTTTACCAAGATCCCTTGACATTATGTAAGAAAATAGTTTATAAATCGAACATTTGTTGGATAATTCAACGTTAAAAACCATCAAAATTTGTTAAACAAATGATGAAAACAGCTGGTAAATAGGCAGAGTAACATTGTTAAACAATCAGCTGTACTTTAAATTGCATTTATTATGGAGTGGAACACCTGCGTATGGTAAGAGATGGAAAAACATAAGGGCATCCATCACATCCTCTCACCTCAACAGTTATCTACAGTCAACTAGTGCTGCGCTGTAGACGTGTGCCCATCTAGCCTGTACTGTTTGTCAAGTTGCTTTCTCTCTTGCAGGGACCTGGCAGTTGGTTTGTCAAACTGTTGCTGAAAGTTGTGTCTCTTTTTACAAGTTAATATTGTGAGTCAGTGTTTCAGTTTTTGTTCAACTGTGTTTTCCGCCGCCATGTATATATCAAAAGAACGAGTGTACAAAACAATAATTTTAACGCATAAAGCCGAGGAATTTGCAATAATTTTTTTAATAATAAATGTAATTGTAAATATTGTACTGTTGACTATTTAAAAGTGATGATTTCATGTGTTAGACTGGAAATAAATTTATATTGTGATAAAATTGTATTTTGTTAAGTTTTTTACCTTAAGGACGTAACTTTTCTAATTCAAATTTATTTTTGGTCCCTTAAGCTTCGAATTAAACAAGTTCCACCTTGTATATACCTTCCATATTGTTACCGTCAACTATACATACTCATTTAGTACTTTTCTTTATTTTCACTAGTTACCACTATTAGAATTAATTCTTAAGGAAATTGTATTGAAGTAATTTTTTTGGAATGATTTATCTTTCAACAAAATGCATAATATAGCTTTACAGAGTTATATAGACTTACTTGAACCATTGAACAGTGGGTTTAGGGTCTCCTACTGCAAAACAAACTAATTCAGTATTGTGTTCCTCTTGAATAGGTAAAATTTGAGGCTTTTCCCTGAAGAACGGAGCCTGTTGAATGATACATCAAATTTTATTAAAATTGGCAATCATGTTTTCCCTCTTAATAGAGGGAGTTTGTTTAATATTAAGATGTATTTTTTTAAATATTTTACTATTTTATTCTTAGTTCTATTTAAAAAAAAATTCTTGATTATATTAGAACTAGAATATAGAGCTTTATTTTGTCTGTTTAATTTTGAATACGAAACTTAGCTTCAATTCAATTGAGCATCATAAATTTAGTCTAAACATTTAATGCATAAAGTTTTGTAAAAAAAAAAAAAAAAAAAAAAAAAAAAAAAAAAAAAAAAAAAAAAAAAAAAAATATGTGGTGTCAAGTTATAAACCACTTTGAAAACTTCAGCAAGTGTTGTGCTTGTCAAAGTACAAAAACATGTTTCAATTAACATTTTGCTTTTCTTATGGATGTTTGGCATACTACATAGGAATGAAAATTTGAAGAGCGTTTCTTGGATTATAAACTTACAAACAGACAGATTGTGGTTTATACGTGACGAAATGATACTACACTACTCTACATTTACAAATCTGAATTTTTATATAAATACAGTTTTGTATTGTTAATTATATTTTAAATAATTGGGGTTTGTTATAAGCTTTGTATTTGACACCCTTATATTTCTGATGTTTAACTGACATAAAAATCTTTTCAGAGTGTTGATGGGATGAAATATAATACTGGTCCACTTAAAATTCTAATCTCTATAAAATCCATTTTTAAAGAAAGGATTTTTAACATGATAAGCAACTACGGTTGATTCAGTAAGAGCATTAAAAATAATAAACCATAAGACTGGTATATTACATTTTAATAAAACAAATTTCACAAACCTGGCCGTCTCTCTTTGATGCCAATAACGCATCAGCCTCTACATGTGTGTCTAGTCGTGTACCGAGTTCGTGTTTTAGTCTCCTTAATGTATATGTGTCAGCGCTGCCATATTGGTTTATTCTTGCTCTCCTTTCATCGTCTATCTCTTCATCCATTACATCAGTGAATCGACGTCTTTCACGGATAACTGGAGCCTATATTTTTTTGTTCAAAAAGGACAATTCAAAGTTATGTTTAAAAATACATATTATGTAGTTCAGTATATATTTAAGTAAAATATTTCTTTATATTTTAAGTTTAAATAGTATGGTAAGTGAACTGAATAGAGCACTACACAAAATTAGATACCACTACAGTATTTATATTTATTGTTAGTAGGTCTTTATAAAATCAATATATAACAATATGTTCTAAAGTCAATTGAGAGAAACAACAATAACTAGTAAACCTGTGCGGCGATCACTGTATATACATTACAACAATAAACGACAAAATACAATTATTCGTATTTTAAAATATAATGTTTAATACCTGTTATAAAAGATTTTGAATGAAGTTATAAAATTTCTTTGTATACAATATTTGTTGTTGCTATTGAGTGTCTTCATGAATTTGTTGATGTTTTTCAGTGGCAATAAAAATGTTGACATCATCAAAATGACTTGATTTGAGAGACAGAGCTACATACAGCTGACCATGACTGGAGACTAGAGATGGGATATGTATAGTAATTGATCCATTGTCAATTAATCATATTTTAAACCGAACCTTTGTTTCATATACTACCAAATTATTCACTTTAGTCCAGGCTAGCCCTAAACTAAAATTGTCTTGAATTATTGAAGCTGATGAACCTAATAAGCTGTTTTATCTGTTACATTTTAGGCCAAACTTTTGTTCCAAATTTATTTATATTAGGGCTAGCTTGAAATTGTCTTGAATTATTGAAACTGATGAACCTAATAAACTGTTTAATGTATTATATTTTAGCCCAAAACTTTGTTTCAAATATTGTTCCAAATTATTTATATTACTCCAGGCTAGGTCTAACCTAAAATTATCAGGCTACCTCTTTAAAGACGAAAGAAAAGTTTTTTTTGGACAGACTGTACAAACTTCCTTTCTTTGTTATCACTCTCGATAACAAATTTACTTTCAAAGCTCATTCTGAAAGAATCTCGTCTAAAGTTTCAAAAAAGTCAAGTATTCTTAAACGGCTGGCCGGAGTTAAATGGGGAGGATCTTTGGATCTTTTAAATGAGTCCTATAAGTCATACATAAAATCATGCCTGACCTATGGAGGAGAAATTTTAGCAACTGCCAGCAAGAATGCAAAAAGTAAATTAGAGATAAGTCAGAACAACTGCCTACGCCTTATCGCTGGCACAGTACGGACAACTCCAATACATGCCCTACAGACGTTTACCAATAACATCCCATTGGAAGAAGATTTTAACATAAGGGCACACATTTTGTATGAAAAGCTGATTCAAAGAGAATATGATAACCTTTGGATAATAGGACCTCCACCAAAGCAAACACTAAAAACTCAGAACAGCTTTAAACAATTAATAATCTCTAGCAGGATGAACAAAGAGAAGGCGGAACAACCTCCTCAACTGGTGGACCCAGTGGACTTCATGGAGTTTAACGTTTTCTTGGATCTGCTCGAACCAGTAAGCAAGAAGTCTGATGCTCCGGGGATAATATCTCAAATTGCTTTAAAAACCTTGAATCAGCGATACCCTATGGACACTTGGATACGGATATATACGGATGGATCTAGAATGGAGGGAGAAACAAGAGCTGGAATATATTGTAGCCACTTCTCACATTACTTTGCTTTAAGTAGCAACTGTACAGTGTTTGAGGCAGAATTGGTGGCCATAAACGAAGCTCTTCAACAGCTGATTGTGAGACCATGGCTAAACACGAATATAGTCGTCTTGGTGGACTCCAAGTCATCACTGCAGGCAATAGCGAATAATGATAATCAAAAAAGCACAGTCATACAGAATATCAGACATAATTATAAAATAGTAAGAAATAATGTTAACAATATCGCAATACAGTGGGTTTCCGCTCATGTGGGCTTGTGGGGGAATGAGGCAGCACATGATTTGGCGAAGAGAGGAACAAGAATTATCCAAAAACCAGCAGGTGCCCTGACGTTGCAAGCAATTATACAAAAACTAAAAACAACCTCACAGCAGAGATTTGTTGATGATATGAGGAATAAACTGCAGGGCAAAGCTTATGATCCGTTTGAGCTTTTCAAAGAAAATAGGATGCTTCCACGTAATGTGTCTGTAGCAAATTTCCGATTAGCTACTGGTCACGATTGTCTTGCCAAGCATTTATGCAGAATGAAAATACTAACCTCTGACAAGTGCACAATTTGCTCACAAGAATTGGACTCCATGTATGTTATGGACAAGGATCATCTACTGGTCTGCAGGAGTTTGGATGGAGAGAAGCAAGGACGAAGGGACTTTCCTGGACTTTATTGGGAGGCAAGAAGCAAGATGGCGTGAGCCAGAAGGTGCCATTGGAAGAAGAAGAAGTCCTTTCTTTGAAATCTGAAACTCTGACTACATCTTCACATCCCTTAACCTAACTCAGTCTACTATAGTCTGCTGCAGTGTATGTTTCAGTTTAGTTGTTCAAAGCATGTGATCGTAAAATTTATTAATGTTTGGGAATAGTGTCAATGGTCATATTTTTTATTTATTGATATTTTTCAATGTTTAGTGTTTTTCTTATTGTTTGTTTTATGTGTGGAAATAAATAGATACAGTTGTCTGTCATAGCCTGAAAATATATTACAAAATTTTTTTTTAATATTTATTTTGTCTTATTATTCATATAAATAAAATATGTTTTTGTTAGAATATCTCGACATTGTACACAACTACATAAATATTAAAGATGTTTCAATATAAAAACAGACAATTATCTTTGCTTTCTTACTGAAATGGAGCTCAAAACTAAGTAATATTAGTATAGATAGCACTAATTTTAATTTGAGCTACTTTTGTGGAAAAACAAGAATTACTAAAGAAAACAATAATTTATGTTCAAAAAATCGGCTCGCATTCAAGCCGATGTTTTAAGGCCTAAGTCAGTATCGTCAATCATTCGTAGCACTGGTGAATTAATTGTTGTAATATCATTTTGATGAGGAAGTGACTTATCATTTTAAAATGAGTTTTTTATTATTATACAAATGAATGAGTTCACTTACTTATTCAAGCCTAAAATTGTTTATAATCTATACAGAAATACAATTGAAATGAATAAAAAACTCTCCTTACCCTCCAATCAAGATGATTATTCTCTGCAATTTCTCTAGAATAACCAGGACTTCGGTTGGCTGCAACTTTCATATATTCACGAAGTCTGACGGGAAAGTTAACATCTCGTAACTGTAACAAATATGTGTCTGGACCATTCTGATAACTGAAACAAAAAAATTAACGTTAATGATATGAAAAAATATAAAATATTATGAGAAAAATTATGTACACAAACCGTTTTGACAAATAGATTTAAAAAAAGTTTTCTATCCATATTTAATTGTTAAAAAAAGTTGAATGAAACTAATTATTTTATAAATTCATGTTTCACCTTAGTAGATTATTTTTGTTTTTGGTACATATTGACTTTTATTAACCTGTCAAACAATCCTTAAATATTGGTGAGTTTAATTTGCAATGTTGGTATTTTAGTTTTAACTTTACTCAGGTTAAAACATTACATATGTAAAACATAAACAAAATATTTTCCGTCAGTTTTGTTTTGAACGTAAACAGTATTAACAAACTATGAAATATTGTGTTAAATCTGAAATGTACAGTGTACTTGGTGCTAATGTTGGTCAATGAAATGTTCTTCATCAATAGTAATACTGATGAATTCAGTCTTAATAAATTTTTCAGATAATTTCATGGTTTTCTAAATAAGTTTAAATATTTTTTCTATTATGTATTTGTCTTGGACTTTTAACTTTAAATGCTTGACAAACAATTTTGTTTAAACTTTAAGTCTGATTTCTTCGAGATGGCTGAATTGAAAAGATCATTAGATAAATACAATTTTATAGAATGATAATAATAATAGTGTATTAATATAATTATTTCAGTAAGACCTAAACAAAATAATAAATGTTATATTTTTCAGGAAAAAGTGGTAACAATAATCACACAAAAGAAAAATCAAAATATGATCTTAAACTAAGATATTTGCGTTACCATTAGTACACAATAGGAGTTCTTTAAATTATAACAAATATATTGAAAATTAATTCAAATTTGTATATCACAATACAAATATTGTTAATATGTATATATATATATATATATATATATATATACGATTTGTATATCACACATAAATACTAAAACATACAGTTGTTATTAGTACAACAATTTAGAGATTGTAAAATCTTCTTCTTTTTTAAAAATGTTTGACTTCTGAAATCTAAATAATAAAATATGAATTGGCACTTGCGATTTTGTTGAACACTGCAAGATCATGTAGAAGGGGGGGGGAGACGAGGAGTGGAGGGCTTGAACCAGCGAGCCGGGAGAGAGTCTGTTCAGAGAGCCGTGAGAAGAAGGTTGAATGCGGTAGACCGCAACGGGACGAGGTCAGTCCATTTTTCGGCCACATGCTATCTAAATTAATCGGTATGCTTTTCGGCCACTATTAAGGCCTTTTATCTAGCAGTTATGTCTTTTTTATAAATTATAATTATTACTGTATTCTTCTAATTCGGTTGTAGAATAAAAGAGAACATTTAATTTAACTTGCTTTGCGTGCGTTCATTTAGTCTCCTAACCCGACTCCTTGGCCCATCCTGACAAGATTCGGTTAAAGTGTACGCGGTCTCCAGCCAGCCAGAGCTTCCAGCTGGTCAAAAGAAGTGGGGACGGTCACACACACATATATATCTTCATAACTAATATTTAAAAATCTGATTGAAAGTAATATGATCTACATTAAATGTCTCTTATCCATACAAAATCTAAATAATGATAAACATACAACAAACATTATTGCTCTGTTATTTTTGTTCTTGTGTCCTTATAATAATATATTGATTGGCTATTGATTTTAAGGAACAAAGTTTGAACCACCAGGCCCCTCCTACTTATATATAAATATCACCATAAAAGAGTATAATTGAGATTAGTAATTAAAATGTTAGGATAATTACAATCTGTAATTATGATAGGCAAAGTTCGTATTCTCCTATGAATCTAGGAATGAATAGGTAATTATCAACAATAACTATAATGTGATAAGTGATAGGTTAGAAACACTATTATGTTTATTACAAAAATGTAATTCTTACTGGCTTTCTGTTTAATAAGTCTAATGTCATAAATGATAGGTCAGGTTAGGTTTAAAACACTATTATGTTTAATGCAAAAATGTAATTCTTACTGGCTTTCTGATTTAATAAGTCCAATGTTGTACGTGATAGGTCAGGTTGGGTTAGAAACATTATTATATTTAGTGCTAAAATGCAATTCTTACTGGCTTTCTGATTTAATAAGTCCAATGTTGTACGTGATAGGTCAGGTTAGGTTAGAAACATTATTATATTTAGTGCTAAAATGCAATTCTTACTGGCTTTCTGATTTAATAAGTCCAATGTTGTACATGATAGGTCAGGTTAGGTTAGAAAAATTATTATATTTAGTGTTAAAATGCAATTCTTACTGGCTTTCTGATTTAATAAGTCCAATATTGTACGTGATAGGTCAGGTTAGGTTAGAAACATTATTATATTTAGTGCTAAAATGCAATTCTTACTGGCTTTCTGATTTAATAAGTCCAATGTTGTACGTGATAGGTCAGGTTAGGTTAGAAACATTATTATATTTAGTGTTAAAATGCAATTATTACTGGCTTTCTGATTTAATAAGTCCAATGTTGTACATGATAGGTCAGGTTAGGTTAGAAACATTATTATATTTAGTGCTAAAATGCAATTCTTACTGGCTTTCTGATTTAATAAGTCCAATGTTGTACATGATAGGTCAGGTTAGGTTAGAAACATTATTATATTTAGTGCTAAAATGCAATTCTTACTGGCTTTCTGATTTAATAAGTCCAATATTGTATGTGATAGGTCAGGTTAGGTTAGAAACATTATATTTAGTGCAAAAATGTAATTCTTACTGGCTTTCTGATTTAACAAGCCCAACGTCATAGGTGATAGGTTCTCTTGAAGGTATTTGGTCTTCCCAGGTCTTTGGAGAATAAGGTTCTTTAGATCTACGTTCAGGAGTTGGTTCTGGTGTGTAAGTGTCACCTGGTGGATACACCATACGTGAAGGATGTGTAAACGCACCATCAAGTGGTCTCCTTCTGTACCATGTACGGCATGATGAATTACTATACCAATCCCTAAAAATATATAAGGCTCATATTATTACAAAAAAACTATATTTTAAATTTAATCTGTAGTTTTATAAATATAAATATTTTTTGATATGTTCACACATGAATAACGCTTTTCAAGTACATTTAAAAGTTTGTTGTTATTGTTGTTTTTTAATACACATAGCTATTCAAGCAAATAGAATATTTATTCGAACAAAAATAAGCAAAGTATATTTCAATTTCCCATTATAAAAAGTGGTAAATGATTAAAAACACACTTTTAATATTTTAAATTTAGATCTACAAATTATGCAAGATTGTGTAAACCAAAGTATTTTGAAATTGATTGTGACTTTGGAGATATATAAATATTATTTACACACATATGAAAATAAACATACTACTAAATCATATTCTGAATATTGGAATTGATTCACATTTAAATGTATCTGCTCTGGGTTGCATAGATACTAAATAACTATTTTTACTGAATATAAATTTAGTAAATTATATCATTATTATTTATAACAGGATGTGGTACTTACTTCAAAGAGTTGTAATAGTTACGCAGAGTATCAGTAGTGATATTATACTGACTTGCTGGTAATTTATCAGCAAAGTTCAACCATGGATGTCTCAGAGCCGCTTTGACATCCATACGTCCTTCTTGTTCATAGACCAGTAGTCTTGTAATGAAGTCTCTAGCTTCCGAACTGAAATGTTGCCAAATGTCTTCTTTGAAGCCCCATCGCTTTTCCTTTATATTGGTTAAAGTCGTGCGATCATCAGCACCACGGAACAAAGAAATACCCGTTAGAAGCAAATGTGTTATTACACCTAAGGACCACATGTCTGCAGGGAAGCTAACTCCTTCTTTGTTCACTACCTCGGGAGCAACAAACTCTGGCATACCTGGATTTAAAACATATATTTGAATGAAACATATTAAGATAAATGAAAACAATATAGATAGCAGTGTATATGTTTTGTGGTCAATATATATATGGATCAAAACTCTTAAAACTTAAAGTATTAGTTGGCTATTGAATGTTTCTATTTATATATTTACTACATGAATAATGTTATCACCACCTTTATACAAGCCTCTACGAGTCAAGTCCGTTGAGGGAGGAATCAATAAACAGTCAACCTTGAAAAACCAACAGAAACCCTGCAGGTTGCTAACTCGTTTCACCGCTGTGACTGCGATTCTTCTGGAGTTACATTCATTTAAGGTGCTTGGAAATATAATAAATACTGTATTTAATTTTACATCAAAGTTGCAAAGAAAATAATTTAGTGAACAATTTAAAAAAAAACATCCGTAGCTGCTTTCTTTCTTTGTAAACATATCATCAGAAATGTTTCAACGAAAACAATATTTTTTCAACGTAATAAATAAATCTAATAGAAATCTTTCCTCTTAAACTGTAAGAAACATCAATTAAAAACTATTATTTATTTTTATTCTGGGTTATTACAAGGGAAATAATTATTACTGTTAAAGCAAAATAATTTTAAAAATGAAAACTGTATTATGTCATTACTGCTAACATAATGTCTAAATATAATAATACCTGTCAACATGTTTAAATTATTAAAAAAAAAAAAAAAGAAAAAAAAAGTTTAACTCATAAAAAAAAAACTACACAAACATAATCAAACTCCTTATTTAAACAACTCTATTAGCATTGATTGACATCGGTAACTTTGATCAAGGTTAGCCTCGTGCAGGGAGCTGTTCGAATTGACAACCGTGCGCTACTCATGCTTTCCTATTGGCTATTAACCAATGGACTTGACTCGTGGCGCATAGTATAGACAAACTTGCATACATACCAATATCATCAGCATATAATAATTTTAATAAACTATAAAATCTAAATGAAACATCTCAAGTTAATAAATGATTATTATACAGGTCATAAAAAAATGTTGCTCTGATTTAAAAAAAAAAAAAAAAAAAATTGAAAAACAGTTGATTTATTTACATTTGTCTGTTTAATGTTCAGAAAATCATATATTTTTTTTACATGTCTTGATAAGATTCAATATACGCTCTATTGGTCGCTATGCATGAATCAAATTGAGAGTTGATTTCTACACATGTGCGCTGTATTGATTAAGTTCTGAAATTTTATGTATAACAATAGAGCATTTTATTCTTTTATTGTCTCTACTAATGGAGAAAGTGAACAGTATTTACAAAATATTTCAGAACTATGATGTTTTATTGTATTTTTCTATATACAGTAGACTCCCGTAAGTTCGGTCTCCGCTTAGTCCAGCCGGCTCTCTGAGCATGAGGTCATGCACTAGGCGCGCGCCAGCCAGACGCGACCTTAACTTGTTTATTATATTCTTTTACGCAACGATTTACAACACGATCCTTACCCGCGCCATCCAGATGTGACCTTAACTTGTTTATTGTATTCTTTTCCTATACGTATCGATTTACAACACGATCCTTATGCGCACCAGCCAGACGTGACCTTAACTTGTTTATTGTAACTTTTCCTATACAGTACGCATCGATTCACAACACGATCCTTACGCGTGCCGGCCAGACGCGACCTTAACTTGTTTATTGTATTCTTTTCCTATACGCATCGATTCACAACACAATCCTTACGCGCACCAGCCAGACGCGACCTTAACTTGTTTATTGTAACTTTTCCTATATGCATCGATTCACAACACGATCCTTACAAACAATAAATAGGCATTTTTTTAGATAGGGATTGGTTAGTTCGGCCACTTTTAAGTTCGGCCTAGGGTGCAGTCCCGAGGTGGCCGAACTTACGGGAGTCTACTGTATATATATATATATATATATATATATATATATATATATAGTACTAGGTACTAGGTAATACCAAGGAGTATTTTCCAAAGTAATTCTGTCTCTCCTGTCCATAGAAAATCTAAACAATATGTTTTTCCTCACAAAAAGAAGACCAGTGGATTCAAGTTTGGACTTCTTGGTGTGCACTTCAATGGATTTTCCTTACCAATCCACTGTTTAAGAAACCTTACATTCATTTAGGACATGCTAAATTCCTAAGTTGTACTGTGGAGCCACACTGTCTTGTTAAAAAAATAAGATTATATTCCAGTTCAATTTGTTCTACTTGTGGGAAAACATACTGTTCCAACATGTTTAAATAAACAATTTCTATGATTGTACATTCTACACATAAAATAGTCCTATCATACAATCGTTCATTAAGCTACACCCACACATTAATTTATGGTGAATCTTTACCATACTCAAACACTTTGGTTGTTCTGATACACAACATCTGCAGTTATACCGTTATATATGAAAAAATATTTTCATTTTAGAAAAACTACTAGTTTCATGCATCACCGTCAATGCTCATGAAGATTTCATTTTAAAATAACACACATTTTAGGTGATCTACAGGTTTAATTTCATGCTTTAGGCTCGTCCATGTCAACATTGTGAGATTCATTAAACTGGTTATACCATCTTGTGATGCTATTCTAAAAAACATGCTGGAAAGTCATTGCACAATAACTACAGATTTAAACCTAGCAAACCACAAGTGCACTGGCGTTTCTGTTGAACAGTTACCATTGCACTGACTGTAACTTATGTACATCACGTCTACACATTGTTTGGAGGTCAAGGATGAGGTAAAATCACAAAATATTAATTTTGTTCACACAGTTTTGAGTTATGATTTTCAGAAATTGGGACAAGCTTTTTTGAAGAATTAATTATATTATAATACTTACCATAATCAAGTGATGCAATTTTATTAAACATGATACGCCTTGCAAGGCCAAAGTCTCCAATCTTGAGATCATCACCTCCAGCATGAGAGATTAATAAATCTCCAGGCTGTAAAAATAATAAAAAACAAACACATAATTTAACCCTGGAACTAATATACTGTTCCTCCCTTAAGTGATACGACTTTTTGCGAGTATTTGATTTGCTGACCAATTTAAAAACAAACTATACAGCATCAGGGAAAACTTTGAAATTTCAGAGAATTTAAGCAAAAACAAAATTTTGAGATTGTTAATAAAATTGTGTTATTATTATTTATTAATACTGTGGTATGAGTATAGTCAAATAAACAAAAGAAAACAATTGTAATGTGTAATTTCATAACTAATCTAATATTTTATCATTAAAATTAATATTCTACTTGATTTTCATAATAAAAGAATTTGATTTTCTTAAATAGTTGGGCGAGACAGAGTTTGGATATCCAAGGTTCACTTTGAATTACCCTTGACTTTCCCACTTGGTTTATCTCAAACAAAAACAAAATTGAAGTAAAGTGTAATTGTGAAGGCTTATAAATTATCAATATATGAATTATTACTCTAACTAATAATGGCAGAAAAGTCCTTTATTACCTCCCCACATATAATACAAATTCATTTTAGAAAAGAAAACTCAAATTTGTGTCCTTATTTTATCATCCAAATTTCAAGTGTAAGTTTTAAGCCTATACATAATCAATTGTTGTAATTTATAATTTTACATTTTCATGTACTTTATAAAAGTTTTGGCAATAAATACATATATATTTATGTTATGTGTATATTCTATGATATTTGATTAATTTCATTCAATCATATATTTTTCTAAAATACTCAATCAAATTAGACTAGTCATTGCATTATATTAATTTTACAACAGAATTTTATATATTAAAAACCAGTGGAAAGATATACTCTGATACTCCACTCTCTTCATGGCCTATTTAAAAAATGTATGGTATGAAATGACAAATATTTTGCCTAGAAATAGGCTTTATTAAAATAAAACTTTATAGAAGAAACATTAACACAGTTGGTTTGAGTTAACCAGAGGGTACATATACCTACCGTAAGTCCAAGATGAGCTATGTTCTGGTCATGCATGTATTCCAGGCCAAGAAGGATTTGTCGGATGTATCCAGCAATCTCTGACTCGGTGGTGAATGTCTGTTTTGTCAGATTGTTTAGAAGTTCACCTCCACCAGCACTAATCTTACGTTAAGGAATAATAAAGTGAAGTGACATTAACAACATATAGTTAAGTATTATTTATTACTAAATGACTGTGTTATCTGAATTTATAATGTGTATAATGTTTAAATAATTTTTCTACTATTAATTTTTGGTAGGATTGATTAGAGTCCTTAAAAGTAGTTTTAGAAACAGATGGTACTCTAATTTCATACAATTTTTATCCTTCAGAAGCTAAATTTTAGTAAGTATGACTGTGCCAATTCCAGGGCACCCTAGTTGGATCTAGAGACCTTTCTTCATTTAGTCTTGGGTTTAAATAATTATTTTTCACATTTCCTATTAAGACTCTCTAAACCAACACTTGATCTCGTCTGACCTTGATACTATTAGAGTATTCAATGGCTAAGAGTCTTTTTTCTCATACCTTATCTTCAGATTAAAAAAGAAAAAGTTGTTGATTGTGTATTGGGAAGTATTTTTTGTTAAGGCAATAATGATTTTTGTCTTTTAAACAATATACAATTTGTGTTATTAAATTGAAATGCTTTGTCTGTCTACTCAACATTTAGGATTACGTCTAATTATCTGACTTGTGACTGATAGACTGAACGATTAAACTTAGACAATGACTGTAACAACTATACCTGAAGAAAGAAGAATAGCATTAAGACAGTTTAGTTTCACAAATTGTTTTGTTATGCTATCTACCATATGTTTAACTGTTAGGCTACTTCAGACAATACAAGTATTTACCTGAATGTGTCTAATAGTTAAAGATATAACATAACTAAGTAATTTGTGAAAATAAACTGTGTCAAGTTTTCTTCAAATGAATTTTTATCAAATAGTGACTATATTCATGTCAATCAGAACACTTCTTCGTATCCTTGATCGCAAGAATAATGTTGAACAGGTGTGAGCAGATCACTCAAATAATATTGATAGAAACTTTTTGTACAATATGTGACTGAAGAGAGATCTAGATATGTAGAATTGATTGTTTTTTAAATACCTTTCAAATGAAATTAGTTTCAAGCAGATTGGAAAAAAAAATATATACTGCAGGGATATCTTCACTAAATTAACATATAATTAGATAAGGAATTTTGATATTGTACACAATTTCTATACACTCCTACCAATCCTTAAATCAAACACTCTAAGTTAAAAAACTTGCAAAAAAATATAATCATTAAACGTATAAACTGAATGAGTTGTTTAAAACTTTCATTTTATATAATTTTATACTTACATAGACTTGATGTGATCAAAACAATACTCCAACATACGTTCATTTGTCAATTGTTGTTATCATCTATAAATAAACACGATAGTGGCTCCAAAAATTAAGATAGGAACTGGATTTTTAATATACAGGAATATAGTTTGCTTATACAAAACCATATTGAAATTCAGAAGAACTGAATTGAAAATGTCGATATGGTGGCCATTTTAAACACCCTTTTTGTTTGTTTATATCTCAAGTGTTATTTAACTTATAACACACTAAATTAAATAAAAATTTCCAGATTTCAATACTATATGTAATGGTACTAACCTTACATCTCTAAGATGTAAAATAGCAATGCTATTGTAAAAAATGTAATTCCAAACACTGACCTTCCAAGAATATATGATATTCATAAAGTTACGAGAACTAGCAAGATAGAGTTACGGATGCAAGCACAGTAATGGTAGAATTTTCACATATCTACAGCTTCAAGATGTACCTGAGTTTAGACAATGGCAAAAGCAAAGTGACTCTTGATCTACCAATACAGTTTAACTGTTCCATAATTCCCAAGGAACCAACTTTTGCACAATACAATTTATTTTCATCGTATAAAAATGTTACAACATTATCAAAAAACAGAAGGATCTGTAGAGAGATTTAGATTGTATAAAGGGCTAAGTAAATACAATGATGTCACCCCTCAATTTTTTTACAATTTACTTAGCAAATATATTATTTAGAAATTTACCATGAACTTAAATAATAACCCTTCAAATAAAACAGTGAATTTTATATTAATAATTATTAGTAGTGTTTTAGGATGAAGAATATCATTAAAACTTAACTAAACCTCAAATGGGAAAACAACGCCATTATACATTGTACTTGTTTTTCAATAAACACAAATATTGCATCTAAAGGATACAGCTCTGTAATAAGTGTAAATGTGTGAGGGCTTTCGAAGGAATCGTGCAAGCGAATAAGTTTACGATGATTCAATGCATTCATAATTTCCATTTCATTGCGCATGAAGGGTTTCAAGTCTCCTTTTCCGTGCATTACCTTTGCAGCATAGTTGCGGCCTAAACATAATAGAACAAAGTATTGAATGATCAATATTTATGATTAATAGTATTTTTTATCAGGCTACATTAATTAAAAATCATTTCTATGTGTAACATAAGTTAACGACAAACAAATAGAATGAAATACAGTGTATTAAAATATAACATTTTTTAATCAGTATTTTTCTAAAAGATGTTTTCTTTTTTATTAATAGATTAATAGAAACTTTTTGGAATTTTCCGGATGAAAAAGTTTAATAGATTCAAAAATAAAATCCATACTGCAATTGTAAATAATAAAATAACTGTAAATATTTTTTAATTTTGGTAAATTAGGGTTTTATGTTAAATTTTATTTGTGCTTTGTGTTTTTTTTTTACTCGTGTATGAGTGTGCTTTTTATTGTAAAAAACTAAATTTTGTGAATTAAAATTCAAAGTATGGTGTATGAATACAAATTTTATATTTTTTCAGTGATTTATCAAGTCTATGTAAAGTGTATTTCTAACTTATTTCTGAAAAAAGGAAAAGGAAACTTTGGTTATAAATCTCTCATCTTACAAACAATTTTGTCACAAACCAAACAAATACCTAACCTTGGTTTCAACATCTAAGAATAATTTTAAAGAAGTGAATAAATAATTTTAAGCTCAGTGGCTTTTTGAAGTACAATATTTAAAAAAAAAACAATTTTAGTACTACTTACTTACAAGTTACAAGTTTAATACGAATCATTTAAACACAGTAAAGTGAAATATATAGTATTTATTTATATTTAATATATTTGTAGTTTAATCTTAAAGAAAATTAAATGACTTTAAAAAATATGTTTATAGTTTTTTTCTCATTTATTAAAACTTATCTTTGAACATTTTTACTTCAAAGAGTGTCGAACATTATTATGTTAAGAATCAAAATATAAAATAAATTCAAGTTATTTTGTCTTTTTCAAAGTTTTTAAAAACATAAAAGTGAATAACTGTACTAAATAGTGTTGCTTGCTGCTTAACACATTGGCTCATTATTATGCAAACAAGAATTACAACAAGGAATCCATACAATGATTTGAGACCGTGTACAGACTTGATATATTGTCAAATCATTTTAATTATTTCTGTGTTTATAACTGTAATTAATGTATTAGTGTGTTTTGTGATGTGTATTGATTTTATTAATGTTATATGTTTGATGACAACGGAGAATAAATATCTAACTTAAACTTGATAATGGGTGAATAGCCGAAACCACCATTGTTTAAAACGGAACGACATAATAGATTATTGGCTATGGTAAATTGACATTACATTAAATTCCTACTTATAATCTTTCTTTAAAAATTAAAGAACACAATAAAGGGTCTTTAAAAACTTCCACACCCTTCTACAGAACAAGACTTTTCCAGAGACTTCTGTGCTTCGGTTACTTCGGAGCCCTGAATTATTATTTAAAAACCAATTAAAACATCTTAGCTACAATTTCAAAATTATTACCATTGAGACGTTCAACTGCATGGTATGTAATACCCTGTGTTCCTCTGCCAAGTTCATCGCCCAAGTCATAGAAATCTCCGAGAGGTTTGGTCTTTGGTTTGATGCTACGACCTTTGCTATAAGTCATGTATCCGTATTCGGATTCACTTTCTTCAATGCGCACCATAGCAGAGCTGGAAACACATCCTGCAACATTCCTAGCAGAAATGCTGTATAGGCCTTCATCTTTGCCTATAGCATCGTTTATAGTGAGTATGCATAAATCAGGCTCAACATGCTGAATCTATTTACAAAAGTAACAATGAAATTAAAACAATTAGTATAGTGTGTAATATATACAAACAATAAAATATTATTAAAGTTATTATAGTATCATGTTTCTAGTTAAAAATTAATGAAACAATAAAATTGATAAAAAATATAAAATGTAACTTAGAGTGAAAAACATTTCTAAAAGTTTACATAAAATAATAATTCAGCTATAACAGATTTAAATAGACCATAAATTAGGGGATTCTCACCATTCTTATATAATATTTACATTAAGAATTGTTCGACTCTTCTATTTTGGTGTTATATACTTCAAGAGGTTAGAAATTTAAAAATTAATAACTTCATGATTTATTAGTTCAGAATTCTAGAATTGGCCTATTACAAGAAGAATTCAAATAAAGTAAAACTTTGTTTGCCGATCACTCTTTTTTAAATGTCAGTTTCTTTTATCTGTCAGGTTGTGAAAACATCAGACGACTGAACTTCAGTCTGTTATCCCTGTACTTGCTTTTCCAATGTCGGTATATAGTGATAGGTTACTTTTAACATATTTCAACCCAATTATTGTTACAACTTCAAAAATATAAACAGAAAGTTTTAAAGACTTCTTAAAAATGTTTTAACAACTTAAACAAAACTATTAACAAATATTATACCAGTAGAACATTAACAAACCTTATATTATTATAAAGTCGATTATCTGAATGTCAATTACCCGTAACTTCAATTATCCAAAAGCATACTTTGAAAAATGTTGGGAAAGAAATATCTATCTGTACCTGCAGATACACTACAGATACAGTACAGTTTCACTCTTTGAATGAGTTTAAATAATAAATGTGTTTGATATTTACTACTAAAAATCATTCCAACTGTTTATAGTGGTAAAAAAAAAAATTAGTCACTTGTAATCTGTAATAAAAGTCATTCAAATAGTTAAAAACAGCTTAATGTCATTGTAACACACTCTGCCACTAACAGCACACACAGTAATTACTGTAGAAGTTTTCGGCTAATATTTTTTATTTAAACTGTTTAACTGACCAATTAAACAGGAAAATAAAAGAAGAAAACAAAACTGAAATGTATAGTAGCTTGATGAAAATTAATCAGTTCAGCAGAAAAATAACTTTTTTTAATAAACATTATAAATTAGTCTATCCATATACTCAATTAATGAGTCAATATATAGTTCGCTCTACTGCATTCTATGAAAAGCCAAATATTTATGACATTCTAAATTAAATTTTGACTATACCTTAATCCTACTTGAAGGAGCTAATGGCTGCCAGTCCTTGTACCACTTGATCTCAGGATATGGTACACCAATAACTCTTGCTTCAATACGTCCTGATCTTCGCATCATAATTACCATCTCTTCGGGTCTTTTAATGAATTCTGGATATTCAGCAATTTCCATTCGCACCCTCTGTCTGGCTTCACCATGTTCATTACGAGCAACGGCTTCATAAACACCAACGTCACGCTCCAACATCCTTGAAACATGAGTAAGGATGAGAAGGATAAGAGAACATTTTATTTGTATGGTATTTAAAACTCAACAATGACATAATCTATAAATATTTCGTAATTAAAATTGATTGAATAAAAAATTTATGTTGCTTAAGGACATTCATCATTAGTTCATGCAATTTCTTCCCCTCCCTACCAGTGATAATGATTGGACTGAAACAATGACTGATTGTATGAATAATCATAATTCATATTCATAGCCCAATGCTTACTTGTATCAAAATATGCTATTCCTATAACCTAAATCATGAGCTGACCCTAAATTAAATAAAAAAAAAGTTGTAAAACTAAAGTAATAACCTCTAAAAAGTCTGTGTTCATTGATTTAATTTAATATCTGCAAATTAAACCAGTTCCTTTATACAATACAACTAAACTAAAACAAACTTACACTCAACTTAAGTTTAATACGTAACACTGTCAATAAGGGGAGAAATTTTTTTTTAAATTATGAGAGGACTAATATTGAAAATCTCTATTCTTATTCAAATGATGGATTCAGTTACCATCATTATAATTTTCAATAAAGGAAAACTTCCTACTTCACGTAGGTTATACTTTTTAGAAAGCACTTATTATAGAAATGAGGTTTTGGTTAATACGGTAAGATCATGAATTTTGCACAATTCTGCTCCCAAAACTAGGGTCTATAATTATATACATAAACTATTTGTCCACCCACATAATAAATTTAGAACTTTATTTAATCTGTAACGTGCCAAATCTATTATTTAAAAGACTGAAAAGGATATGCAAAATCTGTTCTCTGTATGTTTATTTACTTTTAGGGGGAACATTAGAAAGTCTAATTACAAAATTCAAAAATCCCCTCCCACAACCCTCTTCTCAAAAATGTGTAATGGAGAAGATTTATCTTGAATAAACACCTTTAAAAGCCATTTTGTGGTAAAAAAAATTAAAATCAGCCAATGCATTAGTTCGTTACCCTCGAAAATGTTATTTAAAAAAAATAGGATTAGTTTTTTGTGATTTTTGTCTGTATGGTGTTTGTAATACAATATTAACCAAGTTTTATCGTATTCATCATAGTAAATCTGGGACAAAGAAAAATTTAGATAAGTCTATAATATTTTTTTCTGTCACCTTTCCTTGATTTTTAGAATTTATTTTCATTTAGAGCTTTGCATCCATATCATCACGAATTTTGCACAATTCTGCTCCCAAACAACATTTTAGGGGCTATTCATATATAATAACTTTACAACTAAATTTAATCTGTAAAGGCAAAAACCAAAATCATTTTACCACTTTAAAGAGTTTTAAAATAATGTATAAATTGATTTTGAAAAAAAAAACAACATATTTTGGGGTTTACCAAAATTTACAAACTTAAAACTGGTATTTGAGTATTAAATTTAAATATTTGATGTAATCTAAGAGGCAATACATGATGTTTTAATTCACCTTTGACTATAACTTTAATTTGTGACTTTTCTAAACTGTTTATATTTCAGGTATACATTTGTTTAAACGTAAAGCTTAATATAACATTGTGGTTGTCATAATCAGTTAAGATCATACTTCACACAACCAATTTTATTAAAGATAAACTTTTAATGAATTAATTTAAATTATTTTACTAACTTCAAATTGTTTAACAGTTGATAGCAGTTGAATGTTAAATAGATTAATTTGTTAAAATAATGTTTTTTTTACAATGGATGGAAAGTGATTAATCAGCAGTCTTGCAAAGAAACTTCTAAAAATGAATAAATGTGGAACAGAGTTCAGAAATTTTTTTAATTAATGATTTTGAGTGTTGTAAATATGGCAAAAACAAGCCCTGAAAAACATCTTTCCATTTTTAAAAGATAGCGGTGGTAAGTTTAAAAAAATCACCCTTATATGTATTTCCGATTCTTCCCACTTCTATAAATTTTATTTAAGTAATTCAATCACTTTCACATATAAGAAGTAAATAAAACCCGTATAACACATTTCATACATTGAACACTCGAATTAAACACTTGAACTTAAACATTCATTCCAAAAAATATTCATATGTTAAAATCACTGTTACAATAAGACACAACCAAATAAACAACCTCTTTTTCTTTTTCTTGCTGTGTTTGTGCTCATGTTTTTTCTTAGTTTTTATTTCATTATTTTCATTTGTCTCGTGAAAATGTTCAATTTCTTTTGTTATATATATTTTTGAAGATTCTGTAATTAAATCTGACGTTTCTATTTGTTCATTTTCAGGTACATTCTCAACTTCATTGCAATTATTTTCAAGATGGACATCACCCGTTTTATTCAATTGCTTATAAACATTGGTATTATTTTGAATGTTTTCATCAACTGGTTTTATATATTTCAATTTACTTTTATTTTTTGCTGGTGTTGAAAAACTAGTCAATAAATTTCCCATTAAAAAAAAAAGTTTATAAAAATAAAACTATTTGTTAATTTATGATAAAAAAGTGATAATGAACTCTAACAACAACTACTTAAATCGAATAGAAAATTAAAACTGTTGAGGTTATTTTTGGATGCAAAAGTCGAGAGTCATTATTTGTCAATCAGTTTCCTTAAACATATTAAGGAATGTCAAGTTCAGAGCCAAGTAGCATCTGTTAAAAACAATGTGAAGCCAAGACTGATCCTTTATTTACTCTGAAAATAAATTCATGATTCATTTAGTTTATAACATATATTATTTTGCTTTTATTGAATTGTGTTTTTGCATATGTTATAATTTGAATGGGATTAGAATTTTATTTATCATACGCTTTTGTCTTTATTCTGGTATTCTCAAAATAATTAATTTAAAAACACTCTTAATTATTAATTATAAACTAAATGTTACCACAAATATGGACTTGAGGTAAATTATTGAAAAAAAAAATAGTTAAAAGGTTTATTAGTTAATTTCCATACTAAACTTTGTTAAGCTGGGAAACATATGTCGGTTACGGTTGGTAGAAAATTTTACGCTAGTTCACCTAAATTTGATTTACATATATGTATACACAGTGTTCAGAAAATGTCTTGCCAAATTTTAAGTGATGGTTATATGTGTCAAAATAAAGAAAAAGTTCCTATAAACATATGTTTCATTTTCCATCTTTCGACCATTTTGTGTTTTTTGGAAAATAATTATAGCTTTTGAAATTATTAAAATTTCTAATATAAATTTTGTATACACATTTTTTAAGCAGTATACCAAGAATCACAACTTTAACTGATAAATTTTCAAAATGGTGGCCACTTAATTTTTTGTAAAGTTAATCGTTTTAGAGATAATCAATATTAAAAATATCAAACAGTAACCATTTTGACAATTTATGAGATACAGTTTTGATTCTAGATACATTGATACAAATGTAGCATGACAAATGTGTATACCAAATTTCAATTCAAAATCTTAATAATTTAAAAAGCTATAATTATTTTCCAAAAAAAACAACACAATGGTCGACAGATGGATATAAAGCGTTTCCGGGCATATGCTTATAGGAATGTTTGTCTTTATTTAGACCCAAGTACACCACTTGAAGTTTGGCACGACATATTCTGAACGTCCTGTATATATATATGACAACAACTTATTTAATAGTTGAAATTAGTATACATTTTTCAATAACTGTGGTATAAACTATAAGGTATGTGATATTTTACATCGGTAAAAACATTAAACTAACCCACTGCACAGACTATGAATATGTATTAATTTTGTAGGAAAACTAATCTTTTTAAATTAGTTACTTATTTTATAATAAAAGAATAAAGTGTACGATGTATTTTATTTAAATTAATATAGAATTATTTTTAATACAATAGGCCTATATAAACATTCCCATTCATACCAATCATTTACTTGTGATTCTATAATATTTATCAATTTCGGAACACTGTCTGTCCGTCCATACGAGGCTTCGAATATATGATCGCAATACAAGTGATGATGCAAGTTTCCTGACGTCATACCTCATTT
This sequence comes from Aphrophora alni, assembly GCA_963513935.1. Lineage (NCBI taxonomy): Eukaryota > Metazoa > Arthropoda > Insecta > Hemiptera > Aphrophoridae > Aphrophora > Aphrophora alni. Next base: position 128,218,460 of record OY740770.1, on the reverse strand, counting down.
ACACCATATATTGAATCACATACTAACCCAACTTTGAGACCCAAAATTGTGAAATATTACAAACCCTAACAATAATGTTTCAAGTGTTTGTTAGAGTACATTATTTTTTCAATTCACTTAATGCCATATAATGTAAATTATATATAAAAAATACAAATTTAAAATACTACAATTTACCTGTTAATGAAAAGTGTTGCTTGACCATTACGAGTATAGCTTGAATCATATCGGCCACCCATTTCAATTGGTTCATCATTGAAGTAATAAGTCATGATAGGTTTAGGATAACCATAAACAAACCAGAATAAGTTACTGTTATGGTTTTTCACGCCATACTGAGTGTCATGTTCTTGACGTAAAAACCTGAAATCAAATTTAGATATTTATGTAATGTTTTTATTTTAGTGTCTTAAAAAAACATAACCAAATTGTTACCAAAACTAATGTTTGAAATTATTTTTTTACTGATAAACGAAACTTGTAATAATGAATACTAATAAAACATTCTAAAAGATTAATCGAAATAATGAAGGTTGTAATTAATGAACTAATAATAATTTGATAGAAAATAAATACACTGTTTGTTATAATTCAAGATCATCTTAAATTTATCATAATTTGTATTTAGTTCTTGAAAACTTTTGGATTCAATAATCCAACTGTTCAGCTTAAATGTACAATCAATTTATTTTATAACATTGAAATTAAAATGGATTTGTTTTTAAAAAAATATTTTGAAAATATATTGACAAAAGATTAAAAAACTTGTTGTTAATAAAGAGAAATGATAATTTTTAAAATTTTTTTTCATATCTTATAAGATTTTAAAAAGTAGAATGTATATAATGAAATATGTCATTAAATACATTTTATTTCACTATAAAAAAAATCTATAAGAAAAGTTTATAACACTAAAAAAAAGAACAAAATTTAGTCATATAGTAAGTATAATTTTGAATAAAAATTTAGCCAATAAAGAAACATAACTGACTAGTATATTTTTTAAGTGACATTTATCCTTGTGACATTAAACATACTTTTATTATTCATAAATAAACACACACAAAACTTAATTGATTATCGCTACAATGATCATACTTAGGAGCTTGAGCATATCCATCATGTGGAGGTCGTTCAATGTCAAAGTCCTTGGGGAAATAAGGTGATGTTTCTGGTCTGAAGTCGATGCCAGGAGGTAAGTAAGGCACAAACTTTGGTGGATCGGGTTGAAGACGTTCCCTGTTAAATAAAATAAATGATTTTATTAGTAATGATTAATTTTTAGTATCAAATTAAAATTGTAGATGTTTAGTGATGAGAAGCTGAAGGTAAAACAAATAAACTAGTTAACATTTCCATTATTGTTTTGTGCTTTTTTATATTTAAGGCACAAAATAATGTAAAACATAAGATTATTTAAATTCATCGTATAGTTTGCAAAGATAGGATGTAGAAACTTTGCTAAAACAATAACAAAATTCAAATTAAACAAAACAGGCAGTGAATTAATTATAATTTCATTAAATATGTTGATCAAATAGCAGTGGTACATCACGGCTAAAACATAGTATAACCTAAAAGATACTATCCTCAATAATATAAAATGGTATTAAAGTGTAGAAAAGCCTTTCTGTGGCTTTTGTACTTATGTATGTATGTATTTTCATTTCATTTTCTTAGATCGCCTAAGCTTTCTAGTCACTGAGCAGTCAGAAAGTAGAGATTCCTTCACTGTAATTCTAGTATTCACAACCAGAATCCACAACCAGAATTCACTATGAATCACAACTAACAACATTGTTTCATGATACTGGGAGCAACTCTATAGTTTATTGAGCCATGGCAGGAATGAAACCACAACTTTTAACATAGTCACCATAAGACCAACCTGGTGCTTTTAATCAAAAGACAATTTGGTAAATCAATTTTCATTTACAATATTTTTCTCTTACCTGAAGGTTTGAGCAAATGGTGAAGGATCACTGACTCCATATTTATTTTCTACTCTTATACGGAACTTGTAATCTCTGAAAGGCTCTAAATTGCTTATATCGCAGGCACAACTACGCACTCCTATAACAAAACAAATATTTAGTAATCTGTAAAAAAAGTTTTAACAAGAGATATTATCAATAAGAAATGAGAAGGAGAATAAACGTAAAATATTTTTTTTTAAAATACATTGCATATTACTTAATTATTAGTACAGTTGAACATTTATAAATATTAAGAGATTATTTATTTAATGGTACTCAAGAATTTTACAAGTTCTACTAACTGATTTGATTTTTAATTTTCCAAGTTTACATAACATTTTAAATAAATCAATTTCTTACCTGATCTAGCCAGGAACCATTCACCATTGGGTAGCTCACACATTTCTACTTGATAGGTGACCGGATCACGAGGACCAATGGGAATAGAAGGTTTCCATGACAACGTGAGTCGACGATCTGTCATCCGACTGATGATTGGTTTATCAGCCAAAGGTATTGGTACTCCAGATGCATGGAACTTATCGTAATCTGTATACTGCTCACCTACAGGTTTCTTTGGACGGACATCGAGAGCTATTAGGACAATAATTCATATTTTCAATAAACAATTTATTAAAGACTGTCAATGATATTTAAACACAGTGTGAATCTTATTTAGAGTACAGAAAAAAAAATTAGTTGTTACAGAAAATAAATAAATAAAATAAAATTCCTAATACAAACAAATTTAAAATAAAATTTGGAATATAAAACAAACACTAAATATCTTTACAATAATGAATGTTGTTTGTATGGTAAGTTGGAGATTTAATATTCAATAGATTTAGCTCATATTACAGGTGTTCAAATACTATTCTTTGAACTCACTAAATAGTTTAATGTTTGGTTTTTTTGTATAGCAACCAATATAAGTGATATTATTTTAAAGTTTAATAACTTTAACACCTTGAACTATCATTTTTTAGCTCTCATTGCAAAATTTGGCTAGAAAATCTACAAAATTTAGATGATTGCGTTTCTAAGAAGGATAAATTTGATTTTCAGTTTCAAGAACGCTTCATTACACTTGGCAAAATTTTGTTTCTGATTTTGATAAAACTGAGTTTATGCAGATTTGACAACAAAAATTACTGATTTATTATATTTTTAGTTTTACTAAAACCATTTTGATTTTAAACTTATTTTGATGAACTAGGTTCCTACGATAAAAGTTTATAACTTGTTTGTTAACTGATAAGACAGCAAACTAGTGGTGTAAAAAAACCTCTTTGATTATATTGCCAATAGTAATTTGATTATATCCTATAGAAAACTTTTTAAAGTATAAAATGTTAACATTCTTAATATGTAAAAATTAAACATGATATTTCATCTCTCTACTTACTGTCATAGACTAACTGAGCTTCACAAGATGCTTCACCATGAGGGTTGAAGATACGACAGCAGTATTTTCCTTTGTCTGCCTCAGGTTCAACTTTAACAATTGTCAAACGGAGCAATCCAGTTCCTTCTTTCTCCATCTTTATCCTGTCACTTGGATAGAGCTTATCACCATTTCTGAACCATTCCACATCGGGATCAGGAGATCCAGTCGCACATGCTGTAAACTTGGCAGTCATTCCCTTGAATACTTCACAGTCACCAATCTTTTTCAAGAAAGCTGGAGGTTCTGCTTTTATTTTTCTTTCTCTAAAAGACACAAGTTTTAAACACAAATTAATAAAATTAAGGCATATTTATTTAGAATAAATCTGTTAGTTCTACTTTCTCTATCTAATGTCTTTAACTGATACGTTTTGGAGTAATTTCATTACACAAATTTAAAATGGATTTGATACATCAACTCATTAAGTTAGTATAATGAAGGTACGAATGGTGAAAGATTGTACTCAATAGCGTTATCCAAACTTTAACAAAAATAACATACATATGTCCAGAAAGTATGTACCATTTTGCTGCACGGCCACCCTAGTATTACAATCAATGTTCTGTAAATGCACACTATTCTAGCTGGTTTTCATAAATGTCATTATTAATCAAAGTTTGTTTTATTAAATTAAAATGTTTAACTCTACTCAAGATTCCATCGATTTTGAAATACGATCTGTTATCTGTTTAACAAATGTACGAAACGACAGAACCATGGAAATTCATGAGTAGACTTTTGAAAATGGTTGGGTGAATATGCAATGGAGAGAAATTGGGTGAAGTAGATCAATGATGGAAGAACAAACGTATATGACGAGGAGATGAGGAGTAGGCAGCCTTCTGTCATCAATAAAGATTTTATTAAATATTTTATCAAATAAGAAAATTGAACGATTAAATTAACCAGGATAACCAGTTTACGATATCCTTATTTCCTAAAAAAGTTTTCTCAGATTTCAAGAAGTGTTTGATTAGGTTAGGTTAGGTTAACTCTCTATGTTAACAATATGTTCTCTTCATGAAACTGTGACATATTGTGTATGTTATCGGAGACTGTGCTCACTTTGGGTGGCGAAAATACAGCCTGATTTGCTCAAAATAAACAACAATGATGAAGATGATGCTTTATTAAGCCAAATAATGACGGTGACGAAATCTGGATGTCTCACATCACTCTGAAATACAAGCAGCAGTTTATAGAATTGAAATACACAAGATTAAAGGAAAAACTAAAATTAAAAAAATACAATTTCAAATTGAAAAGTCAATTGTGTCCAGTGTTCTGGGATAGGAAATGTGTGTTGCTGGTTGATTTTTTGCCAACAGGTGACACAGTAAATACTTAAGAGTATTGGAAGACTTTCACAAAACTGTATTGTGAAATTTAAAACAGAAGGAAAGCCATATTCAGTAATGGAGTTAATTACATCATAAAAACATTCAACTGCATGTCGCTCATTCCACATAAGACCTAATCATGTAATATTAAACCATGGGGTTCAAGACCTGATTATGGGGCTTTGATTGGAAACACCCAACTAACACCCCAGACTCGACATGGAGTAACTACCACTTGTTTCTGCGTTTGAATCAATCCCTAGATGACCAGTATGATGATGATCTAAAATTACTGTGTTAAATTGGCTTCATGACAGTTAGCATTATTCTATGAAGAGAATATAGAAAAGCTAGTAACTTGATATGAAAACTGCCTTAATATTACTGAAATTATGTAGAAAAGTAGTTTAAAGTTATGCCTTACTTGTAAAAAATAAACAAATTTTAAAAAAATGTATTTCATTTTGTATACTAAAATGGTACATAATTTCTGGACACATTTATACAATTATTATAATAATTAAGAGATCAATACAATTGTACAATTGTTATGTTTTTCACTTATTAATTTACTGACTCTTATAATATGTTTACATTTTGTATGGATAGGAGACACAGGCTTAGATTGGTTCATGGCATTGCACAAACAGAAAATACAATAAAACACTAAAGTTCTAAAATATTTCATAAACACTGTTCACGTTCTCAATCAGAAGAGAGAAAAGAAATAATAAATTCATTGACTCTTACAGCAAACAACAATTGACAAATCTACGGCCATAAGGAATAAACATAAATGTTGTCAATGAAAGTCCTACGTCCATAGATGCCATACAAAATATCCATTATTGTCTTACATTTTAGAAAGTTTATTTCATTTAAAATATTTTTCAAAAGTACAATGGTAAATGTCTGTAGCAACCATAACAAACCATGCCAACAGATGTTTTTAGCTGTTCATTTAGTAACATTTTATTAGCTTCTTTTGAGATATGTTTACATCTTTGCTAAAAAAGAATGCATAGAACTTCTGAACAGTTCCAGCTGGTGTTAAAGAAGCTTTTTTACTTTATATAAAAAGAAGAAACCAATTTGTTGTTGCAAAAATCATGTTTATTAATAATGAATGCTTAAACACAGATTATAAACTATGTTTTATAGTCTTACTATAAAAGTTAAGACTTTATAGGATAAAATATATAATTAATAAAACTTACAGTTTTTCTACTACTGAAAGTTGTGCATCACAGGTAGCAAGTCCTTCTTTATTGGAAGCAATGCAGCGATATGTTCCAGAATCTTCAGGTACACAATCTTGAACATAAAGGCATACAGCATCTCCATCTCGTTTCATACGGTAATTATCTGACTCATAGATTGGTTTCCCATCTTTGTACCATGAAATATCTGGTTTTGGAAATCCAGAAACACGGGCAAAGAGCTTAGCATCTAAATTAGGAAGCTGATGAAATGAAATAAACAAATGAAGATTAAAAAACAAAAGTAAAATTTTCGGTATAATGTGTTATAAATTATTAATTTAAAGATAAATCTGAGGTACCTGTTGAACGTCAGTAAGAGGTTGAGTGAAGTGAGGTTTCTCAAAGACTTTCTTTACACCTGCTTTGGCAGAGGTCTCTGCTTCTCCTAGGGGATTCTTTAACTTACATGTGTAAATACCTGCATCACTCAATTTGCTTGGATTGATTTCAAGTCCAACCTTTAAAAATTGATTTAGTATTAGTTTTTTTAAAACAATAAAGTATATCTAAACAAAATTTATTTACTATACTACTAACACAGAGAAATCGAACAAGAGCAAACCGTATGATGGGTTTAATTTCCCCATAGCGCAAACGATGGGGAAAAGAGAAAGAGCCCATCCAAGAATATCAAGGGAAGAGGGTGCAAAAGATTTGAGAATAAGATACTGGGGGAAACCAGTCGCTGAGATGAATGGAGGGAGAAATTGAAGGAGGCTCAGCCAAACTTTGGGCTATAGTGTCAGTGGTAATAGACCAACACATTAAAAACAATAACATTTTTTATGATGATTTTGGATAACACACATTATTTTAAGATGTTTTTATTCTTGGGTATTTTTTGAGATTTCTAACTGTTTAGGAGCTATAATCGCTCAAAGTTGTGAAAATACAAGGTTTAAGGCATTTTCAGAGGGTCCATTTCCACACCTAAAACAGTTGAACCAAATTTAAAATTGAAACATTGATAGGCAGTAATATTCAAAGTTTGAAAACAACAGCTTGTTTGTTTTAATCACATGGCAGGACTAAAAAATAGCAATATTTTTTGAGAAATTAATAATATTTATCTGGATAAAAATACTGTTGGCAATACACTTTATAAATATCAGGTAAAATGATTTTAATTGATATTCTTTATTCCCTAAAACAGCTGTTACGCAAATATGTCCATATCAGTTTTTAAAGAAATTCAATTGAAGGAAATAATAGTTAGAGTTGTAAAGTTCAACTGAATATAAAACACCATTGAAGTAAAGTTCCAGAGTGTATTGGCATACGACTACTATTGTGTTGGTTATATACATCACATTACATTATTTTTTGGTTAACACTACACTGATAAGGAGGTGTTTCTTAGATCTGAGATAAAAGCCATTGAAAAAGAAAATTTACAGCAAAAAGAAGCACGTGAATGAAAAGTATATTATTTATTTTCAATTTTTAATTAAATTGCACTGTCCTAAATACAATTATATGCTACTATTTTATATTGATATTTGATATTTTGTTATGAAGTTGTCTGTTTTTCAACTTTACTTTGGAAAAGGTAATATGAGATTCAAGAATATAAATGACAAGAGTCAATATACAATAAATTATTTTTAAGAACTTGCACAACATCAGGAAATAGAAAGCAACTGCAGCAAACTGAGCTATCTGGTGGAAGCTTATTGAGGATGCCAAGACCTACTATGAATTTTAATACCATGGAAATTAAAAGTTTGTAATTATTTTCTGTTTCTAAATGGAATTTTTTTTATCCTTTAGGATGTGTCTTGTAACATTGACTTAATTAAATGTCTTGTTTTCTTTTCACTCTGTCAACATTTTTTTATTGTATGGTTTTGTATTTTCGCAATATGTGATCTAATTTATATATTTTAAATATCTTTTGGATTTCCTAACTTAAAATTAGATGACCCTGATATTCTACAATTTAACATTTTAAGGATTTATAACGGACTATGTTCATAGCGCAATAAATTGTTGTGTGGACTGGCGATGGGGATAGCTCACAATAACTTTTTCATAAGTTTAGAATGACTAACTACGCCAATTCTCATGGCTAGTGATGTCAGAATGATAGTTCAATATATTTAGTTCATATATCTATCACTAGAGTTCTATAGGTACTGGATAAAAAGAATCTGTGTATAATTTCCTAAACTTTGATGCAATTCCTTAGTGGAGAATCTAACAATGTTAGAGGAAGATATGACTACAACTCTCAAGTGATGTTAAATGACTACCTATCCCTAAGTGGTTGAGAGAGGCTTAAAGCAAGCAAATGTTTCCTCACTATATGAACAGCGCTTTCAACAAAAAACTCTAATTTTTAATTTTTTTTTTACAAAATCAATACTTCCTAAAACAATTTAATAAATATACGAAATTAATATTACAAATTGTATTTAAATATTATTTTAGAATAAAATACATATTTTACAGAAGTGTAAAAATAATTTGTGTACAAAATAAAACAGCCCATTTAGTGAATTTTTGAAAATAGCTAAAAAATCCTGGTCTGCAGGGCAAAATTACATATTATTAAAAGTCCTGAAAGTGTTAAAATCAATCATTGTAGTTAACTAGTGATAATTTAGTTTATATTTGTTTTATACAAATTGTAAATAATTTTAGTATGTATGGTATAATTTATTACTATTTTGAAATCATTAATATGTACAAAATCTTTGTAACAGATTTTAATATTTCTTTATTCACGTGAAAATATTGTTTCATTGATGCAATTTTAAATAAATGTATGTTTTAAAATCAAACACATCAAGAATATAAACGTAATAAAGTTATGTGCTGGTGTCATTTAATGCATTATAATTTTTAACAGTAAAACAATAATAATAATGTAATAAACTTATTTGCAAATTTTACGACTTGATTAAATAACCATTGCACTCCCTTTCTATGATATATATAATATATATATATATATATATATATATATATATATATATATATATATATATATATATATGATCCTTTGTCTTATTTGGAGAACTTTAAAAATTGAACATATTCTCATCATTATTCAGATTCAATAAAATGTTAATTGAATACATAACTTTACCTAACAAGCCTAAATAGTACTAACTTTATTTCCATCGCAAGTAAATTGAATTCTTTCATCAGACTCTAAAGGAAGACCATCCTTAAACCAAGTAACATCTGGAATAGGGTTTCCAAGAAATTGTGTTGAGAAAATTAACGGAGTTCCTTCGTCTGTTGATGTATCCCGTAAACCTTTTGGGAATGAAGGTGGCTCTTCTGGGACACCTGTACGGCCCTTGGCTATTACAAACAAAACCAAATTGATAAGTACCAATGTTTAAGTATTCAATATAAGAGATTAAAAGCTATAAGAATTTTAGTAGAATAGTAGGAAGAAAGGAAAGAAAGGAAGGTAAACCTGCTCACCACTACACTTGACAAGCAGTGCTGTATTAAAGATTTGTTCTACTGAAATTATTGATTATTAAGACACAGAATACAGGATTAAATACCGTATTGTACTTTATAATATATCATATATTGATTATATACGAAAAAAAAAGTATTTAGAGAATATAACTATGATAAAAATTTGACAACTTTAACTATCCTAAAGAAATATTCAGGAAATTTAACTGCAACACTTCAGAAAATATTTATGTAAAACATATTACATTCTTTCTAAGATTTAAATCCAATTTTTTGTAACCTCTTTGTAAAAATAGTAAATTATATAACCCTTCATTAAAAAACACTAGCTAAAGATTTGTGGATATGTTTAAATATGTATATGAGATGGAGAGAAATTAAGAAGCGTATACATTTCCCCCACAAGATACCCTATAAAATAATTACAACTGGCTACCTGCTACTTGTAATGGAGCTTGGCTGGTGGCTTCGCCCTGGCTGTTCTTAGCTGTGACTGCATAAAGACCAGCATCTTCTGGTGTAGCCTTGTCTATTACCAAACATTGAATTCCATCCGGACCATCAACAATTTTAATATGTTGTCCATCAGGAATTATTGGCTTGCCATTCAAAGTCCTAGAAAACAATGTTTTTATCAATGAAAAGTAATTGTGGGAATACGTACTGAGCAGGTTAGTTTTTACACAGTTTGTTAAGCTCTTTATTATACCAGGGGCTTGTTTATTCGTAAAATTAAGAGCTCAGTGTGACCTGCAGACACTTACAAATATTTTACATTATTTACAAAAAATCGCAGTGTATATTCTCATTTTACAATATTTGTAAACCACAAATAAAGCTTTTGATAATATTTTCTTTTATGCATTAAAAAAATCCATAAAATAAAACTATACAAAATAAATAATGATCTGACTATATATTCATATATATATATATATATATATATACATATTAACTCAAAGGGGACTGTCGGCAGTTAACATAGACGATAACTTAGAGGCGGAATTCACCATAGAGGAACTTAAGGAAGCAATAAGAAAAACCCCACTAAAAAGACAACCTGGACCAGACTTTATCTTCGCCGAGTTTGTGCATAATTTGGGACCCAGAGCTCTTCAATGGCTTCTTTTGATATATAATATATTCTGGAAATCTAGAACTAATCTTTCAGCTGAATGGACTAAAGCAATCATAGTACCCATCTTAAAACCAGGTAAACCTCCTAATCTTATAAACTCTTACAGGCCTATTGCTCTTACATCTGTACTGGTGAAGATTCAAGAAAGAATGATCTCTGCACGCTTGAACTGGTATCTTTAGAAGAGAAACTTGCTTGTGGAAGAACAGTCAGGGTTTAGAGAGGGAAGATCTACATCATACCAAATAACTAAGCTAACCGAAGAAATAAAGACGGCTTTTAATAAGAAAGAAAGTGTATTGGCAGTATTTATAGACTTTAAGGGGGCTTACGACACTGTATGGAGAGCTAAACTCTTAAATAAGCTGAATATCCTGAACATAAAAGGCAACATAAGCAGTTGGATTTCAAGATTTCTCAGACAAAGATGGACAAAGGTGAGATATGCTGACATTGATTCTGCTTTTCAACAATCAAAAGTGGGACTACCACAAGGCGCAGTTTCAAGCACCACTTTATTTAACATTTATATAAACGACCTACCAAACAAGATTAAAACCGTTAGTGGTGTCAGGACCGGAATGTTCGCAGATGATGTGGTCTTATGAGTCTCTGAACCAAACAACTCAAGGCAACAGAAGCTCTTGGAAGAGAGGATGAATGGTGCATTGGCAATGCTTTGTGAGTGGGCATCAGAAAACAACATGAAGATCAATGAGAATAAAACACAATAACAGTTTTTCTCCCTGAGACATAATAATAGTGACTTGGTTCTGAGCACCAGATTTCGAAGAATTTTCCTAAGTTGTACTGGGATGCCAGGAGACTCATGGGTTGATTCTCACATAGTCTGCCATTGGAAACAACAACAATAACAATATATTCATATATATATTAATCAATCATCTGATAAATACAATACATCATTAAATCTGATTTTTCAAAATTTATTAAGAGTATGATTACTTCCAATTACTAGCCTTTGTTAATGGTCTGACAAGTATGAAAAAAAATCACTCAAAAACTTTACACTCTACCTCATAATAAGTTAAGTTTTTAAATCAAATACCTTGTGGTTTAATGAAGGAAAACAACAAATATCGACTCATCAACTGCACCAAACACTCTACTCTATAGCTTGAATAGTGTTTTTACACTTTCTACTTCCAAACTGTTTATATTTAATACACGACTAACTTTACAATAACTATTTTATTACATATTCCTCTTTCAAAAACCTTTGATATAGCCAGTGTTCCATTTAGATAAATTGTGCCTCTAGATAATCAAGTTGGTAGCACGTCAAATCATCATAAATATAAACTTGAAATAATAGTTAGAGAAAACCATGATAACCAAGCTACACTGACTTTCAAAAAGTTTAGTTATGGAATTATCGAAAAACTCTTTGTAATAAGAAAAACAACTCCAAAATAAATAACTAGGAGAAAAAGTTATTTCGAGTTTATTAACCATTTACAATGGGATTTCTGATTCTTTGACAAAATCTAAAATAGGTAAAATTACAATAAGCGGTAATGGACAAACAATGATAAAAAGTAGTTTAAAACTGTACAGCACATGTCTTTATTTATAAATTGAAAATTGTTTCTTTGAAAATGTACAATATATATGTACATTTACATATTATGTACAAGGGCGTCAATTTTGTTTTTGTTTTACACAAATCTTGTACTCTCAAAAATTTCCCCCTTAAGTTTTTTGACCTAAATATTTTTTCTACAAAATTTTGCATCATTGACAGATGCCTGAAATGCCTAAGTGGGAAATGCTGAACTGTATAGCAAGTAGTAGAGATTACCAACATCACCGCTGTTGTATATATGGACCAAATTGTGGAGTTTTAATTGAAATTTATAAGATATACCAAACATTTTAAGATTGATTTTGTACACGGCTTTATAAAAAAATGAGAGATTTCATCCCAATCACTTGGATTCAAAGAGCTTAATCTGGTTATAATTTTAATAATTTCATTTTCTGTTTTAATATTGTCATTTTACAAGTTGGATTTCCTTGATTATTCATAAAATTAAGAGCTGGAGTATGATTACTAGACACATGCAAAGATTTGACAGCATTTATACCAAATATATATATATATATATATATATATATATATATATATTAAGAATATTTGAGATGGTATCATGAGATTGATAAACATTGCCTGATATGTTTATTTTGTTATTTCTCGACTGATAAAATACATATGTTTGAAGAAATTGCTACATATTTAAGATTTGGGTCATTTGATGTAGCCAAATGCATGATTAAGTTTGGTTTGTTAGATAAGGTTAGGCTAACAAAAATTGTTTTTGGTTTGCTATGTCTATGAATATAAAGTACATTGATATTTACCAGCATATTAATTATTTCATTTGAATATGAATGTCAAAACTTACCAAGCAATTTCAGGCAATGGATGGCCACTAACTTTAATTTCTAATTTTGCTGGGAAACCTTCAACAACGTTCACAGGCATCAGCTGAGACAAGAACTGTGGCTTTCTCTCCTTAGTTGCCACTTCCACCTAACAACAATTAACAATGGAAACTCATCACATACAAACAGATACAGATTTAAAATGTTTACTTTCTAACATGCTTAAGACAAATAAAAATAATTATATATCTAAAGAAAAAGTCAAATTTAGGATTTTTATAAAAATTAATGTTTTAAGGCTCTCTGAGTTCAAATAGTAGTTTGTGGAATAGTGTCCTTCTGTCTATGCTTCTGTTTTTTTCTTCTAATATGAGTTGAACATTCAGCCTATATTGTTTGACCAATTTACAGGAATTTTAAGCATAATTTACAAACTACACAAAAAAACTATTTGTAATAGCTTTACTTTTTAAGTACTATTGTCTCCTGATTTTCCTATTTTATATGAGTATAATTACATATTTAAGTAAATGAAGAAAATTTTATTATATAAATAAAAAGTGCAAAATAATTCCATAATCTTTCCTACTCACCCATCCCCCAAAACCAAATAAAAACACATCAAAACTTATAATCACCAAAAAAATGATTTTGATAGTTATTAATAAAAACGTGAAAATGAACGATAGACGCCTTCTTTGACAATAAGGGCATAAACTTGCTTCGTTTATGCCATAAAAGTCAAAATTGATCCTAATCGAGCATTAAATGGTGGTGATCAAGGTTCAATTTTGTTTTTACCAATTATTCCTGAATAGTAATATTTTTTCTATGTGTTTATACAATGGTTTTGGATCATTAATCTTCACATATCACCAAAATTTAAACGATATTGGTAGAATCAATTTTGAGAAAACTTACGCTTTTAACTAATTAACACAGAGAACTAAACAAATTTTTATATACAGCGTGAGTCAGCATTACTTGACAGTTTTTGGAATTATGGTACACGGTAAAACTTTTTTAAATGTACACAATGAATTGCAGTTTACATCTCATATGTTACTTTTTACAGAAATTAATCATTTGTGAAAGATAATGTCCTTTAAGTGTTGGCCATTTTATGTGGCACAATGGTCGATCGGCAGATTGGCTGCGACTGTTGAATTGCATGACGCACAACTTCAACGTTTTCAGGGGATGTGACTATCTTTGCACAGCCTCCCAGTTTTTTTTTAATACAGAACCACGCTCACGAAATTTCTGAACACATAGCAGAATGGTATTATGGGTGGGAATTGCACCATTGTATGGAATGTTGAATTGTAGACTGAACATTCTCTGAGTGGTGGTCACAGATTCTGTATTTTTAAAGAACGTCTCTACAACAAATTTACGTTGTTACGTGGTCCACCTCTTCATTGTAACTAAACAGCAGCATTAGGGGAAAACTGTGAGACCAACAGCACCCCTCTACTACGAGTACAGCCTCTCTACTACTTGAGCCAATAATGCTGGGTAACGCTGACTCACCCTGTGGCAAAGCTGTGTCACATAGGTTACACAATGCTATTTGCAACGCTTCAACTTGGCATCTTCTCCATAATGGAAAAGACATAATACAATACAGAGAAGCTGGAGAAATGCTTTCAAAACAATATTTTTAAATGAAAACGTTGAAAAGTAAAAAATTGTTGATCTTGTCTGAAAATTGTACGAGATTGAAAGGTAATGACATCGAATGATATTGTATCCATGTATTAAGAAGTAAGATATTACTTTCCATGGCTTCTGCCAATAGAATGTTTTTTTTACAATATTCTAGAAAGGGCATTATTGTTTAGTGCACTTTAATAATTGAGATTAATTTTGTTTAATAATTGAAAGTAATTAATTTTTGTACGAAATCTTTCGCCAAGCACTGTAGTCACACAATGTAGAAAAATAATACATACCAAATCTAAATAAAAATCTGTTCAATATTCAAAACATACATTTGTTTCTATTATCTGTCTTACTTAATCCAAAAATAAAAATTTTAAAATTCTGATATAATTATAATTTGTAGATTTTAGACAAAACTCAGTTTTATCTATTTTTTTGCGACACAATGATGAATTTATTTTAGACGAATAAATATGGAGTATATATATACTTTAAATAAAAAATAAACTTTTAACATATCCGAGACGTATGGAAATATAGCTGCAAGCACATTTTTACACCCAAACTATTATTAATTACACATATATAACTATATTCAGTTTACCACTAATTTCATTTTTTTTTTTATTCTCTATAATTTGATAAAAGTAATTTTATCATATTTTTGAGATGTTCAATACAAATAAGGACACTTTTTTTTCTAAAGATTAAATAAAAATTTAACAAGGACCTTGGCAGTAATTCTTGATTATACTTTTCAATTATTTCATCTAAACAGTCATCAAAACTATTATTTTGTGGCTACCTGTATATTGTTAATAGGTACTATACACTCAGCCAACCAAGTATGATATATTCCGTTAGTAATTATCAGTTGTTATTTCAACACTTACCTTTGCTTGAGATGTAGCATCTCCAAGTTTGTTGGTGAGGGATAAGGCATAAACGCCTGCATCCTCAGGTTTTACTTTCTCAATTTCGAGGCCTACTAATCCTCCTGGAGAATTAATAAAGCTAACACCTGGTGATTGACGAAGCAGGTGGCCATCTTTGGTCCTGAAAACACCATGAAAAGAACATTTAATTTTATCAATTTTGATATTTTTTTTACCTTTACATCATTTTTACTTTGTGATCGATTTTCGTTTCCAAAAATCTGGTAATTAAAAAAAAATTGTTCATTATTTTAATTCCTCGTAAGCTGAGGCTTACATGTACATACAAATATTCTTAACTGTTAAGAAATATCATTGTTCCAGAGTCACTTTTTAAAACAATGTTCATTATTAAGATTCCTCATATGCTGATGCCAATTGTTTAAAAAAAAAAAAATTAAGAATAACATTGTTATTACATTTTCTCTTTCACTTTTTTAAAGCTATTCTTAATTTATTAGAGGGAACTACACTTTTGTTACATATGAAATTTCAATCTCTTGTAATTTTTTCTAAGTCTATATTTTACGTCCATAAGGCTACAAACACAGTAGAGACTGGCTGGTTGCATGTTACTCTAGTTGTTAGCTTACTCATTTATCACCTGAAAACTTAATCAATGTCCTTTATGAGTATGAATACAATAGAGCTTAACAAGTTACTTAAGTGGATGCTGAATTGTTTACATCACTCTAAGCAAGCAGCTAGACCTTCTGCTTATGTACTGTTTTTACTTTTACCTTGGGCTAGATGCATTGTCTGTGAGTTTATTCAGAGGAATGGATATTGATAAATTTATAAATATTTTGCGACTTGAAGACATTAAACCACATAAAGTTGCATCACTACATATCCAAAAATGTTTCAATTCTATTTATATATAAAAAGATAAAAGTTCATTATTAGTGATATCTTGCTCAAGTATTTCTAGTAAGAGATAAGTATACCCCCCCCCCTTATTATTACCTATTTATAATCAAATATTTGAAAAGATAACTTTACTTATATATTTAAATAAGGACTAGGCTTGCTAGGTTGTGTCATAAGCTGTTTCTAAGTGTAAATTTTATTTGATTTGATTCATGGTTTTAATGACAGGGATCAAGGTTCATTTTCATTCTCTTTTATCATTCCTGAAACGTAATTTTCTTTTACTTGTGATTAGCACCCTGGTCTGAGACATTAATCTTTACATTTCACCATTGTTTTGAACAGAATCGGTATAGCCAATTCTAAGAAATTAGGTCTTTTACAACAGCTCTAAGAAAGTGTTTTGTTTTTAATTCTGAAATTTAATTAAGGTGAGATGGAAATCTACATCTTTTATTTGGGTATATACCTTGAGGATATATTTTACAAAAAATTTCAAAATTGGTTCCCAACAATATTGATAAAATCATATTTTTTTTTGTTTTTTTCTTTGATTTCTACCTCCAAATTTTGAATTGAAATATGCACACATACCTAGCTTTTGGGCTGCAGAGAACTGCATGTATTGACAGACCGACTTTATAGTCAAAACCACCTTTTTTATGCTCGGAAGGAACCTAAAAGAAATATTTCTGAGAAAAACTCTAAATGGATTAAAAAAAAAAAATAACATAAATTTCTCTATACAGCTTCAATGTGCATGGTTCGTGTTAAGCTACCAACCATGTAACCTGTAAGAATGGCCTGTTACTATCTCAGCTCCAATCTGTAGCCTAAAGACTAATGAGGACATTAAATAACACAAACACACTAATTAAAAAAATATAGGTATGCTTTTAGTTCTTTTGCCTTATTTTTATAAAATCAGTATTTCCATGATAATTTCTTTGTACAAATATTTGCTACTTTCTTGTTTCAAAAAATTCTACAGAAAAAAAAAATTACTAAGGATTTAAATGATTTTGGTATCAATGATTGTCTTAAAATTCAAATTTTTATGTTACTGTAACTTTTTGGTTGAATAAAATATCACTACCATACAGAATTTTCAAGGGAAATACCTGATATTTTTGACTGATATTATTATAATCTTCTTAAAAAAATGTCTAAACACTAATAATACAAAAAGAAAAAACAAACATACTTTATAAATTAGTTTGTATTATGTACTCCATGGAGATATAGTCGTCCAATTTACACATGACACTTATATTTAATAAAAATAATAAAACTAATTTACCATTTCATTTCAGGAGGTGGGAATGCAAAAACTTGTGCTTCTAACTTCAATGGTTCTCCTTCTGTAACTTTAACATCTTCCAATTCCTTTTCAAAACTTGGTCGGCGTGGACTTGCTGAAAGTTTAAAAAGAAAATTTTAAGAACATAAAATAAAAATTAATTAAAATCAAATCAAATTACTGATTTTCTAGAAATGAATTTAGTTGGAATACCTGAATAACAATTCTATGTTGGCAAATAATCTTATTTTTTAAAAAAATTTATTTTCCATTCCTTTTATTACATTTAAATAAACAAAACATGATTTAGATTCAGAAAAAGACATATTTAAATTAGCTATCTCTTACTTTGCAAATGTTCGTAATTGTCTTTAATAAGCACTGCAATTATAATGGAGTTTAAATTCAGTTTGAAATGGCCATATAAAAGTTGAAATATGATGTTTTAATATAGTAGAAGTCAAACATTGTGTGAGAAGAAAAAAATCGAAGTTTTAGTTTGTCACTTGTACATGGCCACTAAAAACAGTAGTTACATTAAACACATTTCTGTATATAACAGTGATTGTTTTTAAGTTCTCACATAATTGGTATACTACTATAAGACTAAAAACCTAAGTTTACCCAATTTTTTCTGACTATCATGAAACCTAACTTTCACTGTAGCACTTAATTACTGCAAAATTGAAATTCAATTGAAATGTTTTTGGATTGACTTTGTTGAAATAAGTGAACACCTTACATAGATGATTTAGTCATTATATAGACCTTCATGCTTCATTGCAGTACTGTTTCTCACAGAATACTTTTTTTTTTTAAACTGGGTATGTCTGTGTCACCTTTATATAACGTTATTATGTATGTGTAAAGTGTTTGACCATAGAAGCTTAGACTTATGGCCAAACATATTTGTGAAAAGTGAACACACTGCTGCCTAATGTCTCTTCGTTGTAGGTAATTGCACAAAATCAATGTACATACATTGTGGCATCGGTATTGAAGGATTTTCATAATCTACTTCTACTTGTATGGCCGTTGCTGCAGTAATTGTAATGGTATAAGCCGACATTGTGTTGATATTTATTTATTTCCTACAACAACTTAAGACTATAGATAATGACATGATTGAGATCACAACAAGTGTCATAGCTTCACTGTGTTAGAAGTTATACTGCGTGAAAGTTTACAGAGGTGGGGAAACAATCACAAAATGGTACTGTCAAAATTCTTTGATTCTTTAGTTATTATGTGGTATAATTTGATTTTCATTACAAAGAATAGTTTTTGAGCTGCTACATAAAACTGTATGCTTTGATTTCATTATAATCGAGTTTTCTGTAATGCACAGCAAATTTAAAGACATATTTACATCAAAACATCTCACAACAATAAATTAAACCAAAATTATCAGCTGTAGCCCTCTTATGAAATAATCAGTTGTAGATTGCTGAACTTTAGATCTACCAGAGATTGTTAAATTTTTTTCTCAAATGTAATTGATGTTACACAATAAAAAAAAAAATTAAAAAATGTACAAATTTACTACTTCCCCCATATTTTTACACAACCGAAAGTTATTTAGCTTTAAAATTAACTTAATCTTCAACTTTAAAAATAATATCAATTTCTTACTTGTTATAAAAATTCATCCTGAAAATATAACGTATATCAAATACGTTAAATTAGTACACAATTAAAATATAAGGTATATTTATGGGCATCTGAAATTGTTAATTTATTATGAAAATGTATTAATATATATTTATACCTGGCATGTTATTTTAATATCTTAATGTTTTATGTGTTGCCCTGTTGTTATAATTGATTTATTGTTTCCTTTATTTATATAAAGGACTTGATGTAATTTAAACGATTTAATTATTATATATGTTTTGGTATGGTATATTTTGTGACAGTCTTGGATTTTTAAATTGTGTAATAATTGATTTATTGTAAAAATTGTTTTGTTTGAATATCTCTCTTTGTGTAAAAAGTCAATTTTAAGTTGATGCTTGATTGATGTATATGGTTGTGCTGATTGAATTTGGTTGTGTTTTTTTGATATGACCCTTGCTTATGAATGATGTTTGTCAGTGCTAGGTGAGGGTGAATGAACACTATATCTAAGGATGAATAGTCATTACTATCTCTGTAACTTAATTTTGCTTTGTTATAATAATATGTTAATTTCTAAATAACCTTTATTGTAAAGTACTATATAATGTTATGTTTTGACGTTTGTTATACAATTGTAAATTGTTTACAACAAATAAAATATTTGATTGATTGATTGATAACCCTATAAAATGATTTATTTAGCATGTCTGATGTGAGGTAATAAAACTTACGTGTCACTGCTACAGCACATATACTGTTAGATTCACCATTAGGATTAATAGCTAACACCTTATAGGCTCCACAATCTGTAGGTTTAACACTATCAATAGATAGTTTGGTTGTTCCATCAGGCAATGATACCAACTTAACATGATCATTTGATTCCAACGGCTTTCCATCCTTTAACCTGTCCATCAAAACCAAACGCCAATAATTGTTATTTTAAATTAAATATGAAATATTTTAAATTAACACATTTGTACATATAAATCCAGAGTCAACTGTTCTTAATCATATGGATGTTTCTTTCTTAAATATTTTTAAAATAAAAGAAATCATTAAAAAGATACTTTTTTTAAATATTTGTAAACTATTAATTGATACTATAACCTTAAATCAAAAATTTCATTAATTTAACATAAATATACAAGGTATGTCCAAAAGTAGGTACCGCTTTAGTACAAAAAATAAATACAATTTGTTGTTGGTTTATTTTATTTTTACAAGATAGGGCATAGCTTAAACATCTTTTCTACACAATTCCCACTAGTATTAAGACAGATGTCTACACCCTCTTCAAAGGTGCATGTGATAATAACAACTGTCGTAAAGCATTTTTGACATTGCCATAGCGCTGGTCAGCTAGAAAAAAGTGGTAGTCTCTCGGCACCAATCTGGACTGTAAAGTGATGCTCCACTGCTCCAACCCAAACTGTATGATCAGGTTAGCCGTAACATTCCTCTACTATCACAAATATAATGTATATAATTTTCTGTGTTTAATTTGTGTTTATTTGAGATATTGTGTGGTTCTTTTCCATAAGCTGCTATTTGGATTCCGGAGTGTTGTGAGAGACCCAAGCTTTGTTACCATCACCTTTGTTATTTTATTGGGTGAGAAACTCCAAAGTATTTCCAATTTATTAGGTTTTGTGCAAATCAGAGACCATTTTCAGCACCCAATGTGAGCACAATTTACGATAATATGTTTAAAAGGGCAAAAGTGAAGAACGTTTAGGCCCTTGTATAAGTTTACAAATATTTTTTTCACAGACAGTGTCCACAATTCATTTCCACTTTTTAATTGACAATTTTGGTGATGATTAGTTTTGGGGATGGGGGAGTGGGAAAGTTTGTGCACCATTTATTATTCCTCTCATACTTTACGAAAGTTATTATCAAAATAAAAACATGGAATATCTAGGTATCTTCTTGTATTGATGGCTAGCTGATTAAATAAATATTACTTATGTAAAAAAACAAATAGTCGCTTATTAACGTAGGATCTAAATTTCATGCTGCAGCATGTACAAATATACTCCAGCATATATTCTTAATATACTAATAAAAAATATCAAATCTTCAATCATAATATTGTCATTTTATTTATAATATTATTTTTGTTTAAATAGTTATTTGCTCCTAACATATACTGTAAAATTAATAAAATTGACTCATGGACACAAACCATTTAACAGCAGGTAAAGGACTTCCATCCACCTTGGCCTTCAATTCTAAAGGTTCACCTTCAGAAACATCAAGAGAACGATCAAGAGCTTTACCAAAGCTAGGAGCTATTTGAGACATTTTCAGAACGGCAGTACTTTCCGCTTCTCCTGCTAAATTAGCAGCCTTCACTGTATACTGCAACACACAATGTATTCTTATATCTCTGAAAGTAAACCCAATAAAACAATACATAATTGTACTAACAACATTTATTAGAATGAACAAATTAAATTAATACAAGTTGTGGTTCAAAAATAATCTAACTGATTTTGTTGCTGCTTCCCTGTGACTGTGCGAACAGCAACCAAGGTGTTCTCCCCTCCTTCTACCTTAAGCTAAGATACATAATGGAGGATTAAGTAAATAAAATGTTCACACAAATTAAGTTCCCTTACCAAAAGCCAAGCCTGATATGATGTGTGAAACAATGATAAGGGATAGAGAACTCATCGGGCGTAACTAATATAATCCAGTTAGCCTTGAGCTATTAAAAAAAAATCATTTCTTGTATAAAGTGATGCTGTAGATTCTTCTTTTACATTTCTTTAATTTTTGTTCTATAAATTCAATGTTATAACTTGGCTGAAAACCAAAGAGCATGCTTGTAATGGAAATTTTGAATAAATTGAATTGGTATGGCTTAATCTTGCATCGTTCTTGACTTTGCGACTATTTCACTAACAGTCAATCCATTTTGATAAAATATTTTGGTCAAAGTGAAATCTAAGCTCTCAGCTAGGATTCATAGGTCACCGTCGAAGAGTTTTTCAAATGAAGACTACAGGAAGACATCACAAAGCACCTTGAGCTTAATTGTGAAAGGTTAATGTGAAATTCTCTATAAAACCTTAAAAATCTACTACAGTAATATATGATTTGTATATGGTGACGAATGTCCATTATGTACTCAGGTTTTTAATTTGTTTAAAAAAGTAAAGGAAGCAATAGGAGAGATCTGCACCTTGAATGTTCTTGTACATCTGAAACAGACTCTAAGATTTTAAAAGTTGGTAAAATTGCTTCAAAAAAATTATTGTCAGAGTCTTCGATAAATTGACTATTGGGATTCTGTAGGAAAAATCAGTTGTACTATGAGAAGGTAAAAGCCTTACTTGACAGGCTGTGAAGAGATTGACATGAAAAACATATCATATTGCATTACTGAGCAAAAGCTTCCATGATAAATTATTCGTTTAATTTTAAGTTCTACTATACTCCTACGTATGGACATTTAGAAACAGAATGTATTAAATTTATTTTGAGTATATTTAAATATGTTTTCCAGCTTAAACTCATGCCTATATGAAGCCCCAAAACAATTTGTTGTTTGTACAGAAATAAGTTCTGAGCCATCAAAATAAAAATTTAATTCTGCTGGTGGCCTACCTCTGGCAAGTTTGAAATTTAATAATTTGAGTTTTGACATTTACATTGTGTAAATTGTTGAATACTAAATTTTAAATTACCAACCCAGTTATTTTATAGTGGGTTTATTATATAGCCAGTATCTCATAGGGTAAAATATTATTTAATGGTGCAATATAAGTTTATTTATTTAAAACAAACATGTTTTAATGACACCGTCACTTTGCTCAATGATTCATTAAACACAACCAATTATAACTGACAGTAATATTATAATTGGCACATATTTGAGTATTTAAACTGCTTGTGTGAATTTTTGTTCTAAATTTATGTTAAGAAATAACTAGACAAACCCCGTGCAGTGCAAAGCGCCACGTACTTGCTTTGCTCAAAATAAGGAGGTCTTCATATTGAATTTATTAGTTTTTAATAAATCTAAAGATTAGTGGAGGGAGATTGGGATAAAAATATTTTTTTGTATGGCTAAATTATTTATATGTAAAATTTTGATAATATGCAACAAATTAAAATTTTAATTGACTTAGAATTGTTGATGGCATCTTATAATTAGTTAACCGATTAATAGTCTGATTTCATTAGCTTTGGCAAAGTCGAGAATGTAGAGTTGGCCATATGAACTGTTTTCTTTTTTCTCAGCATACAAAGGTGAAATGAGATGGTGAGTTATACCATGAATTTTAAATCAGTAAGGACCATAATTTGGTGGAAGGTCAATTTTTGCACCGAAAGAAGCAAAAGACATTGCATTGTTGTACTGGCGAATGTTCTCCCTAAAATTTTTAGATTTAATATTGTTACCAGTAAAAAGAACTTTCAGTTAATCAATTATGGTTATTGGCTTTAGTTATACCTAGCTTTCATAACAACAAAGGGTAAAGCATCTTGATGTATTTACTTCAGGTTGGAAATACAGTGCAGAACAGTACTGACAAACTCCCACCAGACCACCTATAGAATATGGATTAAGAGTATGTGTAAACTTTGAAATGGCACACTTAAAGGTTGGTTTTGATATTTTGAGGTGCATTTGTTACATTATTTCATCAGCAGGATGGTCAGTTTTGTTAGTTATTTTACGTCTTGCTTGTTCTAGACGACCGGTGAGGGTGGGTTTTCTCAGACGTTTCTTTTTAATTGCTGCAACATCGTTAAATAGTTTGTTTCATTGATAGCTGCTAAAGAAGAAGGAGGGTCTATTTCTTGCATTATTTCATCAACAGTAGAACCAGTTTGGTTGGATGGTTTGGATCTTGACCATTCTCGACGACCAGTAAGTGTGGGTTTTCTCGGGCGTTTTTTTTCTTTTTGTAATTGCGCTTGTGGTGTCTCAATTACACTTTTGAAATTACCAAAACTGGAAATTACTTTTTATATGGAATTCAGCTGATTAAAGTTTTGTCCGTATGTCGGATCGCCTATTATGTAATCACTGTACGCTACTAACACACTCTAATCTAATATCATAATGATTTTCTTAGTGTCCATATAAATAATAGGAAACACTTCTGAATAAACAGTTTCCATCTCCAATAATTGGAGTTATGTCAAAATGATCATAAGTAGTCATGATCGTGGCTGTAGTCAAGCGATGCTAACCAAACAAAAATTTACCAGGTATAATATAACATCTAGAAAATTAAATATGTTATTTGTTATGTACTTAGAAACACAATTCTACACATTTAATCACCACTAACCTACTTAAATGAAGTAAATTACAACATAAACAAACCATGTTATGATAATAAAACATATGCTTTGTTATAATCAGCTGATCTGTGCTGTTATATTCAGCTGATCAGTAACAACAATATTAATGAATAGAAAATATTTTAAATTACATTTTTAGAATATTAAATGAAGGAATAGTAAACTTTTCAGGCAAATATATTGAGTTAATTAACTTTCATTTAACACAACCCGCAGGTAAATCGGTCCAATAGAACTCCAGATCTCACTCGGAATAGGCTTAAAATTTTACCCCATGTTAAATTGCCATAAGAGATTTTAATTTCCGTTTTTACAAAATTTAGTGGGGTAATAGCTGAAATCAAAGCAAAATTGGCAAATATACAGACAATTACCTTTCATTTGGTACCAACCGTATGTAAATCGGACCAGTAGTATGGTCAGGCTCGATGTCATTAACTTTAAATTTCTTCCCTATGTTAAATCTCCATAAGAAAAGTTTATTTTCAATTTTTGACCCAATTAACATAAATATTTTCAAAATACAAATAAAACCTGCACATATAGGACCGCTAACCTTTGTTTTGGTACAACCCGCATGTAAATCGGTCCAGTAGTATGGTCAGGCTCGCTGTCATACGTTTTAAATTTTTTCCTTATGTTAAATCTCCATAAGAAAAGTTTATTTTCAATTTTTGACCCAATTAACATAAATATTTTCAAAATACAAATAAAACCTCACATATAGGACCGCTAACTTTTGTTTTGGTACAACCCGCATGCAAATCGGTCAAGTAGTATGGTCAGGCTCGCTGTCATACGTTTTAAATTTTTTCCTTATGTTAAATCTCCATAAGAAAAGTTTATTTTCAATTTTTGACCTAATTAACATAAATATATTCAAAATACAAATAAAAACTCACATATAGGACCGCTAACTTTTGTTTTGGTACAACCCGCATGTAAATCGGTCAAGTAGAACGGTCGGGGTCGCTGTCATTAGTTTTGTAAAAGTTTTTTAATATATAAGATTCCTCCTCACAAATTCAGCTAAATCTTTACTTGTATCTTATTTTTGAAATCACTAATCATATGAACGTTTATAAACTTACTTTGAACATACAAGATAGTGTAGTATTTTTTCATCTTTGTTTCAATATAAAGTTTAATAGATAACTGAAATGTATACATGTATCTTTATACTAACTCTTTAATAAGATGGTGATAACTCTAATAATTGTACATGTTTTAATGTTGTAACTGTCCAAAATATAATAATCAAGTTTTTTGTTGTAATATGTAAGTTTGTTCTTTTAAACAGATATGTACCTTGCCAACATCAGCCTCTGAGAAGTGTACAAAAGAAAGAGAACTGGACACTTGGCCCTCATCACTTGTTGAAATAATAACGTTACCACTTGTTACAACAGGTTTGCCATCCTTTAACCTGTAAAAATTCATGCATGTGAATAAATTATACTGCCCTGCTTTTATGTAGTAAATGGAAAGGATTTGGTAGTTAAATATTTTCTATTTCTAAAAGAAATTGATATACATTTTTAACTGGACAACTAGACACATGATACTTTGTTGAATTTCCTACTTCTTAAATACAAATACATAATAAATGTGTGTAACCAATTATTAAAAACATATATGGTTCAAATAAATACTCCCATATTATAGGCCCAAGTCATTTTTAATAAATCTAATATGTAAATCTTCTTTTTAATTAATATCGTAACAATACACAAAATATTGACTAAGCTGTTTATAGAAAACTTCTAGTTTACTTCTTTCAGTTTACATTCAGATTTTTCCAATGGATTTGATTTGTTTCACATTATGTAAACTAATTTAATATATTGACCTGTAATATTTGTATTTTTTTGTTTTTAACTTGGATCCGCTTGAATAGTTGTTATTTTATAGACTTTTATTATTTTGTATAGTATTATCTCTTATAGTATAATATTTGCGATTCTTGTTATAAAATATAAATGTAATAATATGTAAAATTATAACTAAGCGGTATTTCTCTAAGACTTACCACGTAATTTTGGGCTTTGGTACACCATTAGCCCGAATTTTGAACTCAAAAGGTGTGTAATCCTTCAGCGTCTCGTTCTCAATTTTTTTAAGTATAGTTGGCTTTTCAGCTGAAAAATAATAAATATAGATATAACAATAAGTAAATGGTAGTAATAACTACATAAAATGTTTAAAACTTGTTGATGGGGGGGGGGGTCATATTAGGTTTAACACAGGACTGTCTTACAATGTAATACAAGGAGATAATCTAAATGTGAAACCCAAAAGTTGGTTTCTTATTCCATAAAAGGAAATGTTATAAATTAAATTGGTAGATCAATAGGTCTTACCCAATAGGGTATGTTTGTTTTAAAAAGTTATTACTTGTGTGGCCCAGACAAGGAGCCTACCAAATAAAAACCATAATAAGTATAAATTTGGATGTAATGGGAAGGGATTCTAAATAATAAAATATGAATTGGCACTTGCGATTTTGTTGAGCAGTGCAAGATTACGTAGAAGGGGGGAGAGACGAGGCGTATAATTTGGCTGGAACCAGCGAGAGTCTGTTCCGAGAGGCGCGAGAAGGAAGTCGAACGGCAGACCACTACGGGACGAGGTCAGTCTATTTTCGGTAACGTGCTATATAATTAATCGGTATGCTTTTCGGCCACTATTAAGGGTTTATCTAGCCGTTATGTCTTTTTATAAATTATAATTATTTCTGTAATCTTCTAATTCGGCGTTAAAATAAAAGAGAACATTTAATTTAGCTTGCGTTGCATGCGTTCATTAGTGTCCTAACCCGACTCCTTGGCCCATCCTGACAAGATTCGGAGCTTCCAGCTGGTCAAAAGAAGTGGAGACGGTCACAAAGGTTTTCTGAATCTCGTAATTGTGTATATCACTACTTTCTTGAGATCGGCTAGGCCTTACGTAGATGTGTATATATTATAAAGTCTCCACTTCCTTTGTTCGTGACTGTGTCTTGGTCTTAACAAGTTTTGTAGATATACATATGTAAATGACCCTCCACATGCTATACTAATGTCGGTGACTCGGTCTGCTCGATCTCATAACTGTTCAAATATCACATTTTCTTTGGAGGGTGGGTTTGAAATTACATTTTTACAATAATGCTGCTAATTGTCTTCGTAAAGAGAGGTTATTACCATCATTTACGGATTGAAATCTGTAATATTTATCTATTTATGTTACAAGTTGAATAACACATATATGCTACATGAGCAAAAACCTGTTTAAAATAGCCACCATCCTGATATTTTTAATTGTTTTTTTTCTACGAATGGCATGTCGTAAATCACTTTTTCAATTTTCTGAGACTATGTGAAGATAAAAAAAAAACGGAGGAGAAATTTTTGGTGATTGCCAAACTTACCATATATCCTTCTTTGTTACGTTTATTTCTTTTGTCAGAAAATGTTATTTTGTATTAAATGTAAAGAAAATATTGATGTTACATTTGATATAGATGAAATAATTTAGATTCTCATAATCACAATAGTACCAGTTTAGTAGTATATAAAATAAAGCTTTCATTAGTAAATAAAATAAAAATATTTTAAATTTATAATTTTGTGTGCATATACAAGTAACTTTTAT
Source organism: Aphrophora alni (assembly GCA_963513935.1). Taxonomy (NCBI): domain Eukaryota; kingdom Metazoa; phylum Arthropoda; class Insecta; order Hemiptera; family Aphrophoridae; genus Aphrophora; species Aphrophora alni. Next base: position 128,190,105 of record OY740770.1, on the reverse strand, counting down.
TAATTAAACACAATGTTTAGATAGTGTGTTTTATAAATTCTATAACAGATACGCAAGTAGACATTTTTCTTTTTTTATTAAAAGAAAATTGTAAAAAAAAAAAAAAACATATTGGGCTCTTTTTCGTTACCCTCCCATCTCTCATTTTAATGATGCAGAACTCTTCATGATATATTTCATCTTGGTTTTCTCATTAAACGTTACTATTACATCTCGAAATGATGTTCAGTCCAATCTAAATCTACTAAACCTAACCTAACTTAAAGTACATTTGATGGTAGGGTAACGGAGACCAGTTAAAATGAGTAGCGGGAGGATAACGGATAAGACTCAAATATTGTTTTCAGATTTTTTTTTTTTAAATATGCTGACAAATACAACTTACTATAAGTGTATTAACATAAATTGTTCTAAATAAGTAATATTGTGTAACTACTATAAACAACTCATAAAAGTTTTACCTTTAACAATCTTTAGTGTATTCTGAAGCATACTTACTATGAACAAGAAGTTTTGCCTGAGCAGTAGCTTCACCAACATTATTAGTCGCTTTCACTGTGTATGTATTCTCGTCAGCAGTTCCAACATTCTTCACTAATAATTTATACACCTCTTTCTGAGTATCGTTTTCTGTATAAACCCGATCGTCTAATTTGACAACTTTTCCTCCAGCAGACCTGAATAAAAACAATAAAAAAATTAATATCAATTAATTTGAATATAATTTACAGAAGCATATAATTTTAGATTATTTATCTTTTTATATTCGGCTACATTGATCACCAAATGAAGGAAAACAATGTTTCGTAATAACACACATTATTTGTTAAATACAATGTTTCAGTTACTAATTTATCATCCTTAGTTGTTACATGTACACAAGCTTATTTGGCACTGACAAGGCCATGCTATTACGCTTTGTGTACCTAATACCTGGCTACTTTGTATTAGTTACTCTAAGAAAGGTAGGAAACCATCATAGCTTAGATATAAAATGCAGAGTAACTGAGGCTCTATGTGAATTAATACCCTTTTCAAATAAAAACACAAATTTTTATAAACTTAAAAATTTTATAACTTAATTTTGTATTTTTAATAACTGTTTATGTTTCTATAGACAGTTTAGCAACTATATATAAATATTTTATCAATACAACTGGATAATAAAATAGATGGCCATTTTTTCACATAGAAGAAAAACACCAGCTATGAATGATAGATTACAAAAGTCTTTGATGGATTATTACCATGATTTCTCAATCATGTTTCCTACCGCTGTGATAGGTGATGTACCGTCGATTTACATTGATGGTAAAAATGGCATCCAGTAAAAGAAGTGACGTCACATATCGCAGTCCGTTTAGTGTCATTCATCCCTATTATTACCCACTGATAGCTTACGGGTGAATGCAGAAAAATGTGTCGAATAATTCTAATACATCTTCAGCTAATCAGCTGAAATGTAAAGTAATTCTTAATATATGTAATAAAAGCTGTATATTTATATACGGTAATATAAAGTGAAATCATTTACAATAGTTTAAATATGTTATGTTTAAATGCACATGCCATATAATAATGTTACCATGTATACTATTACATTTATAATATACAAATAATTACAAATTAAGTACACTAAGCAGTTTTTATGACTGATAAAAGTATAAAATATAAAGAATATAATAGCTTTTATTTGCATATTATTATTCTATGAAATTACCATCATCTCAATATAAAATTTGTATGTCAGTTGAAATGTATCTCTAATGTATATACAGACTGTGTATATCATTGTTATACAAGATATATTTGTTTATTTACCATGAAATTGTAGGCCTAGGGTTTGCCAAGATATTTGCTATCATCTCTATATCTTCAAATGGTGTTGATGTAGTATCTTTGAAACAGATAATTTCTGGGCGGAACACAATGTCTAGTCGTGCCTGTACAGAAAACATATAGGCTTAAAGTAAAGTAAATATTCTATAATTATTTGGTTAATGTAAAGTAGTTTGTTCATATTATGTCTTTTTACTGGACTTTTACTAACTTCCGGTAAATTTATGGAAACCTAAACCACTGATAATAAAAAATATAAAAAATTGTGCCTGTCTTCTGATTAACTAAGCTTGTTTAAACATTAAATATTTCAGGTGAGTCTAGATAGTAAGAACTATTTTGGGATATAAAATGTAATACAATTTTTTTTAATGTATTTGATTTTTACAAGAAAGAGTATATAAAACTACTTTTCTATATAATGTCCACCATTATTAAGATACTTTTCATATTAAGTTACTAGCTTCCCTATACCCTCTTCATAGAACAATACCGCCTGTGAAGATAACCACTGTTGCACAGCATTTTTATCATCATCGCCACTGTCATAGCCTGACTGGCTAAGGATTTCTTCAGATGTAAAAATAAGTGGTAGTTTCTAGGCACCAATTCTAGGCTGTAATATGGCTCCTAATCCAAACTGAATGATCAGGTTTTGCAATGAGCGACATGCAGTCGAGGTTTGTCACGAAACAAAACAACTCCCAACTAAGCATGCATCATCTACTGTTATAAATTGTACCGAACAGTTTTCTAGGAGTCTCACACAATACCTTTTAACATTTATTCCAGTTTTAGCTCCCAAACTTAATATTTAAAAGATATATATTGATTTTCATGTCACATATGTTGTACCTTTAATTTAAAATTTGATAACAAACATATTATTTTTTTATCATTGATATTATAATAAATTGGATAATAACATTTGCCCCATTAACTCTTACTATAAAGTCTTCTTTTTTTATATTAAATTCTAAGCTTTATATTCTTTTTTTACAAATGTTTAATATTAAACATACTTTTTTTCAATTTATTAAAGTTTATTTTATTCCTCAATATAAAAAGTTATTTCCATAAAAGGGATAAAATTTTATTTTCAATGAGTGATGTTTGTACAACCCAACATCTGAATCAATTGAAAACATTATCTTTTCAGTTATAATTTACAGATAGAAAATTATATTGAAAGATATTTTGAAAGTCATTTCAAATTTAGATAACCACATATTATACTCAAAATATTTTACCCATAGAAATTTTCTAATTAAAACGTACAACAATTTAATAGACTTAAATTTGTATATAGTACAAAATTTGTTACCAAGTATAGTATTTGAATAAGAAAAAAAGATAACACATTTTTACTAGTATATGATACTTACGCTACATTCAGCTGTTCCAAATTTGTTTTTCGCAACAAATTTATAGTCACCAGTGTCTTTATGACGACCAGCAGGAATAGTAAGGGTGTAAGAGCATTCTTTCAGCCCATCACCAATTTCTGAAGTATCACAGCGCAATGTGAAGTTTTCGTCAATATCATTGCCATCATGAGTCCTAAATAATTAACACAATTTAGAATTTAAGATTTAGATTTAAAAAATTAATAAATGTCACTAACTTGTAATAAAAAGAACATAATAATTTAATAGATTATTTTTCTTTCATTTATTAATGCTATTGCTAAAACTTTTATCTAATGCTATAGTAATAGCAGAGCTCATTTACTTTACTCAGATTAAGGCAAGTTAAATTATTTAGAAAATATATTAAACAATTTTGAAGACTCTTTTTGGCGCTATATTTTTATTATTATTAATCTCTATCTTTCTAAAGTAAAACCAACTTTTCGTAGATATTGGCATAATTGGTAATACTTGGCATAAAAACCAACTTGTGATATTTCAATATTGTTCTTTAAAAACTTGATATCAAGTATGACCAAATTTGGTGAAAATTAGACAAAAATTGGCACTGCGAAAGGAAAAATCAGCTAAAATAACAACGAAAAAAACAAACACAATATTTAGTAAATTCTACAATTTTATTGAGTCTTGCCAACCATGGTTTCGCCAGCAACACCATTTACAAGGCAGCTTAACAAAGACACTTACAAGGTCTTTGTTAAGCTGCCCTGTAAATGCCGTTGCTGGCGAAACCATGGTTGGCAAGACTCAATAAAATTGTAGAATTTACTAAATATTGTGTTTGTTTTTTTCATTAAAAATGGAGTTCTACCAAGTACCTTCGGTCATTAGTGTAAATCGTATAAAATAACAATTTCTATTGATTGAACTTCAGGCTCCTAGAGGAAAAATCAGCTAAAAAAAAACAGCTTCTACTAATAAACTTGAAACAAACATTGGTACTGCTAAAAAAAAAATCGATTTAAAAAAACAACTTCTATTAATGAACTTCAGACAAAAATTGGTTCTGCTGGAGGAAAAATCAGCTAATAAAACCACTTCTACTAATGAACTTCAGACAAATAAAATTGCTAATTTAAATTTCTAAAAATTCTTTTTTCCTTTAAAAAAAATAGCTAGTTTATTATAAGAAAAATTCTGGTTTTATATGGATATTTTATATATTGTTTATTTTAAATTATAAATATTCCCGCAAATAAGTATGTTCTTATATTAAGATACTAGTGGTTTAACCCGGCTTCGTCCGGGACTTCTAACATATATTATTCATGAATAAATTTTGAATATGATCTTGATTTCAAAATATTCGCAAACCTGCCTGCTAGCACCTAATTGAAGAATAATGTGCAAGACCCTAAAAATGATAGTAATGAGATAAATAAAGTATTTTTACAAAGTAGAAATTTACTCAGTTAACTGTACCTATATCAAGAAGATCCGGGGCTATAGGATTGTGTGGTAGTTGGAATATAAGGAGATAAACCTCAAAATATAAGAAGTAAGAGCTTTTTATAGAAAACATTCTAACTATTTATAATACTTGTTTATAAACAACATTTTTCATTTTGTTATCTGGGGTATATATATAAAAAATTTTCGGATTTCCTACTCGAGAGCAAGCTACGTATAATTGACCGTGAGAAAAGCAGGAATCTTTGAGACTTATACTTTAAAGTTTGTCCCAGCGATTTGTTAATATAAAACTATAGGCTAGTTTGATTGGAAAGGTAATTCAGTTGTAATCAGTGGTATTCTGGGGACAAATACTGTATTTCCCTTGTATTTTTCGGTCATAAGTTTCAGCCCTTCTATCTTCCAATGGACGCCCTTAGAGACAAAACGGAAACCTTCTTCACGGATGGGCAATAGAGGACTATCACACCATATAGCCCCTTTGATTGTACTGGGATTCGTTTTGAGTTTTACCGGCACGCACATTCCAGACTTCCTTTTATTATATATATTGATTTAGAATCGTAATAGCTTCATTAAATTACTTTCTTTATATTATTTCGATATTATTTTTATTGTCTTAAACATCTATATTGCTAATATCTACAGAAATCTTACCATTTAGTTTCAGGTACAGGATCAGCTGTAAGGACAAGTGTAAATACAGCATCCTCGCCTTTAGGAACAACCATATCCTTCAGTGGTACCTTAATCTTCGGCTCACGGAAAGCTGCTTCAGCTGATTACAAAATATATAGTGTCAGTTTGTCTAACTTATATTAATTAGTTAAAATATCATTATTGCTTAAATAATATTGTAAAACACTTTCAGTCAAATAACTTAAGTAGTGTGTAGGTTAATTTACCACTGTTGTCAGTTGTCTATTGTCTTCACATTGCTCATAAAAAGGAAAGCGTGGGGGGGGGGATAATCTTTTGTATTTATTTTTTATTTTTATAGAATTAAAAACGATTTTTGTGATCTAAACTGTTGATTTTAGAATCTTTAACAATAGGCTAAAGGTTTGAAAAATCTACAACTGTTTATATGTTTTATTTCTCTATCCAATTAATCTTTTAACAACAGCATATTGAATTTTAAGTAAAACAAATACATACAAGATTTCAAATGTCACTTACATGACATTATTTTTTCTCAATATTTTATTTTGGCAGGAATTTATCCTATTGTAACAAATTGCCATTGATTTAGTTTTTAAGTTGTATAGGATATACAAACTATACAGTTTATTGAGATGTTAAAAATCAATATTAAAATGATTTAAAAAAAAACAATTGTAACCTAACCCAATATGAAATAATGTTAAAAACGAAAGTCAACTGATATTATTTGAACATCCTGCATTCATAATGCTCCTTAAAAGTAAAACAGGGATACACGATTTTTAAGTGGCTGTGGAAAAAATCTGAAAGATAAACGAAGCAAATTTTAAATTTATATAATATGCATATAGAAATATACATAATTTATACAGTGTAAATTTATTAAAATAATTAATTGATGAATAAGGTAATTGGAAAACAGTACTTACTTGCTATGGATAATTTTCCGCTCTCAACCTTTTCACCAAGACGATTAGAAAGTTTACATTTATACAAGCCACCATCGTCCAATTTTAATTTTTTAATTTCCAAAGTATACTTATTCCCATCTTCTGTTATCTTTACATGATCTGATTTTTGAATCTCTTCTCCATCTTTCATCCTAAATTTAAAAATTCCAATGAAATGAAACAAATTATAAGCATGCGATTTTTTAAACTACGATATCCAATGCTAAAAAATTAAAAACAAATTTTCAATTCTGATTTAAAGGAATTTGGTAGTTTTTGTTAAATGTCAAAATAATCTTAAGACACAAAATATACAAATATATATATATATATATATATATATATATATATATAATATTGGTTAGATTTTGTATAGACAGGAGACAGGCTTACCTTGAAAAATGGTCCTTGGTTTACCTAATAGTACATAAGTAAGAAAACACACAAAAAACACTAAAGTTTTGAAATATTTCGTAAACACTGTTCACTTTCTCAATCAGGAGAGTGTTTATGAAATATTTCAAAACTTTAGTGTTTTTTGTATGTTTTCTTACTTATGTACTATTAGGTAAACCAAGGACCATTTTCCATGGTAAGCCTGTCTCCTGTCTATACAAAATCTAACCAATCTAATAAGCTATGTGCCCTATTAAATTCTAACCTATATATATATATATATATATATATATATATATATATATATATATATATATATATATATATATATATGGCACCATTTTGATAAAGTTAACAGTGAGAAAATATTATTTTGAAATGATTGTGACATATATGATGCTAACCCCATAGCACAGGTGGAGAGAAGGTGAAAATTTTCATTATTTTTAAAGAAGGAAACTTATTCTAAGAAGGAAACCAGGAGTTTAGTTGCAAATCATAAGAGACTCCATATGCTCATGTAAATACAGATGTTCTTCAGTTCTTGGACAACACTATTCTGTCAATATTTTGAATTAATGTTTAATTGACCATAGTGGCAATTCATCAACTGTAGTGTTGAATGTTAGAAACTGAGACACATCATTGGGGATATCTCATTTACAAATAGTTTAAGTTTTAAGAACATAGAGTAAAATTGTTAGTTAGTGATTTAAAAAAAAAGAATCTTGCATTTGTAGTGGCCAGCCACTTAGTTACTTAACACCCTCAATCATAATTACAAATAATAATAATTATATAAAGTTATTAAATAGTAGTTGAGAAGTTTTGCAAATAAATTAAGTTGCCAGGTTATAACAGGACGCTGTGAGCTTTGAAAGGAAGCTATAACATCCAGGTTTATTTAGATAAGTAACCGAGTGAGCCATTTCCCATAGCCTACGTGACTTATTCAAAGTCGCATAATTCCCTCTCTCTTATAATTATTAGCCAATGAAATCACGAATATGATGGAAACTGTCATCCATCTTGGGTGCGGCTGAAAGAGTAATAAAACTAACTGCAGGGCAGGGCCCCAAGAGAGTGGTGTTGTGCTCCTGCTTGTGTGAGCGTCACGATGGTCCTCTCAAATTTCGGTAAGTCCTACCTCTAAATTGTCTGGTGGTGCAAAACAATAAAATAATGTATATTCCAATATATTTAATCATGTTATATTCATAAAATGCAATATCAACTACTAAATTAATTACTCAATGCGAGTTGTAGACCTTTTTCTTAAATTGAATTTATTCAAAATTACAATATTAACATGGAATGGCAAATCAATAATTTAATGAAATAAGATTATGTTTTGAGACGTAACAGTTTAAAAATATGTGTTTTTCTAAATTGTGTTAATTAATAGTATATTTCTATGTAACTGAAAAACCATATTATAACCATGTTTAAATAAAATAACAGTTTTGTTCTACTCAACCAAGCTCATACTAATTTCTAGTTTTAAGGAAAATCTCCTCCTCATAAAGTGGTAGTAATAGAACTTAAGTCCCTTGCTTGAACAGGTCAATCTGAGGCACCACACATTTTTTGCTATACAAGGTGCTATAAGAAATTTCTCGGACTATACTCATCACAGCTGTTGGATGTGACTATACAAGCTGGCGTGCCTGCGTCCGATTATGTAATATCTAATGAACCAGTGTGCTGAGTTTCATTGTATTGTGAGGTCGTGTTCAGTCTACAAGTTGTGTTTTGCAATCATGTGTTAACATTGATTTGCGAATTTTATGACGGCAGATATATTCGACGAACTACCTAGCGTCAAGTTTTATTTTAAACTTGGTAAATCGCCTACTGAAACCGTTTTAAATCGAGAAGCTTTTGAAGAACATTCCCTAAATAGCACACAGGTTTTTTAGTGATACACTTGTTTCAAGGCTGGGAAAACTACTCTTGAGGATGATCATCGCTCAGAACAACCTTCCATGAACAAAATAGATGAAATTGTTGAAAACATTCGACAACTCATTCACAAAAACCGTCATCAAACAATCCATGATTTGTGTACAAGTGTTAGCAAGCAACAGAATCTGCCAAAAAATTCTAACTGTAAATTTAGACATGCAAAAATTCGTTGCTGCGAAATTCATTCCTCGGCATTGGTCTGTGGATCAGAAACAGCGTTGTTTTGATGTGTGCAGTGAACTCAGAAAAACGTCTGAAAATTACATTACCTTCATCTCCAGGGTCATAACCGGTGATGAAATCTGGTTTTATGGCTATGATCCTGAAACAAAACAGCAGTCGCCGCAGTGGAAAAGAACACAATCACCGAGATCGAAAAAAGCATAGTAGGTCAGAAGTGCAACAAAAACCATGCTCATTGAGTTTTTCGACATCAAAGATATTGTCTATCGCAAGTTCATGCCAACTAGTTTTAGAGTGAACTCAGATTTTTGTTGTGACCTTTTGAGGCGGTTAAGAGAAATTGTGCGACAAAAAAGGTTCAAATTGTGGAAAACCAAAACTCGATGTTGCATCACGACAATGCACCTGCTCACGCTTCAATAAAAGCAATACAGTTTTTGACCAAAAACAATATGGCCACCATTACATACTCTCTACATTCACCAGATTTAACCCCCTGTGACGTTACTCTTTTCCGTCCGGGACCTTTCTGATAGCACCTCGTACATTTCTGTAATAAACCATTTGATATTTATAAATAACTATCAATTTTTGTTCTGGAGACCTCGAAATCCTATTCTATTGTTCCAAGTCTCACTGATAGCTAGTTTTTAGAAAAGTTGGCAGAAACTCCAGGCAATTACACCTATAAAAAATGTACTCTATTCATACAACTATTTGTATTTGGCATGTATATTTGGCAATATCACAAATATTTTAGTATTGAACTATAATCAAATTGACTGCCAAAATTGAACATATTTGGCAATCCTTCACGTAACTGAACTTTGCACGTTGCAGCCACAGGCTTATTGATTGACAAGACTAAAATATTTTGTATGTATTTAGGTTATCTCAAGGTGATTTACATGTATTTCTACTTTGATTTAAAAGGTAAAGATCTTTTAACCAAAGTTATCATTTTCAAAAATGGTTGCTTCAATAATTGATATAAAGAATTCCTAAATTTAATATTGGGTTCATAAACTTCGAAAATAGTATATGCAATAATTTTTTGGAAGGTGTAAAGTTTGATTTCAATTTTTTACTAATTTTGTTGGTTGATAAAATACGATCAAACCTAACCTAAACTCAATATTAAATTCATAAATTTATAAATATATTATTCATTAATTTTGTTTGAAAGGTGTGAAATTTGATTTCCAATTTTCTACTAATTTTGTTGGTTGACAAAACTAAGATCTAAACCTAGCTTTATCCAATATTAATTCGATATTGGGTTCATAAACTTTGTGAAAAGTATAAGCATCAATTTTGTTTGAAAAAATGTGATGTTTGATTTCAATTTCTTAATAATACCGGGTGTTTCAAAATGAATAGCGGGGTTTTAACGCCTTATAAATTTTATTACACTACAATTACATCTATCCATCAAATGAAACAGCAACTAAACAGTTTTGTTTGAATTGAATGTTTTTTGTGCTATATCCCGGCAGAAAGTTTATGGGCCTTTCTTTTTTGGTGAAGCAACTGTAACTGGTACTTCTTATCTTGATACTCTCCTTCCCTCAGTTGAAAGATGATGAACAAGAGAACTTCATTTTCCAGCAAGATGGTGCGCCACCTCACTGGCACAACGAAGTACGCGATTGGTTGAATGTTACTATACCCGACCGCTGGATTGGCCGCAAAGGGTCCAATGACAGAGTTTGTTTCGCATGGCCTCCACGGTCACCCGATCTGACACCTTGTGATTTCTACCTTTGGGGGTTCATAAAGGATCGTGCGTATGTGCCTCCACTACCAACTGACCTTCCCGAATTAAGAAACAGGATTGAAGCAGCTGTTACAACAATTACTCAAGAAACACTAATCAAAGTTTGGGAAGAAATCGCATATCGTCTTGACATGTGCCGTGTGACAAATGGTGCTCACATTGAACACTTGTAGGCTTTTCTGTAAAACTCTTTGAGTTGCTTTTTCATTTGATGTGTTGTTTATAGCGGTAAGTTTAATGTAACAAAAGTTATAAAGCGTTAAAACCCCACTATTCATTTTGAAACACCCGGTATGTTGGTTGATAAAACTATGAACCATCCTAACCTAGAGTATGAAGATAAAATATTGTTGTAGTCAATTGACAACAATTCTCAACAATTTAATCTTCATTTTATACTCTCTACTGATTGAGAAAGTGAAAAGTGTTCATGAGATAATTCAGAACTTTAGTGTTTTATGGTGTTTTTCTATTTGTGTACTAATAGTTAATACTAAGGACCACTTTCCAAGAAAGTCTGTGTCTCCTATCCATACAAAATCTAAACATAATAGGCTATGTACCCTATTGAACTCTAACCTAAAATTATAGCATAACTTATAGAAGTATCTATATTATTTTTAAGGGCAATTTAATTATGAATTTAGTGCTATTCCACTTTGAAACCCTGGTAACTTAGTACTAGGTAATTTATATACTGGTAACTTAATGTAAACAAACAGGATGGTATATGGTGTCTAAGAATTAAACCTACAAAAGTATGAGATCATTAGTCGGTCTTACCAGAAAATTTAATGAGGTGGATAGTATTTTAGATGATTTGTTTGTTCAGTGTCACATATTTTATTTCTTTGTGTTTGCCTTTACTGATGATGGCATGAAGCCGAAACATGTATAATGTTAAAGGATAATCAAGATTGCAGACGGACCATACAAATGATTTAGAAACCTATTTATATAGATGAATATAAAATTGTTTTTTTAATGCTTGATTGATTGCAACTCACCATTTAGCATCAGGTCTAGGTATTCCTTTAGCTTTGATTTCATACTTTATTGCAAGTGTTTCGTATGAATTGATATCCTTTACGTCGGATGATATTATTTCGGGAGCAGCTGTAATTGTGCATACAACAGAATTAATACATATTATTTTTGATGTAGGTCAAAAATGATCTAGTTCAATAAATTATGTATTATAACAATAAGAAATTGTATTAGAATTTCATAAAAAAACAATTATCTAATAAAACAATGTAAAAACATAACATATGTTAACTCTCTGAATAATTATATATTTATGAGTTATATTGTTAATAAATTTATTTATGAGAATAAAAAGAGATTTAGTAAACACTGTTCTTTTAATATTTATTGATAACTTTATTTTTGAGTCAAACTTGATTTTGTATTTCTATAACTGCACTTTGATAGTTTTTTGTAAAATGGTATTCCTAGGATAATCTATTCAAAATATTATTTTTTAAATAAATAATATATAAAATAATTATACATTTAATACAGTCATAAAATTCCATAGATTATAAAATGGTTGCTGGAAAAGTTGATTTTTTTTAAAGATCATATAGTTTCAATTAATTATTAATTAATGGAATTAATACCTTTATTGTTCTAATATATTACACTCTTCAAATAGTAAAAATCAGAAATAAATCATATTAAAGACTGTTTACATTACTGAAGTTAAAAAATAAAATTTGTTCAAACTATTTAAAAAACAAAATATATAATATAACAACTTTGTACCTTTTATACGATTAATAAAATAAGATTTATAACAAAATTAAATCCAAATAACTTAACAAAAAAGGCAGAAACTATAAAAAAAATATTTTAAAATTTTAAAAATATAAATAAAATATTAAGGCTATGAGGCACATTTAAATAGTAAGGGTAAATTGGTTATAAAAGGACCAAAAATTAGATAATTAAAAATTAAAGTGATTCCAAGTAATATTCAAACTTAGATTTTTTTTTCTTTTGTCACCAAACATTTTTGATATTGTGATGCAAACTGTTACAAATCCTCTACACAAAATTTTGTTTCCTAGGACATCAGCTAGTTCTTGAGATGTAAGGAAGAGATGTAGTCACTGCGCATGAGATCAGGACTATAAGGTGGATGGTTTCAATTGTATAGTCAGCTGTTTGTGGACTTACGTTATATCGTGAAGGAGAACAATTATTCCTAACCTCTGTATTCCCCATCAAAGATTTTGAATAGCACGGCACAGTTTAGAAAACATTTCACAATAAACTTCCATTACATGGATTGTTGTTTCAACTCAGCACTGACGTATGAAATCAACAATTCATCATCAGTGACAATATAGGAAAAAAAATTGTTTCCCTCAATATGAAAGCAATCTAAAAAGCATGTCCAGATGTCAATATTTACGAGATTGATTATCTCTCACTTTCAAATTTACATGCTCAGCAAGATCGTCATTCCAGACTCTAGGCCTGCTACTCTTCTCTCCATTGTGAACATTCGAATGGTATTTCCTAAACACACGACTTTTCCTTCACTCATTGTGGTAGGCCCATATGTTTTACATTTGTAGTATTATGAATTCTTGCGTTTAGAAACTTAATAATTAATCGGACTTCACAACTGGCAGGATTGCTTATTTTAAAACCACAGTGATGCAAGGGGAAACAACAATGAGCTCTTGAAATTATGGCGGTTACATGGATCAACTGAAGGTACTGAGCATGGGAAGTAATCAGTATTTCCAATTGCTCTTTATAACCTATCAACTTTTACTTTTGAAATGTACCTCATAATTTAAAAAAACAAATAAATGTAATATGAGAGAACTGATAATAATTAAAGTATCAAATTTAGAAAATTGTCTACCACTAATGTAAAAGATAGTATTTACACATGAACATTAGATAATTCATTATGATTATATATTTTTAACCTAAATTTAAAAACAAATAAATCACAAATGAATAAAATTATTCGATGAAATAGTTGTCTTAACTGTTAAATTATAAAGTTGTTATTTATATGTTGTAAATATGTGCCCATTATTATGACACAAAAATATTAAAATAAAAAATGTGTTAATGCATTTACTATATTTTAGTGTAAAAAACTGAAAATAAATTTATAGCTTTAACAAATAATAAAATAAAATAGATTCAAAAAGCTTAGCATGATTAAATCCTGAAATAAGTAAAACAATAAAAGTTATAATAACTTACCGAAGGAACAAACATTGAGGTTAAATTGAAATCACCATACAAAAGATTAATCCTTGCAGACAGTAAATAGCATGCAGCTATGCACAACAAACACAAAAACATAAATTATATAAGCAAAATAACTTGCAAGCATTCACTGAAACAAAATGATCAAGATAATATCACGAGCTACATCTAAACATTATTTATATTTTATAATTTATAATATTTACAAGGAAACGGAGTAAGTAAAAAAAAATATATATATATATAGCACTTAACTGTTTTATTTCTTCAAATTTAATAAATTATATTCATTACTAACTTAAAATAATTTTATAACTATGTAATAAAAAGAGAGTTGAAACATATTTAATTAATTCACTAAAAATAGAGTAATAAAATTATTATGATAATCTGTACTCTGTTAGGATGCACATAATTAATTTGAGTACATTCTTCTGTCACTCATAGCATTAACTTAAACCCACTAACGTGTTTCAGAAGAACTACATTTTCAAAAGCAATTTACATACTTGAATTACTTTTGAAAATGGAGTTCATCTGAAATGTGTTAGCAATATTTAAGACAACAGTAGGATCAGCAGAAAAATCTATTCAAATTAATTAGAATAATAAATTTACATTAAAATTCTTAACAAACATTTTTCATTTATAAATGTTGTTTAGTTTCAGCATGAATAAAGAATTTATTCTCTATTGATAACATTAACCTTTTAAAGGATTTAACAATAATACCTTTATGCTGGATTTTAATTCATTTAAGGAAAACTTTTATGCCGGAATAAAACTTGTATTTTTATTATTTAATGATTTTTACACGAGTTAATTATTAAATTTGTATAGTAATATTGAACATGAGATTACTTAAACAAAAGATAAGTAAGCTGTACTTAAATTAGGCATTGCATTTCAAAATTATAGCGACAAATCAAAATTAATTATATAAGAGCTGAGCAAACAACATAGGCGAAATTTTTTTTAAAAATTAAACAAAACAAGATGTCTTCATTAATATTGAAAATAATGTAATTAGTTATGTATTGCAATGATGATTTTTATTAAGTACCTTCGCTATCAGCTCTTTCGCCTTCCTTGTCAAGAATCTCTTCAAGAACACTCCTTTGCTTTTGTACTCGTTTTAGTAAAGCTTCTACTTGGGAATCTCCTAAATCATCATCGTCATCACCACTACGTTTTCCTTTCAGTGAAGATTCTGTCTCAGCAGTTCCCGGTGTAGCTGTTTTACCTTTAGTTTCATTTTTACCGTCTTCAGCTTTTCCAATATCAAGTTTTAAACCTTTCTTTGAATTTGGTTGATCCTCTACAACTGCTGTTTTTCCTTCCTCATTTAATTCAACACTAGTAACACTCAAACGACTCTTTCTACGAGAGACATCTGCTGTCTTTGCAGAACTGACAGAATCTTCCGATCCTTCTTGAAGTTCAGCTATTTGGGATTTTTTTGCACCGTAAGGTTCATCATCCACATCTACTTTTAAAGATTTAGCAATGTCAACATTTTCATATAAAACTCCAGACATTTTCCTGCCCTTTAGTGTTTGAGAAATATTTCCTTCTGAGACTGACTGTGATCGTTTTATTTGAACAATATTTTGAGTTTCAATTGAATATCTCCTTCCTTTAATTGACACCATTTCAGTATCACTTTGTTTCCTAAGGGGTTTTTTACTATCACCATTACCCCAAAAATCAACTTCTTCTTCTTTTAATAATGAACCTTTTTGTGCTCGAGATTTGTCATCACTTTGCTTTCCAGCGGTTTTTGGAGTATCACCATCACCCCAAAAGTCAATTTTTTCTTCTTCTAATAGTGAACCTTTTTGTGCTCGAGATTTGTCATCACTTTGTTTTCTAGAACTTTTTGGAGTATCAGCATCACCCCAAAAATCAACGTTTTCTTCTTCTAATAATGAACCTTTCTGTGCTCGAGATTTATCATCACTTTGTTTTCCAAGGGTTTTTGGTGTATCAGCGTCACCCCAAAAATCAACTTTTTCTTCTTCTAATAATGAACCTTTTTGTGCTTGGGATATATCACCATTTTGTTTTCCAAAGGTTTTTGGAGTATCGGCATCACCCCAAAAATCAACCTTATCTTCTTCTAGTAATGAACCTTTTTGTGCTCGAGATTTATCATCACTTTGTTTTCCGGGGGTCGTTGGAGTATCAGCATCACCCCAAAAATCAACTTTTTCCTCTTCTAATAATGCACCTTTTTGTGATTTAGTTTTATTATCTATAACTGATTGTTTTCTTGTATCAAATTCATTACTGTCTGTAATTTCAGCTGACATTCTTCTTCCTTTCTTAGCTTCGGAAAGGTCTTCAACAATTGATTTTGATCGGCTTACTTTAACTTGTTCTTGAGTTTCAATTGAATATCTTCGTCCTTTAATAGAAACCATTTCAGCAGAATCTTTTTTAGCTGAGGTTTTCTCACCATCACCCCAAAAATCAACTTCTTCTTCTTTAATTAATGAGCCCTTTTGTGACTGAGAACTATCCAGATTTTCTATTTTAGATGCCTTAATTTTATCAGATTCATTTTCTTCTTTTAATCCTGCTGAAAGTTTTCTACCCTTTGCAGGTGCATTTAAATCCTGCACTTCTCCTGTTTTTGATTTCTCTGAATCAACAGATTTTTTTCTGCCTATATTAAATTTTGGTTCAGATGCATCTTCTGGTAGAGGAGTGAGTCTTTCATCTTCTGATACTGAAACAATAGAGACATTTCGGCTAAGTGATAAATGAATTCCTTTGTCTTCACTTTCAGAAAATTCCTCGACTAATCCTGAATTACTGTTTGGTAGATCCTGATACATAATCTGATCTGCCTTTACTTCAACACATGAAAAGGTACCGACTTGTTGAGATAACAATTCATCATCATTATAGAGATCCTTCTCTTCATCATCAATGTCTTCTATTGAAACCTTCTTTAAATCCTCTCCTGAAATTTAACTCATTATACATATTTCAAAATTCTACAAATTATGAACCTTTAGCATAATCTAAATGAATCACGTTTAACATTAAAGCCTATTGCCTACACATAAATCAATACCTCCTAACCAATGTGAAGCAAATATATAATCTAAAACAGGCTTGATTATCACAAACAATTTAAGACAGATATTAGTGAAACAAACAAATGTCACTAAGGCTTAATAAAACACAAATAAAAAAGCGTATTTAAAACAGGTCATTGAGATGACGTTGAAAAGAATTTAGGCCAATGTTCTCATTTTTGGCTTTTAAATTTATTAAATAAAGTACCAAGTATGTAGAGTAGTTTAAATTATAGTGCATGGAAAATCACTTTGAAATTTGCAGTAAACTTGAATAATTAGAGCAAGTTCAGAGTCTTTAAAAACCATAAAAACCAACTTTAAATATGTCGGGGAACAACATACAGGTTTTCTATCAACTTGTTAATATTATTTAATACAGGTATTGAATCTAAATTATTATTCGAAAACTAAGTTTTAATTATGTGTAATCAATTACTTTACTTTTATTAATAAATCTTGCAAAAACTAGTTCACTTGTGTGTGTGTGTATATATATATATATATATATATATATATATATATATATCACGTAATGGTGAATGTAATGTAATATTCACGTAATGGTGAAACACAATAATTTTAATTTCACCATTACGTTTTTAAAGCTAACTTGTGTTAAATTTTACTTGGGATTTGGCACACTTTAGGTTTTTAATTTTCATATTTTACCCAAATTTCATTGAGATGATTTTGATAAATTAGGTGGTTTAAGATAATTACTGATTACTTTAAAACTGTCAAATTTAGAGAGTTGTAGATCAATAATTAAAAGGGTTGTTCACTTTAACCAAATTTAATTGAGGCGATTTTTAGAACATTAGGTAAAAAATCAAATACAATTTATGCTGTAAACACGATTATGGCAGTAGTGAAGCAAGTTTTAAAAACTTCATAGATAGACACAGCCAAATTTTTAGTTTATTTTATGTACATAGTTAGGAACCAAAAATCCCATAATTAATGGCTAATTTTTAACATAATCTGTCAAATGATTTCTGAAAAAAGCATTTATAGATATAGATAGAAAAACTGACATACATGTTATTAAAAACACTTTTCTTTATTCAAGGGGTCTCAAAATGAAATTTATTCATAAAAATGTCAACATTGATTTTTTCCTTTTACAAAACTTGTTCCATTTATATATAGAGAAAAGCTAACGTAATACATTATGTATTTTCCATTAATTCTGCAATGAACTTTTAACAGTATCAGTCTAAAAGGCTAAATCTTTACAGAAAATTTCCCATTCTGGCTGGTGTAGCATAAATCAACAAACTTGCACACTGCATAAAATTGAAAGTATTTTTCTTAAAATTTTAAAACAACCTAATACAACTTTTATTTTTGGAGTTCTTCCATTTGGTGAGTTGACTTTAGTAGCCATGTATGGAATTGATAAATTTGTTTTACTCAGTACAATCTAGTTTATAAATACTTAGAATTTAAATATATAGCAGTATTTGATAATATGATTTCAATTGTAATACATTATCAATTTTTTAAAAATTATTAATATTTTAATTATTTAATTATTATTTGTTGTATTGTTTTGTGGTTGGTTTATTCTCTGTTGTTTAATTTATTGTGAATTGTTTTGTTATTGCACTTTTAATATGTATTGATCAAACTGATATGAAAAATATGCTGAATATAAAATAATATATGATTATAAAATGTATTACATATGATAAAAATATGATTTAAATGTGTATGTATTTACAAATTCATGTAATTGAAAATGTATTATATAACAGCACTAATATATAAAATAAAGCTGATATAAAACATTAATAAAATGCCATGAGTAATCATGATACAAAAAAAAATAATAATTTCAAGTAATTGTATTGCCATATGAAATGGGTTTTGCAGTTATTTGGTCTTTAATAACGGAATTTTAAGACTATTTCACAGATCTATGAGATTAAGAACTAAGTGTAATGATATAAATTTCAAACTTTATGATTTGATTATCAATAAATTAACTTACTCCAAAAAGAAATTAAATTAATGTATACTGTTAATACTTTGTGTTCTATTGACAAAACAATCAAAATTGTATTACTGAAAACAATTGTTTTTTTTTTTTTTTATAATTTGTGTACATTATATTGTATTTTTACATTAAATCCATAAGGCTAATGAGTATGGGAACTTCCATTACCAAATTTAAAAGCTACTGAGTTAATCCAGGTTCAAACTCTTGGAGTTTATAAATGTAAAAATTGTATTTGTGTGTTTATAAAAATACAGACGAACCTAATTCGAATTTATGTAATTGAAAATCGTAGATAATTCGAACTTTTACCACAGTCCCTTGACATTACTATATACATAATGGAGAAAAATCGTTTGTGAATTAAACACTTGTTGGATAATTCAAAGTTAAAACCAATAAAATTCATTAAGAAAATTTTGAAAATCAGCCCGTAATATAGCCAGATTAACAATGTTAAACAATCAGTATTACTTTAAATCACTTCCGTTATGGGTTTGGACTTCTTGCAAATGGACAGAAATGGAAAAATACAAGGGTATCCTCTCCCTCTACAGTTATATGTAGTAGACAAGTACTACGCTGTAGGCGTGTTGCCCAACTAGGTTGTACTGTATTGTCGAGTCGCTTTCTCCCTTGCAGGGACCTGTCAGTTGGTTTGCTAAACTGTTGCTGCGAGTTGTGTCTTTTTTTACAAGTAAAATGTAGTGAGTGAGTATTTCACTTTTTGATCCACTGTGTTTTCCGCTATGTCTATATCAAAATGCGTGTACAAATCATTAACTTTAGCGGAAAAAGCCACCATTATCTGTGAAGTGGTAAAAGTTGTTAAAAAAAACTATCCTTATTACGTGAGTAATTTTGAAAAACAAAATTGCAAATAATTTGGTAATGTCATATTAAATATTGACCAATTACGATAATAAATGATATTTAAAAAAATAATCTGATACAGTTCTAATTAGAAAAATCGAATATGACTTTGGTACTTGGATAGAAATCTGATACAACAGATTTAAAAATTAGTTATGATAAAATGAAATGAAGCGTACTATTCCACTACGTTTTGACAGCCTAAAGCAATTTATTATACATTTCAATTTTAAAATGGGTACTGTGTAGTCATAAATACCTGAGAAGAATAGAAGTGGAAATTGTGTACTAACCTTCTTCAACTGCTTTTTGGGGTTCTTCTTTGGGTTCAGTAACAGGAGCTTTCTTTGGTGGCTCTGTTACAACTTCTTCAGCCTCAACCTTAGGAGGTAATTCTTTTTTTTCTTTAGTTGCTTTTTTTGGTGGTTCTACTTCTTCTGGAATACCCTTTTTAGGAGACTCAGGTTCTTTTTCAATTATTTCCTCTTGAACCAACGGTTTAGATGGAGGTTCTACCTCTACCTCTGCTACTTTTTTCGGAGGCTCAACCTCCTCTATAACAACAGGCTCTTCTTCTACTGGTTCTGGTTCCTGCTCTGCTTTTACTGGTTCGGGTTCTGGTTCTGGCTTTGGGGGTTCTGGTTCGGGTACTGCTTCTGGCTTCGGGGGTTCTGGTTCAGGTTCTGCTTCCGGCTTTGGGGGTTCTGGTTCGGGTTCTGCTTCTGGCTTTGGGGGTTCTGGTTCGGGTTCTGCTTCTGGCTTTGGGGGTTCTGGTTCGGGTGCGTGTTGTGGTGGTTCTGGTTCTTCTTCTTTCACCTTCTCTGGTTTTTCAACTGGTACTTCCTCCATCGAGAATACTTCTTTCTTCTTTGATGTTGTCTTAGCTAATATTAAACAGGCAACACACTCACACATCACACTAACGACACAGCCCGTCTGTCAGTGACTGGGCTACAATAACACAACTCGGAAGAGAACCAAACTTCCAAGTGGCAGAGGCTACTGTTATCTATTTCCATCGATATTTCTAACCATTGTTAATGGTCAGAAGTAATCAATTTCAATAGATTCTAAATTATAAACATTTTCAATAAAAATTTTAAATGTATTAATTTTAATATTGTATTCCAAATAAGTTATGTTTAGAAATGTTGAATATCATTTATAAATAAACATCGAAAAATAATTGTAACTACCTCTTTTATAGGTTGATTTGAATCTAAAGTAAAGAAAGTTTTGGTTTCTATCATAAAATGTATTGAAACCCAATTTAATACATGTAATTTTAATGCATTCCTAATTTTTAAAAGTATCATGAGTTAGCTAATAGATTTTGGTAATTGTTATAATAATACCAAAATGTCCCAAAATAAAAAATAATAAAATTCTGTTATAACTATCACATTTGGGAAAATGTGACAACCCTTTATTTTTACTTTGTAACGATGTAAATTAAGTTACACCATATAATTAAAGAGACTCATTCAAAATATTATGCCCTTTTGTTTGATGTCATTTAAAAAGAGGAAAATTGTTAAATGAAAATAAGTATTTTGCAAACAGCAATAATGACATATTAAGTAATATGTAAGTGATCTAGGTATGAAAGTGAAAAACACTTTATTATTCAGTAAAATAATGTTCTATAATGGAGCAAAGATTATCTGAATTATTTGGGAATTGGTGATCATTGTATGGATGTTTAATTTTTAAAGTTTATAATATTTGTAAATATTTTTTTCTAAACAGGAACTATTTTTCCTTTCTTCAGTCAAATAAAAGAGTTTGGTCGATTGGTCACACAATCCATTAACAATTAAAAGAAATTAGAGATAAAATAATGTGGTGGAATGTATTTACAATATCTACTGCTGTTTAAGTAAGAAAGTGAAACATACAGAGAGGGGGAAAGCAGTTCTGAAAAATCATAAAAGATGAATATTAAACTAAGAACATTAAATCTGTTCTCGTAACTGTTTTTCTATTACTCAATTTTCTTTCAAAACATGAAGGATATTCAGAAAGTAAGTTCTGTTTTTAAATATTTTAATCATGCTCTTCATTGATTGATTTGATGGAAATACCCTGGTGCCAATTTCATACATTTAAGCAGAATCGACACATTGTGATAGAAAATGAATACATTTAAGAAAATGCAAGTGCCAGGTTTAAGTGAACTTCGATCTGGGATCCATTTCGTGAACGATAAATTATACTGAAATTCACCTTAGAATTTGACATTAATGGAGAACATCCAATGCGTGGTTCAATGATGTGAGGATGGGTGCGACAGCACATAGTAAAATGTACAGAAAGGTTATAGAGCAGACGACTGCCTTTGCTGAATGAGGATTTGGTATATTCAGTGAAAGAGAAGAATAGAGATAATATTTATGTCACTTTCCTTGCATTTTCCACAAATTTTACAATAGTTTCTTCATGAAATTATGTCTAGAAACTACAGTATTGGAAATAGTGTGTAACTTGAGTTATGAATATGCTTATGGAACAATATAAAATAAAATGACAAAGCAGCACATTTGGTTTTCTGATATGGTGAGCAACACCTTGATCCATATAGTCACTTGTGCGAGACATAGAGGCATGGGTGTAATACACAAGTCCATGGAATGGAGTGGAGACACACTTCATGACAATCATGGACAAAATTCAAGTGGATTTTTTCCACTCCGTATACAAAATGTTTTAAGACAGACAGGAAGTAAACTTTTTGCCTCAACAAGGCTCCACGATTAAAGTGAGTGTTTATTGAAAAATGCTTTGAAAATTGTGTCAAACAATCCTGAATAAGTGACATGGTATGATTACACAGGGCATTATGTTGATTCAGGACAATGTCCACTCACAGATAACACCGCAACACAATATCACACCACTTTTGGCTGGGAATAATTTGAATATCCCTCCTATAATACATACCTCCCAGCAAACAATTTTCATATAATCTAATATCTGAAATCCTTCCTTGTTGCCAGTATTTTCTACAAAGAGAATTAGGTCAAACAAACATTATCATATGATTGGATCGCAAGAAGCATTTATCGAAAAGTAGTACGAGGTTTGTGTACATCAAACAATAAAAAGTTTTGGAAGGATATTTTTGTCTTCTCTTAATAGCCTATCGGAACTTACTTTCTAGATATTCGAAATAATTGTTAATAAAATATTAAAAATTATACAATTCTGAAGAAAATAATAATCGATTTATCTACCCCTCCAAATAACCGAAGTCCAGATAATCAGCACTCCACTGTTATAACTTAAATTAGGGCATGAATATGTATAAAAATAAACAAAATGTGAAAATGTATGTCAATATTTTTTTTAAATTTGGACTTCTCAAAAATGATGAATGCAATGACATATCAGCTGCCTCAACCGAGACTATACAGGACAATACAACAGAGAATCAAATTACAACAACTCAAGGTTATACTACTGAATACTGCATAAATAGATATTTATACATTGATACAAAGGTTGTCTTTGTTGCATCATAATATGTAAATATATTACAATGGTTTCAACACATATTCAAAATGTTTACAATAAGTCAGATGAAAAAGAGATTGTACTGTTGTCAACAAAATAAACATAACAATAGTAATTATGAAACATGTGACAATTTTCTAGACTTTGAATGCTGTTTTCCTCGCTTTTCTCACTTCACAAAACTTTTAATAGTAAATTAAAGTTCAGCATAGTTCGAAAAGTGAAGGTAATGATCTTAATTTGTTTGAGAAATAAAAAAAGTTAAAATATTTTTTCTGTTTTAATTTTTTAGAATGTATGATAAATAATTACATAATTCAATACTTTTTAATAATCTTCCTAGACGGGTGTTTTCTTGGTGGAGGTTCAGTAAATTTGGTAGAGCATCTATGACCGACAAAGAGTTTGGAGATGTTTATTTCATGGTCCTCGAAGACCTTATACAAACTTGGTATATTAAGAACATGAGAGGAATATTAGTTGAGACACCTTCCAAAATAGATCCATAAGGTCACAGTGGAGAGTAGCCAGTTTTGAGCCCCTTTAACAACCCCCAGCCCGCCATCATATGTACTCATCTATTATTTTGTATCATCCTAATCATATATTTGTTTTTCTTAAGAGATTTTAACTAACAATTTGAATGGCCAAACAGTTTTTTGAGTTTAACAAAATTATTCATACTAAGAATGTGTGTGTTAAGTTTTGTCAAAATCGGATTAAAAGTTTCTGAGAAAAATTACTGTTGAAGTATGTAATCACTACAATCTTCATTGTTATATAAACTGAGATTAGCCTAAATCTAATACTTAAATCTTTACAAATGTTTTTTTTTCTAAAGCAAATATTCCTCACAATAATAATTATTTGGAGCAAAAGTCCATGGAGAACTCAGGCCTGTTTGACTGTTTTCCAGTGAGGTTATGTGTACCAGCACATAGAGTTCCTATCACTCTAATTTTAATCCTTGTAATCAGAATTATAACTTCAATTTTAACTCTTATTTGCTACCAATTTTTTTTAATAAACTCCCTTCTTACCTTAAGAAACCACAGTATTTCCTCAGCAATGAATTAAAAAAAACATTGGATAAATAGCAATATACTTTATGGAAAAGTCATTTCACTGTTTGTTCATTCTATAATCTCTTTTTCAACATTATTGCAAACAAAATGAACAATGAAGAATAACTGTAACCTTAAGTGAGCGTAGTGTCCACTTACTTTGGACAGTGACTGTGCTTATTGTAGCCGCAGTTCCCATTTCATTAGTAGCATGAACTTCATAAATACCAGCATCGGCAGCTTTAACCAAGGAAAATGTCATTGAGTAATTCTCAACTCGTTGAGTATCACGTGTAATTTTTATATGGGCATCTCCACTGACTTCTTCACCATCTTTAAACCTGGTGAAAAATAAATCAAAGATTTTTAAAACAAAACTATGATTATAAAAAAGAAAAGTGGTTTTATTATATATGTAAATGTTAATAACTTTCATAAGATTAAACAAATTTAATTGAATTAAAATTACAGTTTATAACGCATGAATAAAATGGAGTAAAACCGTTATAAACTCTCCATATATGATTATAACTTATAATTTTGTTTTGCTTAACATCTATACTACTTTAGATTATAGCGAACAATTATTATTATTTTTTTATAGGCTTATATACTGAACAACCATATGGCTAATAACATCAAAATTGAAAAGAAAACATTTGGAATATTGAGTTTCCGTCAAATTCGTTGTAGCTAAGTGATGGAGGCTGAAATCATGTAAAATTAAAATAACTAAAAATTTGGGGTAACTGCTAGGAGAAAAAATAGGTATCTTTTGCAACACTGATTAAGTTTGCTCATATACTACTGTAGATGGTTCATTGGGCATGTAACCGCCATAATGTCACCAGTCCATTGTTATTTGTGTTTACATGACAGTAGGTTTATAATGAGGGTGAATATAAACAATTCCGCTTGTTATGAAGTCTAATCATTATTCAATTTTTAAACACAAGAGATGTAATGACGTCTGAAATTCAATCTCGATTGTATGAAATATATGGGCCTAATACAATGAGTGAAGGGAAGGTGAGACAATGGCGTTGTGAGTTTAAATGTTCAAGATGAAGAAAGAAGTGGTAGGTCTCGCTGAACATGTGAATCCGAAGTGAGATAAAATAATCACTTTACAATTAGTAATCTTTCCATTGAATTACAGGGGTTTCAAAGACAATATTGTTCACCATTGCGAATGACATTCAAGGCTATTGTACGACGATGGTTGCCAAAAATGTTGACAAAGATCAAAGATTAACATCTACACATGCTTTTTTGGACAGTGTTTTGTAAATTTTTTCTACATCGTCATTCGTGATGAAACAAGATTTTTATTTTGAAGTCACTGTTTCATTCATTCATTTCAGTTCATTTACTTCTTTTGTTATTAACAAAATCTTTTTGTATAACAAGCGTCCGAACAATTATTACTAGGAGCTAAAATAACAACGCTGAATGGTTTAAGTGATTTTTCAGATTAAATGCAAAATTTGAGGAAAATCAGACAAAAATAAATCACAAATACTTCCTTGCTGTTTTGGAAGATTAGAAAATTCTTGTCACTTATTTACATAATATGTTCCCAAACGATTTAGGTGATGTTTATTTGATACTCAAAATAATATAATTATAATTAAGATGAGTAAAAATTGCTATAATTTCAGCTTTAAATAAATTTTCTTATTAAAAACATTAAATGAACTAGACGATAACATACCATTTTATAACTGGATCTGGTGTACCTTCAACCTCAATCTGCAGAGTAAGGCTTGCACCCTCATCCACTTGAGTATCTTTCAAGCCTTTTGTGAAACGAGGCTTCGCTGTTGGCATAAGAACAACTACTATAAAATGTGCACTTACATATAAATTTGTTTTAGTAACATTATTTTACTTTGTAAATTGACAATATTTTTCTATCATATGAATACATTTGGTTATCTATATATTCCTTTATTTTCTTAATCTTTACACTACTCCCATTTTAACATTTTTTCAGTTATAATTATGCAGATATGGTTACTTAAAAATTAAACATCGTCATTAAAGTTTTGTATTTTTTGTCAATGGAGATTTTGTACACACTAATGTTTTAAATCTGTAACTTGTATGGAAAAACTGCATGTGACTATGACTAGAAAACAAAATAAACTGTGTAAAAACATTGTGCAAATTTGAACACTTACTATCCTCAAAACCAAATAAAAACCATCCAAAGCTATTCATCACCAAAAATGTCAGTTCAGTAGTTATCAGTCAAAAAGAGAAATGAACCAAAGGCACCATCTTTTAAAACAAAAATTATTAATTTAAATTGAGTTTAAACTTGCTATTCTTGTGGCATAAACGTGTCTTCAGCATAAATCATATTTGATTAAAATCAAGTTCTTAATGATGCTGATCAAGATTCATTTTGGTTTACTGCCAATTTTTTTTCATTCATAATTTTGTACAATAATTGTGATTTTTAACACGTTTTAGGATCATTAATCTTCACATATCATTAAAATTTGAAATAAATTGGTACCAACCTGACATTTCTGGTGACGATTAGTTTACATTTAGTTTTGGGAACATATGACTGAGAACGTTTGTATAATGTACACCATTTATTTTCAATAGATTTGGTCCAAATATTAGTTTTTACACTGGCTTAAACAAGTGCATTAGCAAGAAGTATTTGAAACTATGAAGTAGCCATTTTTTTATAGAATATTCCATCATAATTTTACCAATATACATTACATTATACTTTGTAGAAAAGATGTTAACATTTTTTTGTAGTGGATACAGAGATGTAAAGAAATTTAAAATAATAAATAACACATTAGAATAATATTGAACTTACTTTTGACTGTGAATGTTGCACTACAATCATTTTTGCCCAAGTCATTCGTAACGATACACGAGTATTTCCCAGAGAGTTCTCGTGTCACTTCTTTAACTATAAGTTTATAATTATCACCCTCTTCAATTCTTGTGAATTCAGTAGTTTTTTCAGTCACTTCCACTTCATTATGATACCTAACAAAATATCATTTGAATTTCATTTATCATGAAAAATTAAAAGCCTGTAAATTAGAAAAATTGGTATTTGTGTATTATACGGACCCCCCTTTTTTACATCAAAAATTTTAATTATATTTTAGTCCTACAATCTTAGTACTATTATATAATACCTAAATTAACCTAAATGTGGCGATTCTTGCTACCAATAATATAATCTACATTTTAGTTAACCAAAAACTCCATGAATAGGTTAGCTTAGGTCAAGCTATGGTATGTAATATATTAACATATACTCGTGAAATTATTAATTTAAAAACCAATAAGGGCTTGACAATGTAATATAATAAATCTTTATAAAATGTATTATTATAATTAATTCCTATTTGACGTACAAAACTAGGGGGGGGGGCTCTGTATAATACACAAGAATAGAAAAATTAAATGTTATTATAATATAAACAGATCAAATAAATTTATTTAAAAATATTTATCAGAGATAAAGTTTTTTCAAATTTTACAGCAACTATATTAAGTCCTCTATTTTAAGAGAAGCTAAAATAATTTTGTTCTATCTCCATAAGGAGTAATCATTAGGTGACAGACTAAACTTTTGAAAAAGGGGTCAAAAGATTGTTCACAATGATAACCTATTAGGTCACAACTCCTTTCATGTAAAACGCATATTTTTCGTTTGTTGATCAGTGTAGACTCTCGTGTCAACATGGTTCTTATCATGTGTTGTATTAAGGTTTTCTTGATCACCTTTGTATTTAGTATTGGTTAGTTTAAATGTTTGTTCAAACCTAGCTTTAGCACTAGGTTCTTAGATTATTAGTTTTAGTTTAGACATGTCCCTAGGGTACTAGGCTATGTTAGCGCTTTTCATTTTTATGCTGTAGATTTTTCAATTAATATCAAGACTTGATTTGTACTCTCAAAATGTTATACATTAGATTTAATATAAATAAATGATGGAAAATGTTCACTTACACTATATCAATAACTGTATTCAGTTATGAAGCTGTGTGTAGGAGTTTTAACATTGTCATTGAAAACTATATTTTGTCATAAAATATAGATTTTTTTTATTGTGATAAATAAATGAATGTATGACTATTGATTTTGAGAAAAAATAATGAATACAGTAATTTAATTTTCTTTTAAAATTTAAATTAATTACCTTTATGAGATTCAAAACATTTTATTAACCATGTCTGAACTTAAAACACAGTTAATTTGTTTTAACAATAATTTTTTAGGTTATTCAGTACAACTTCCCTTGACGGGCCCTTGATAATCTGGACCCCCCCCCCTCCTGTAATCTGGCCCGATTCTACAAAAAAAGAAAAGTAATTTAGAATTTTACTGTTAGGATTTTGTTTTTTCCCGTCAAAGAAAAAAATGTTTTCAAAAGATTTAAAACCAAAACTTAAAATTTTCATTTAGGAAATGTAATTTTTATGTGTTTGTAAAGTGTATTTTACTGTTTACTGTTCACAGTAAATTTTAATAAAAAGTAAATTAATCAAAAAGACGTAATTTTTATTGCCTAAATTATTTTTAATGTCTAAATACAGCCTTCACTTTCTCAATCAATCAATTATACGAATGATTCACTATTTCGTCTATGAAGCATCATTTTAAATGGACTCTCGGTGGTCCGGCTTTTTCCTAAATCCGGTCTACCAGTGGCCACATTAAGCCGGACTAGCGAGGTTGTACTTACTGTACCTACAAATTAAAAATATAGATTCAAATTTCAAAACACTGGATTGAATTTCATGTTTTGTTTTCACTATTCACTTACTTTGTTGGTTTAGTTGAGCACACAAAGACCATTTATGTTTTAATGTGACGAAAACTCTAAAAATTTACTCATAAATTAATAAGAGCGGATTCTACTTCATATACATTTCCACCATAGAAAAAAATTTAAAATTTTAAAATGATTTTTGTGCGTATTTTAATTAATCATAGTATTTATATAATTAGTTAGATCCGGAAAAAAAATTTGGTACCTGCTAGGTTAGGAATTACGTTTTTTTTTTCTTTTATACTGAAAAATGTAGCTGTACACAGGTTTTCTTATAATAAAAAGTTGTTAATATTTTATCAAATTTCACTACTTATGAAGGCTAAATTGCCAGAAAATAACTAGATTTAATTAACCTATAACTAATTATAATAAAAACGTAACAAACCATTTAATGCTGGGTCTAGGATATGCTTCAACATTTACTGTGAACTCAATGTTAGTATCACCCTCACGTGCTGTTGTATCTACGAGCTTATTTCTGAACATTGGTGAGCAGCGTACATAGAGGTCACTGTTGTCGGTGTTACTACCATGGACGTTCTTGATCTCACAGGTGTACTTTCCTGAGTCCTTACGGTTTATACCATGGACTACTAATGTGTGGGTTAAACCATCCTCACTTATTTTTATATGTTTTCCATCAGATTTCAATTCAGATCCATTATGGAACCTACAAAATAATAATAAAGCTATTCATATCGAACTGTAATCAATTGATTCAAATAATAAGCACTATTATCACATTGGATTACAATATATAAAGGCAAATATTAAAAAAATAAATTAATTAAAGAATTGTATTGTAATAACAACATATTCATGACATTTTTTGTATTCATTTGAATTTCTTTTGTTATATTTATTTTATGTGAAACTTAATATGTATGTACAAAAGTCTTTTGTACTTTGTTATAAGTCATTTGACAGGATGTGGTGTTTCGAGGTAGAACTATACGGCTTCTAAGGAGGAGAAATGTCTGCGCTTATTGTAATTGAATTTTACTCTCTCACACATAAGTAGTCTAGTGAAAGTTATGTGACAAGTGAAAACATCTTTATTTGTATTAAAAATAATCCATAAATTTCAACAGCTGTACAGTTTAGTATAGTGCATTAAGTTAGTCTGTTGGATGGACCATGAAGCACTAAAACTTAAGCTATCACCAACAGTGAAAAATAGTTGGCAACTTGTTCGTTTCATTTATGCTAAATGCTAAATTCTAACAAATGAGTTATACTAAATGTTATTTTTACCAAAATTTCAAAGTTTAAACAGAATGACCAATACAAATAGAATTCTGAAATGTATCAATCAAAGATAAATTTACTTTCGGTAATAAAGACAGATTTAAATAAGCAAAAAATATATATATCTAGCGTTTCCTGATGAAACTTTAAACTGTCTTAACACTACACAATTTTATATTTCTTTTAATTTGTTGAACAACTATATTTAGCACCTTTGCTTTCTATCATTGTAGGGTTTCTTATTGTACTAATAATGCCTTACATGGAAAACTTGTTCACTCGACTATGTTCCCGTCAACTTGCAAGAGTTCACATTTCTAAGCACGCTGAACTGTTCGGTTAAATCAACCACACATCCTGATAAAATTACTGCAATCCAAGAATACACAAGTACTCCACTAGAACCAGTGTGCCTAGTGGAGCAATCACAAACTACACATTTCACGGAGACCTCTCGACATTTTACAACAACTTTCTACTGAAAGCTAGGATGCAAATCTACTATAAATACAAGAACATCTCTGACTTGCAAAACATACAACAGATTTCACACATTTGTTTATGGACATCAGTCCAAACATAAATACAAATGCACGAAAACCATGACTCTATAGGATTAAAGGATTTTCACCTACACAATCTGCCCACTACAGATTCTACAAGCCTAATTACAATTCCACACAACTCTACTCTCTATTCACATATCAGACTTTACAAACGCACTTCGCTAGTCGAGAGAGAATGAACATCACACTTCAAATCCTCTACTAGTCACTTTTTTTAGGGAAGTTAAACTGGGATAACAACCGGCAGCCAACATGTCGTCATTTTCCTTCAGGATTGGTAAATAGGAGGCACACTTGGTGACCCACAGTTTCCTCTTCTAAACCTTCCTTCCTCCTTCTATTCTTCTTCACCTGGTATATTTCCATAATGAGAATAGACCATTTGTTAAGCCTACTTGTGAAAATGGCTTGTAATATTTCTTGGAATAGTGGTTATTTTAAATTTGTAAACATATAAAATAAATATGAGACTTAATCATATCACTGACAACACAATGACTTTAAAATGATTGACATCTAACATTAAAATTATTCTATATGATGAACAAGGTTAAAAATTAAAATTCTTACAAATAACTTCAAAATGCTGTTGTGGTCTCCCTGTTCATAAAACACTAGTTTTACAGGTTTTCTATACAGTTAATCATTCCTACGGTTTTCAGTTGAGATGATAATTATATTGAATAGGATATTGTACCTTAAAAGTATATACAAACTATATTATTAGGTGGATATATGAATATTTTCTAGATTAAAATTCTTCTCTCAAGATCGTTATTATCCTGTTTCTCAGCAGAATATGTATGATGGTGATTTTTGTGTGCTATACTTTTGTATGTGTTGTGGATATCTCTAAGTTATTTTCAGTGTTTTTACACTTTATTTGTTTTAAGTTTTAATGCTTTAATGAAGTACAATACAATAACTACAAAGCCAACAAGACAATTATTACAAGGACATTTCACAACTAATCGTATCATGTATCACTTTTGGATGATTTAAAGGAGACCGACTATGGTCGAAAAGTGAAGGACAAGAACTAAATTTGCTAAACAAAGATTTGTAAAAAAAAAAATCAGTATGTTTTAGTTAACTTATAATAATAATTAGCACTTTACCATTTGACAGTAGGCTGAGGATCTCCTTGTACTTTGACTTGGAAAGTGACAGTGTCTCCTTCATTGGTTTCTACACTCTTTGTCATTGTCTTGATGAATTCTGGTGGACTGTGAACCTCAACTTTACAAAACTCAGAAATTTGGCTCAATTCATTGGTTGCAACTACCGAGTATGAGCCTGTATCGTCTAATGTTGATTTTTCAATTACTAATGTGAAAGAACATGATTCTTCATCATACGCTTTGACACGATCTGACTTTTTAATCACTTTGCCATCTTTGTACCTGAAAATAAAGCCAAATAAAATTTACAAGCTAAATACTATGAAAGTCTTTTAATTAATCATAAGTAAAAGTAAAGATTATAACATAATATAAATAGTTATAATCAAAATATTAGTTTAAAACTTGTATATATTATATTAATAAAGCAATTATATACAATAAATAATTTATGTTACTGTAATTATTTGAAATAAGCAAAAATAAAAATTCTTGAATATTTCAGAATAAAATACTAACCATGTAACATCAGGTTTAGGTGTTCCTTCAATTTCCACTGTCAACTTAATATCTTCTCCAGCCATAGCTGAGAAATCTGTTAATTTTCGCTTGATTTTGGGAGGAGCTAAAACAAACAATATTAATATTTATATTCTGTTTTAGTTTGATTTGGAGTTATAAGAAATACTAATTTCAAAACTAGACCAGTAATGAAGAACAAAACAAATTTATAAATTAGATACAGATTTATATCTAAAAAATTAATAAATCTACTTTACTTTTCAAGCCTTAAGCATTGTATTTGTTTTACCTAATGTAAGGCCAACAAAATTCAATACACCTCAACGGATTATTTTTATCAATTCTAGTCAATATATATATATCTAAGTTTTTGAAGTATATAACTATATACAAGTAAAGTTCGGAAATATTTTGTAAACACTGTTCACTTTTTCAATCAGTAGAGAGTATAAAAAGAATACTGAATTGTTTTAATCTGGAAGTGTTAAACCACAGATATTATTATTATTTTATAAAGCCTGTTGAGAAAGGGAAAAGGATAAAGGATGATTCATCTAAGATTAAGATTAAGGGGGTTCTCTAGATTTTGCGACCCATTGATGAGACAGTTCCCATCTTCTTAGTTCTGAGAGGTTACATTCTGAAGGGAGTGATTTTATGATTTTTTTCGTGAAGCATTCATCAAACGTGACACTATTGTGGATTGCTGTATGTTGTGCAGTTGGTTTCTTCATTATCCATGATCTTCACATCATGTCTGTGGACATTCATCCTAGTGCTTAAGTTGTCTGTGATTAGGCCAATATATTGAGCTGGCCAAAATTTGCACAATAGTTGGTAGATAACAATTTTTGTTGTACAAGTGTGATGACCCTTAATTTTAAATTCTTTTTTACTAGAGGAACTATTGAAGTTGTTGGACGGAAGATGTATTTTGTATGTTTTGCCTCTTGGCTTATTGTATATATATATATATATATATATATATATATATATATATATATATATATATATATATATATATATGAGTAATTTCATCTCATATTCAATTGAAGCCCTTTATTTCCGAACACATCTAGTATTTCAAGATTGAGCATTTGTAATATGGAGTCTACAACTAACCATATAAAATAATTGGAGAATAATGGTATAAGATGATATTGGTGTTAATTCAAAGGTTAAATCTGTCTTCATCGTCTTTTAATGTGTATACCTCAACAGGTCAGCTGGCAAAACCTCTTCCATTCCAGACGATCTCTCCATACCTGCTTGCATAAACTCTTGAACTTGAACCTTTTAACTTCTGGGGCCTTTCGATAAGCTTTATCTTTTTTTCTATTTTTTCTAGTACTCCATTAGATATTCTGACTTCCTCCAACCACATTACACCTCCAAAACATTACAAACGGTTCCTCTTGCTTGTCTCTTTCAGCAAAATCAACCTTGACCCTGTCCCGAAAGTTTTCATTACTTATTCTATCTCTTCTTAAATAATTTTTTTTATTTTTTCTCAAAAATCTCTCTTCAATATGAAAAATAATTCTTTATAAATTCCCAAAATTTTATTATAAAAAATAAATGTTAATTTTTCTAAACAAAAAACTGTCAAATGTTGAATAAAAATTCTATTAAAGTCTTTGCCTATAAAAACTAAATAAACAAATTATTTTGACCTCTTTTATAATATATATATATATATATATATATATATATATATATATATATATATTGATAAATTTTAGTTAACTCAAACTATTAGTTTTAGTTTATTTTATTATTACTGTTTTTTTCAATGATTAAGGTATATAAACAATAAAAATGCAATTATTATGCATAATAATTGTTATACACTGACCTTATAAAAATAAAAAAATCACCAAATGTGGTATCAATATTACAAGTAATGAACTTAGATTTTAGGTATAAATTTTTTAGAAATAAATTGTATTTAATTTCTTGATTGTTATCACTTAATGCTACTAGAAAAGCCATTTAACAGTTATACTATTTTTTCCACTATACATTAAATGACTAGTTTTTTTTACGACAAAATAAAAAAAAAGTCCTACATAAAGATATCAATAAAAACTCACATTTTACTGTAAGATGAATGACTTCAGTATCAACGCCCAATTCATTTTTAGCCTCTATTCTATAGTCTCCAGCATCCTCGGACACTATATTCTTGATTACAAGACTCATTGACTCCTGATCTTCATACAGCATTTTGTACTTTGTTCCAGCAGTAAGTTCTTCCCCATCTTTAGTCCTTAATCATACATTTTGAGCTTATGAAATGAGTATTTACAATAAAGACAAAATATATTATACTACATACAGTAATTGACTATTGTTTTTTTTTTTTTTTTTTTTTTTTTTCAGTTTTCTGTGTATGCATTTTATTATTACTTTTTTAAGTGGCAAAACATGTAAAAAAATAATTACATATGATAAGACATAGTTACCATTTAATATCTGGCTTTGGATATCCTTCTACTTTAAGCTCAAGCATAGCCGAACCTCCAACAGTGGTTTCTTGTTTCTTTATTTCAGTGACAATTTTTGGTTTCTCTGGTTCCCTACTTAGTTGGTTCACTGATCCTAAAGTATAACATAAAAAGCATTAAACCGCATCAATAAACAGTTTAAGATCACATTTGAAAATATATTATTCACTTTTGAATATTGTTAAACTGTTCAACGTAAATTACTGTATATAAAAATTTTAAAAACTCCAATCGAATTCAGTTTTGTCGCTGTGGAAAATAGCTTATAGGGTGAGTCTCTCTGACAGTGTTCAAAATACCTTACTATTAAATCTATGAAATAGTTCTTTCAATTCTAAATAATATTTTAATTATATACCAACTTTGTTATTGATAAAACATTAGTCACTAAAATGTAAAAAATACAGGAGAATATAAATTTCCCCTTAATCAATAGTAAAAAAATTCAAAAAAAAATTTGTAACTTGGGAATTACTGCACTGATTTAAAAATAAAAAAAAGTTTCCAGTTCCAATGAACATTATATCATGTACCAACTTTGTCATTGCCAAAACACTTAAGAAAATATGTCAAAAATGTTGAAAAATCTATTTTTTTTTATTTTTCAGTAGCAAAATAAGGTTATTATTTAAAACATATACCAACTTTGACGCTGGAAATATTTTAAAAATGTGTTAAATATATGTTAACAAATGTGGATTTTCTATATTTCAGCAGCAAAAAAATTATAACGCAGGAACTACTCTATTGATTACAAAATGTTTTCAAATACAATTAATTTTGAAATCATATACAAACTCTTCTCACTGACAAAACATAATTATGTTGTCACTGAAATTTGGAAGAAAATATGACGAAATTCTGTTTGTTTGTTTTATTACTAGTTTAAACAAATGTTGTTAAAATAACCAATTTTAATCAAACATAGACTAAAACCTGACCAGATGACATAGATACATATGAAAGAAAACTGCATCAAAATCGGATCAGTGGTTTGTGAGCTGACAAACAGAGAGACAATGTGTTATATAAATGTAGAGACTATTAAACAAAAATAACTTCGATGCACAGAAAAATTGACATAAGTGTTTCTTCTTTAAAATTATCTGCACAGAATATATTAAGACAATATATTGAGCACTAGAGCACTTGTTTGTCTGTCAAAGATTTTAAACAAATAATATTTTCAAAGTTACACTACATTAAAGGGCTTCAAGAAACGTCCATTTCATTGGAATGCGAGAAAGCTGATATATTGTGATCGGGCTAACCATAGACAACAACAAGTTTCACTATTTCTCTTTTTTTAATTACAATTTTAAATAAATTTAAGTTATATATATATATATATATATATATATATATATATATATATATATTGCAACCAACTTGTAAGGCTCATTATATTATTACTGAGAATTATCAAATTTGTTTAGTTGGGTGTTAACAAAATCATATTTAAAGTAAATTTGGGTTTGTATGATTAGTAGACAAACTACCTTGAACAGTCAGTTCTGCACTGCATGCAATCTTGCCCGTTGATGTTGAAGCAACACATGTGTAGAGGCCAGCATCTTCTGGCTTTACATGTTGGAATACCAATGCTAATGAATCTTCTTCATCCTGCAATCAAGTTTACAAAAATATAAATATCAACTATTAAATATCACACAGTGTAAGATTTTATAGGCCATGGCAGATAAACTAAATAGGTACTAAATGTTTGGGTACTCTTGAATGAAATTACACGATTTAAGATCTGTCTTTGCATTGTATTGTGCATAGTTAATTAAACAGACTTTTTTTTATTCAATAGAAATAAATAGCATTAAATATTTTAAAATATTAATTTATTGATTTTACGCTTGTACATTTTCTTTAAGTAGCTAGTAATTATAAAATTAATAAATATTTAAAGAATAATTTTCAATTCATTATATTACCCAGCTTCACCTACAATTATGCACAATTTCATACTGAACATTCTAAAAACACTCAAGAATACAATTTTCCCCAAGAATTTTTTTTACAGATTTGTACTTTTTCCTAACATTTTAAAAATGATGGGGCAAATTAAATGAGCGAATATACTTATATACAGACCACTAGTAGGTCACTCTTGTGTGTATGCACCTTAATACCCCCTTGCATTGCTGGTAGATGTTCTTTCATGGAAACCTGTAAATTCTTGATAATTCTTCGTGTGTTGGACTGAATGTCTAAATTTATCTGGGGTCTGAAGAAGAGGATGGCTTTAGATACTCCTCTTAAAAAGCTGTTACTAACTGATCTTTCTCTGGATTGATTTTTGTACTACATTTTTGGCTCTTACAAAACCCAAATGGGAAAATAAATGAGCAAAATATGGGCTGTTTATTAATCAAAATAGCAAGATTTTATACCCTAATCAAGTTTTACATTTCCATTTAAAATTTGTATATTTAAGCATGTATAGATAAAGAAAGATTTATTTTATAGTATTACGAATTTTTCCGTTGTTTAGACTGTAAAATCACACACAAGTACCAAATTTCAACTACAGTATAACCCTTTTAATCCGCCCTCGGGTGGTCCGTTACTCCGTTTAATCTGACCGTGCTCAAGCTCGCGATATTGTGCCGACTTGTCGATGACTCACGGCCCGTCTGTTGCCATTCTTTCCAGTTTGTTATCGCTTTCCCACTTCAGTGCTGTGTCATCCCGCTTCAGCGCTGTGTCATCCCGCTTCAGCGCTGTGTCATCTCTTGTGTTGTTTCTATTGATTTGCTATAGTACTTGCAAAGTTTATTATATAGACTTTATTATATAGACTTTTAAAAGTTTATATATCACTTATTTCACTTTAAAATAAATCTCTTTATATAATATGTAATAAATATTGACTTTTTTCAGATAATCCGACCTTTTTTGCGTTCCGACCATGCCCCCAGTCCCGAAGGTGACGGACTAGAGGGGTTCTACTGTACCCTAAAATGGTCTCTATAATCTAAATAATGCTGAACAAGAAACCGTTTTTAACAGATATCTTTAAAAAAAAATTAGACAAGTCCAATCACTTGACATAAGGCATATTGAAAATTTATAAATATATTTCAAACCATTGTAGAAAAATTAATTAAAATTAATCAGTATTATTGAAATGTTTTATTCCTTACTGCAATAAAACTATTAAACAAATTTTTAATACATACAAATTATCAGTCAAATTCTGTTTTTTAAATTTTCAGTTTTATTAAAATAGAACTGGTGCAATATTTTAAAATTTATATTTGGACATTTTTTTCTCTGGAAGAAATTAAAATCTGCATAGAACAAAAATTAATTTTTGCAATTTTAACATGTAAAAAAATGCTTAAAACTTACCTTCTTAGACATCTTTCACAAATTGATTTCCCTACTGAGTTTACAATTCACTGTTTTTGGCTTCTTCCCACTGACCTATTGTATAATTAGATGTAACTATGACACACTCTTGGTATGCTTTGCACAACTGAAATAAGCCTTCTTGTCACATGACATTCAATAATAGATCAATTTAACACAAAGATTGACAATAAATAAACATTAGTAATCATTCAGAGCTTTGTTTTTTGGTTGTCTTTTATGCAATTTTTTTTAGTTAAGATCTTTTTTTGTTGTATGTGGATAAGTATGTATGTTATGGCATTATTGCTAAAGCAAACATGACTTTTCTTTTTGTACAACATAAATAAGTATAATATTACTTCAAAAAAAAAAAAACTATTTATGAGACTGGCTAACTGATTGGTAAATAATCATTCCATAATTCACAGGGAGTCTCTAAAAACCTTTTAAAATTGTGTTCTGACCTTAGGAGAACTAAATAAATATTTAATAATAAGCTTGTAATATTAAAAAATATTTATCTAGCTTTAATTTAATTTCAACTTAATTTACGTGCAAAGCAAGAGAGAGTTTCGGCATGTACTCTGAGTAAAAATTTCATAAGGTAAGCATACCTGAAACAAAACTTTGAATCTTTCTTCAGGATCAAATGGTTTTCCATCTCGGAACCAAGTAAAGTTAGGACTCTCTCCAGGCTTTAGTAGGTCTGCTTCTTCCAAGCCCTCAAATATGTTCTTATCATCTGTTAAAAATTACAATATTTTCAATAATTATACCAAAGAAATTCAGTCATAAAATCTTACATTTGGAGTAGAATCAACACCAACATCAACAATAATTTCTTATAAAGTAGAAAAAAATTCTCCCATAACAATTTGTACAAACGTTAAATGGCCTACTATATTTTTATTAAACATATTCAACAAAATTATTTAACTCTTGTCTATATCAAATGTTCAAGGAACATTGCGGCGATATTCACAATAGGAAAATAAGGATTCCTCGTACCACAAAAACAAAAAGCAAAAGTAAAAATAATAAATCCAGTATGTTTATTATGTTACCCTTATGTACTACAACGGAAAAACTCAGCTATTCTGTTGTACACTGAGGTAGGCTGTGCGCCTTCCCCTTATCAATTAACGCACTTACCTCAAACCCTGTAATATTTATTACAGGCTTTGTTTTCGGGAGTATTGAGTGGATTTAGACGGTTCACTGGAAGTATATGCTTTTTCAATTTTCACCTGAACCTCTTAATCCCTTCAACAGTTTAGGTTGGGCCTAAACTAATGGTACCCCCCTTTATTTAACACTTCCAGAAATTATTATTAATTTTCCCTTAGTTCAGGGAGCTCACGAGCAAATTTTATCTTTTTTATTACTTATCTCAAGAGCAAGTTCTTTGGAAAGTTCCTCGATCACAAAATATATTAGTCACTTAAATTTAGTTGTTACCCTTGTGTGGATTATTAAAATAATTAATTGCCATCACAATTTTTAGTTATAAAACTTATACTTTATGCAACAAATTAAATTTTTATTGATATTTAAACACAATTATTTTTGCATCAACTTTTTTTTACAAAATTATTTTCTTTTATAAATTCATCTTCTATATTAGTATAAAACAAATAAATTCTTTAAATTCAGAACAGGTTGGTATTTTACCAAAATTTATAATAATTGAAACTTTTTTTAATTTGATTACTTATATCTTTAAAAAAAAATTATCCCAGGAATAACTATTAAAGGATTTGAAATTATTTTTTATTGCACTTAGTGGCCTCTCACTGTTTTATCAAATGTTATAAAAATGTCAAATGTTGACCGACGTGTTGACTTTCCTGGAATTTTCTGTTTGTGGAGTAGATCTACGTTGTTAATCTGTTATCAGCTTCAGTCCATTGGCACAGCTAGAGGTCCAGTCCAATTTGGCAGTTCTGGTTTTGTCGTCCCTTTACATGTGATGTAAATATGTCCTTCTATTTGAATCTAATACTTAATGGATTCTACTTTTTACTTTACTTTACACATTTAATTCAAGAATCTGATGTAAACTGTCGTAAAGTAAGGTGATCTTCACCTTTGAAAAATTATAACAAGAGAGTCCTCCGAGAGGATCACCGGCTCTATTTATAGCCAAAATACATTGTATCCCTATACCAATTTTCTTCCCTTCTTGGCAAGATACAATATTTGCTTTTTTATTAATATGTTTAATTTATTTTTTCTGTCTTCCACTGTGTTGTACTATTTATTCTGAATCTTAGCATATTAATTTTTCTCTTCTAAACCCTTTTTAATTACTTTTCCCATCAATTAGTTTATATTTTAACTGTTGCTGTCAGTTGGTTTCATAGTTCCGCCCCTCGCGACGTCACGGTTTTCCACATTTTCTGGTCCTGCAAAATTAAACTTGCACTGAGCTGAAATCCTTTTGCTTTATTTCTTGCATCTTGTTGGTCTTGACCATGGCTTTCCTGACGATCTCGATTTGTGTAACTTCGTAATCCTACTTTTCACACTTTTTCTTACTTCTTTTTGCACTCGCAATTATACTAAATTTCCTTCAATATTTTGACCTGGGATTTACATTTTCCTTTTCTTTAATTATTATTATTTATTAATCTGAAATTTTTATTTTTATCTCTTTCCATTTTCCCACGAAAGGTGTAAAAACTATTTATATTTTAATTTGTTTTTATTTTTTGTCTTACTTTTATTTACTTTTATAAGTAGCACATTTCTGATAACTTTTTAATTCATCATTTTTCCAGAAGTTTTCAAGAATAACATTTTCTTAGATTTCCATGTAGTTTATGGATTTTGACCAATTTTGAAAAATTTTCCCTCCCTTACATTGTCTTTAACTTTAATTACATCAATTAATATGAAATATTAGTATTAGATGTGAATTGCGTACAACTTGTAATATAACTACATATTTTTAAAATCGTTTATTTCATATTTTCGAAATTCATGAAATACTGATTTTTTATTTCAAAATGACTAACTCAGAAACTCACCGTTTAAACAGTCTTAGTTTTGTTTCTTGTTTTTCTGGTTTGGTGAATCCTTGTTTTTCTCTAATTAATATGAAAATAAAACGGTGTCGTCAATATCTTAGATTAGGAAAAAAAAAAAAAAAAAAACTAGTTAATAGGCTACTACAAAGTAATGAAATTTGATGATGTTTATAATTAATTTTCTTACAACTACAGAAAAACCAAGAAACAAACAGATTTGTTTTTGTGTTTATTCATATTTTTTTAAATGGTTGTTCCTATAATGCATACTAATTAGGTTGTATTCATTTTTATTTTCAATAACAGGCAAAAGAACTGTACTTAAACATTTTCTTACCCTTTTCATCAAACTCCTCCTTAGGTAGATTTTAACATATAAAATTTAATTTTTCTACATCCACTCATTTTCAAAGTTGGATAAAGTGTTTTAACATTTTTAGATTTGAACTATGGGAGCTCTAACTTCTCAGTAGACTACTGTACTAGTTAAGATTTGCTGGGTTTTTTTTTTTTTTTTTTTTTTTTTTTAATTTTTTTTTATGAGATACTAAGAATATATACACAGGATGTTTCAAAAATATGTTTCAAATCTAATTGTGAGAAAGTATTTACGTAGTTTATTTAATATACAAAAATTGATTTAACAAAATATCTCAAAATTAAATTATTTAACAAAACAAATTTAATTTATGTTTACCTGTTACAGAGACAGTTCCCTCACATTCAACTTCACCAAATTTATTCATAGCAATGCATTTATATGTCCCTGCATCTTCTTCTTGTACATCAGGAATTATTAATTCATAAAATCCCTTATCAGCTTTTTCCTTCATGATTTCAATTCTATCATTAGCAACTGTGATCAAACGGTCATTTTTGTAACTGTAAAAATATTAAATGAGATATTTATATTAAGAAATTACTCATATCATAACTAAAAACTAAAATAGAACATTTTAAATTTTACATGATTGTAGCATTTGTATAATATCCACTACAAACATGTGAACATTGTAATTAGATATATCATAGTGTATCTTTGGTATATATTCAGGCATTGAACTGATTTGGTAAACATTTATTATATAAACATATATTCCAAATTAACTATAACTTTTTTAATTACACCAACTTCGTGACAACCGTTATTAAAAATTACAATAAAATACTCATTTTTCCAAAATCGACTCAATTTTGCATATATCACTTAAGAACCCAAAAAACCAAATGTGCTTTATGAATAAACTGAAAAATATCATTGGGATCATTTTGATATTTTACAAATCATTTACCGATCACCATTTTCTGTTACATAAAATTTAGCTCTTTGGTTTCGTTCATAAACCAAATTATAATAAAGGCTGCTTTGACTGGTTTTTGGATATTTGATGCTCTAAAATGGTCTATTTTCAATTTTTAACTGATTCAGATTCAGAACTTACAGGGAGATAGTAAAAATACTTTTTGTTTGTTTAGACTTTGTTTACTCATTTAAATTAATTTTTTAACTCATTTAACTATAAACTAAACTTAATTTAATTTATTTTTGACTGTATTAAACAAAATACAAAGCAATATAATAAAAAATAAAATACAACAACTTAAATAGTTATCAATGCACAGAATATATACTAACGAGTACATTTAACAAACACAATTAAATACAATTTGTAATATAAAAGTTTAATAAATTATTAACCTGACACCACAAATATAACCTAAACTAAAAAACATAAAACATCAAGGGGATCATGTTACAATTAAACATCAACCTGTCATGACTATGTTGAATCTGAATTCAGAATTAGCAATAAAATGGGAAAGCTAAGTCTTAAAAAAATGGAAAAGCTAACACTTATTTAAAAATTATTTTGAAAGACTTGTTTGTTTACTTAGATGCTATAATCATTTGTGTTATGATTCAAGTATGACACCAAAACTAGTATAACATGCATTACAAAAACCACATTATAAATATGAAAGAAACTCAAATTAAAAAATCTGTCATTACTTACAACTTAACATCAGGATTTGGGTTTCCTTTCACTTTAACCATAAAGCGTAGATATGTGTTTTCCAAAAGTTCTGTGTCATTAAGGCGAACCAAAAAGTATGGAGCATTTGCTTCCTTTCGCCTTTTCCTTTCTTCATCGCTTACTGTAAACAAAGATTTTAGTAATGTTAAAGTTATTAAACAAATATAATTATTAAATGTATTTAATTTAACTGTAGATTTTAATATAAATAATCTTTTTACTTAAATTTGATTTCTATTATTTTTCTATAGACATAATTTTAAATCATAATTACACATGTATTAAAAGCTTACCAAAATTAGACAGAACATCATCATTGCTTTATAAAAATAAAAAATGGAAGAAAAGAACTTAAATTGGAGATATTCAGTCCTCAAATACTCTAATAACGTAATTTGTGAGGATTTGGTGTAAGGTTTTATAGTTAATATTTGGGAGCAGTATTAATTAATTAAGGCTGGAAGCTTGCTAGTACATCTATATTAACATGTTGAAATCTGTTAGGAAATTCTATTTCTTGTAATCTTATCCTTAAAGCACCATTTTGCTGCATAATTCAGCTTTAGACAGAGAACATATCACATAGAACACTACACGCTGACATACATAAAACAGTAAATTAGAGTCGAAATCTGTGTTACAATATATTTACCCCATAGTGTATTATTATTTCCATAATGAAAATATTTTTCCTCCAAATATAATTTTAAGTTTATGTAAATGTCTGTGTTTGATGTGTTATGTGCTTCATCTGATGAAGTTATGTATCCGCAGCAAAACAGTGCTAGAGAGGTGACACTGCAAGAAATAAAATTTGCTGACAAAAAAAGGTACCATATTTGTAATAATAAAGTTTTATGATCATTAATACCATATAAATTAAGTATTAGGAAGTAAATTGTTTAAAGTATTATTATTAATATATATATATATATATATATATATATATATATATAGAGGGTAAAATATTTATAGTCCAAGGACTTTTATTATAAAAGAAATAAATTTTTTGAGTCTATAATAATGGAAAGATTTTATCATATCACCCACAGTTTACAAATACTACCTAGATAGAAGTAATTTTATTTTCCAATGTCTACAATTATATATTCATTATTGAAAAGAAACTTACATGTCTCAACCAGCAGTTGTGCCGTGCATGAAGAAATGCCACCTTCATCATTCGTAGCTCTGGCTGTGTAAGTGCCAGTGTCACATTCATGAGCACCCAATATCTGCAAACGATGTTTCGTATCATTGTGAGATACTGCTGAGATACGATCCGCAAGTTTATCTTCCAAAGGTTTGTTATCTTTAAGCCAA
Source organism: Aphrophora alni (assembly GCA_963513935.1). NCBI lineage: Eukaryota > Metazoa > Arthropoda > Insecta > Hemiptera > Aphrophoridae > Aphrophora > Aphrophora alni. The sequence goes on along the minus strand of OY740770.1, from coordinate 128,145,171 downwards.
AGAACCTTGGCCTTATCTTCCACTTCGCACTCAAAAACAGCTTTGTGGCCCGCTGCATGAAGTTCAGAAATGAATAAATAAATAAATTTAAAACAAGTAAGAAACACTTTGATAATATATTTAAATTCATTGGAAATCTCCTACTTTTTGACATGGTATATCATAATAAATAATTTAATTAATATTTTTTAATATGATTATTTTATATATTTTCTAAAAATGATTATTTAAATTCTTGCCATCATTAAACAAATATAACCAAAAGAAATAGCATAGATTTTTTTTATTCAATAACATCAAATAATCGAAGTTTTTAAATTTTCGTAATTATTTAAGTTCCATTCAAATTTAAATTTATAAATTAAAGTTTTAAAAAATCTTTTTGTACAAAATATTGATCTCAGTTTAAAAATTACTAACTGTACTTTAATTACAAAGTTCTTCAAATAAGACGTCTAAAATTAAATATTTATTTAGGGTTTTAAATTTTTTAAATTTGTTTAATTTAATAAATTGGTTTCTAGATTGGAAACCTGAAATTTTTAATTAGAAAATTAATGCATTAAGGAAAAACTTTAAAAGTTTAACTTAAATAAATAGAAAAACTACAAAAAACAAAATTGATGAAAGAAATTTCACAAAAACTTTTTTATCAACTGAAAAAACGTAGGAGTTAACAGAAATGCAAAAAAATTAGAGAGAAAAATAGAAGAAAAAACAGAAAATTGAAATATTTGAAAATATCTATAAATAATCATAATAAATCGTTCAATGCTAAAAGCACAAAAAATTTCAAATGGTCCTCTTTAAAAAATTTATATAATATAAAAATGAATGAAACAAATAATAATGATGTGAAAATGGATCTTCCTTTGTAAAACCAATTGTTTTTTCTGAAAGATTTGAGTGTTGTGATAAAATGGGAAGTTTTTAAAATTATTATGAATATAAGAATAAACTATTGCGATAAAAACAAACATATTTTATGATATTTAAAGGTTTTACTACATATTAAGAAAGTAATATAATTTGCCCTTACTGTGTTTATTATTTGTTTCATAATTATTTATTACTTTTTAATATTATTATTTATTTTTAAATTTTAATTTAATAAAAATAGTTTACATGTTTTTAATGTTAAAATTTAATTACATACTTTGATTTACAATAAAATCAGAGTTTATTTAATTATGCTAAATGTTAAACTTTGAATCATTACTTGACATATTAATTAATTGTTATTTAACTAAAAGGTTTTATATTCTTGTTTGATCATAGCACTCTAAAAAATTTTCTTCTTATTATTTTATTACTAAAATTATGCTTCAAAATGTGTTAAAACCAAGGAAAACCATCAAGGTTATCTTTATAAGCAAAACTCTGTTGAGAAGTATTATTAATTTTTCATCAGTTAATTGTTTGGACAATTGCTAGCAATAACAATAATACAATATTGCATTACAAATTGAGGACTTGATTATTTGCACTTTTTTTTAAGAATAAATAAAGTGAGTATAAATATTGAGAATTTGTTATACAATATTAGAAAGATTGTTATATATTAAATATTTTACTGGTAGTGCCTAAAACACAAAAATATTTTCAAACCAGAATATGTTAAAGATCACATTTCATGCGGTATTCAAATTTCCACACAAAGTGAAAGTTGCACCAAAAGCGATGAAACGGGATAAATAATTATTCTATCAAAATCAAAATTGGTTTGAAATGAAAGTTGATATCACAAAATTAATGGTTCAATAATAGTACTTTTTCCTTGTTGTTTTTTCTAACCTACTTTTTCTTTAGTATCCAAGTCAGTCTATGGAATAACAATGAAATTAAATTCTTTTTCTCCATTATGGGATTTTTTTATGCTTCTTTGACACAATTCAGAGGTTTTCTTACATCATCAGATTTGTTTTTAATATTTTATACAAAAATTATACAGTTTTAAATCAGCAATAAAAAGGGTTTGTTTTTTATGTGTTATAGTTTTCAAGATGTGATAATATATCAGCCAGAAAAATATATATATTATTGAAGTTTTTTTTAATTCGTGTAAGAATTTTTACAAAAAAAATAATAAAATATATAAATGAATTTTTAATTAACGTTCAAAGAGTTTTCTTAATAAAATGATTTAGAATATAATTGGTTTAGGTTAGAATAAAATATTTTCACAGTCTTTGTAGCAACATGTGTAATATACTAAAAATAAACGTTGATTACTTAGAGAAAATTGTTGTTACCTCTGGAGTTAACAAAATGATTGAAATATTCAAAATAAGTGAAAAAGGTTACCAACAAAATTTGAATGAATTACAAATTGCATGAGTTACAAAATTATTGTATTTTAAATGTTAATTAAGAAGGTAAATTATGAAATCAATATTATTTATTATGTTATGAAAAGTTAGATTATGTTTAAAAGATATATAATTCCAAAACAAATGTAAAAGAGAAAAGAATAAGAAGACAGTGATTAAAGAAAATAAATGTATCAGTATGCGTTAAAAATTTAGCAACATACAAAGAAAATATTTTACTGTAATATTAACTATTTACAATTCATCAAAATTTACACATAGTATTAAAATTTAATGGATGCTAATATATTTTAATTGCAATAATTTTTAAATACAAACATTTGTTTTATTAATTATTTCTTTACAAATTACATTTAACATATAAAATTTATTACATTATAAATTATAATTGTATGATTATATATTACGCCTAAATTTTAATATTTAGAAATGCATTTGTATGTAAATTATAAACATTTATTAGAACTCTTATTTTATGAGTGTCTATAAAGTTAATATCGAATTTATTTATAGAATTGCTATATTGATCAAAACACTTAAAATGTTTAAGTTAATTTATAAATAGCATTAGTATTTATTTCTTGTAGATCTTTTCACAGAAGCATAATATTTAATTATTGTTCAATATTATAAATTAAAACATCCGACATTTGTATACGTTATTGTTCAGTTGAATACAATATTTAGAACAAAGAAACAAATTTTAAGAATATTAAATCAGTTGTCATTTACGTAAGTTTTTATAGAGGAAAATTAGTAATATATATTTGTTTGTTTAGCTTTACATTGTGGTTACACATTATTATTATTATTATTAATTTTCACATTAACAAAATATGATCATTGTCATTATAAACCTATAACGGAATCTTTAAAACACAGAAGGCACTTTAATTATACGAGAATTTTAGGTTATACAGTTCTGGTTTATATGGGAATTATCTGTGTTTGTTTTTGTACAATGATTTTGATATCTTTTAAATACAATAAACTATCCAGAGCTTGTTTATCAGGCCTGGGCTGTGGTGTAAATAATATTCATTTGGATCAACAAATTTAGTCCATAAAACAGTCAATTTAAAATACTTTTCAATCGTAAGGGCACTTATGAAATAAAGCCCATTCCTACAGTACAAATTTTCTGGGTAGTTTCTATAACTCAAATAATTGAAGGTGCATACCTTCATAATTACTTACTTTATTGAAAAAGAGCTTTATTATTTGTGTAGCTAAGTGATCAATGGGCACAATTCTTTTAAGACTGTACAAGATAATTATGTCTATAATTTTACAGTAGCTACTCAAGTAGATATCTAATGTAATCTCTGGTTTTACACACCATTCATCTTTAATTTGGTACATTGTTTTTTTTATTTATGATCAGTTGTTTAAGTTTTATAGCTCTTTTTCAAATATAAATAACAAGAGCAAGAAATATGTAACCCAAAATATATAATCTTTATCATATTCATTAAATAAAAGTTATGATTTTATGAATATATTTCATAATGTTATTTAACTTTTGTTTTATAATTAGACCAAATTAGGATTAATTCTTTAATTAAAGTCTATTAACGCTACTTTAAATAAACTACTGTTTATTAAATAGTTTAATTAAATCCTACTGATGTTAAAATTATCACAAATTTAGTTGTACTGGAAGTGATGTACTTTCAACATTTGACTATCAGCTTTTTTTTTTTTTTTTTTTTATCCAGCCCAGCTATTAAAAAAATAAATATCCAATATATGTCTGGGTCTAAACAAATGTGTATATTTATTGAAAGAACTGCATCGCATTTCAATCAAATTTACTTTATTTATTACCATGTAAACAAAATATTACTTACCATGTAAAAATTACTTAAAAAGAAACAAAAGAAAATAATTCTTAAGACACCCTTTCTGCAGTCACTCTACATTCTCTTAGACTTTATCATTCATTACTTGTTTCTGTATAGTATACAATATACAACCAATGTTTCGGACTCTTCACAGGTGTACATTTTCAATGCAACTAACTCTGATAATGATACAGATCTAGCAGTGTCACATGATCAAGTTGTAACTAAGTCATTATTACAGAATGGACGGCTTGAAATTGGACATCTATAAAAAATCCGAAATATTGGTTGTATATAGTGTACACAAGAAATTGAGTGTCTAACACAGAATGCCAAGTAAATAATAAATATAGTGACTATAACAAATGTATGAATGTCATTTCTTGTATTATATTTGTTTACATGATTATAGGGAGTATTCATATAATCTGTTGTTATTCCATTGAAGATTGAAATTTTAAAAAATTTGATCATAGAAACTACGAACAAAAAATATTTTAGTAGCGTTATGTTTTAAGTTAATTGATAGCAATTAAAATCTGAAATAATTATTATAAATTGAATGAGTAACGACAAAATTAGTGTTACTGTAGATAGATATAAATAAAGTTTACCTAACAACTATGTTAATTATATATTGTTAAAATTTAAAAAATATAATTAATCATTGTAAAAAAAAAGAATCTATATGTAGAATATATAAGTTATTGTGACTACTCTAAATTGCATTATCAATTCCTCTTATAAACAAGTAATGAGAAACGATATTAATTACACAGTTTGAAAAATCATACCATATCCTTAAAGTATTAATTTAAATTTGTAATGTTTGTAAGATGCAAACATTAAAATAAACATACCTGAATGACATCATAACTAAAATGAATCAACATCAATTTGTACTAAATGTTGAGCTTGACTTATGAGAAAAATTATACAGTATAACAAACACACAGAACACAATTCTCACAAAAAATATGCCTAAGTATCAGACGCGTTTCAACGACAAGGTCGTCCTCTTCAGTGATACACGAGCTACACCAATCAAACTATAACTTATAACTATCGTTGCAACGCGTCTGATACTTAGGCGTATTTTTTTGTGATAATTGTGTTCTGTATGTTTGTTATACTGTATCAACTTGTACTTTTGATTTCTATACAACTTTAAAATTAAAATCTAAATAAAATAAATGCCTTAACTTGTTCTAGATAATATACAACAAACACACAATCACTAGCATATTTCAAGAACCAAAAACTGTTAAGGAAAACATTCAGGTCTATAAACTACAGAAAACAAGAATTACTGTTGAACTAATTTTTTTAGCATTAGTTAAGCACTATTAGCACATCTAGAAGGCACAAATCATGACATATTGAAAATAAGAGGAAATAAGAAATATGATTGCATAATATTGAACAAATTTGATACCAATATTCATACATGTTTACATCCATGGTTCCTTTCCACCTATATAAAAAAAATACTCAAATTTATTAAACATATTAAATAAGTGCATTGAAAAATACATGATTTGGCCAAACACTTATTCTTGTTTTCTCCTTTTTTTAAAAGAAAAACCTATACCTTTTAAAATTTACCACTGCTAAACATTATATGGTTTTTAAAAATTTTGGAATTAGCACTTTCTGATCGGACAATGTAACACTAATTTAACCTGCAAACTGCACAAGCAAAATATAGAAACAGTTCCCTAACGAACTAAATGTGTAACATATTTTTTAAATATACAGATTACACGATGATATAGTAAAACCGATCAATTGATAACTCATTAAAGTAAATCATATTTTAGAGTCTGATATTTATAATAATATATTCTTTAAGATCTGTTTAAACACCTGAAGATAAAACATGCATTCAAAAAACATATCAAGGGTTTTATCCCTCTTTTTTGTTTTTAGTCTTTCTTAAAATAAATTTTAATGAACACATAATTAAACAATGGTACACAAATTATTAGAACTTGTTAAAAAACAAATTTTCTATTTATTTATATTATTATTATAATTTTTTTTAATAACATAATAATCCAAATAATACCTACAATAAATTATTATTAAATTAATCAAAATTTGAAATTATTATTGATGCTCTTGAACGATAAATTATAATTTGGAATGAAAAACAGGTGAATTTTTAATGGCCACTGTTATTTTAGCAGTTTCAATGAAAATAGAACAATTTTCGTATGTAATGAAAATTGTATGACAAAGTTATTTTTCATTAGATTTTTCCAACACACATATTTGACAATTATGCAAGACTGAAGGCTATATTACACATTGTATTTAAGAATTTATGAAATAATTTTACTGATTATAATGAACATGAAGAATAATTGTATATTTGAATTCAAACGTAGGTGATTATCTGAGGTTTCATAGAAAACTTACATTTACTGTCAATTGATAATAGAGGTCAGTAAAATCAAAACAATCTTTCTTAAGCGAATATTAGTATCTTGTTACATGAGATGAAATGAACATGAAACAGATGATTTTTTGATAGAAGTTGCAACTACAAATAACCTTGGATGTTTCATCAGGGTCGAGACTGTGGCTGTGTCAGATATAAGAACAAACAGTAACAGAATTGGTACTATCCATAAGTACAGAGTATTCAACAAATATAAGAGCTGCCTTAGTTATAATTTAGAAAGAGATAACACTAACAGAATTTTGTAGGAATCAACATACAGGAGATCCAAAAATTAGGATACAGATTGTTCTCAAAAATTCATATAGTGTTGTTTTTTTTTTTTTTCGGCTTTGTCTTATGGAACCATGTAAAATATTTGTGTGCATTCTTAAAGTAGAACAAGAAATGAAATAAACACAGCGAATATTGCATAGAGTAGCAGAGATCCATTGTGAAATGATACATAATGTGATAAATGGCTACTACAATTGCCTAATTCACTGACAAGCTAAAATACTTTTTCTCATTGTAGTTTTTTCATTTGTTTTTTCTCATGTTAGTGACACTAATCATAATTGTATTTTTTTTTATTTCCATTTTTTCCCATTATTATTAATATATAGTGTTAATAAATACTGTATATTTATGATTGTTTTATTTTTAATAGTTAGTTTCAAAGTCAGGTGCAGTGTTTGTCCTTTTTTGTCTGCTGTTTTTATTTTAAGCTAACGGAAGGTTCAACTCAAGCTTGGCTTTAAGATCTCCTATATTTCTTTGCACATTCATTTATACCATATATTTTTTTTAATAGAAATTTTAATTTTAATTAGTTTTATAGACTAATATGGTAGATTATTTTATTTTACACTGTTATTACATTCTTATGGCTGTAATACTTTTCAACTTTTTTGTTCAGTGTTAAAATTTTAAATGCCAAGACTACCCTTGATGAAACCAGCTGTGTATGACAAAATAGCACTGAATTGTTTTCTATAAAATTAGAACTCCAAAGACTCAAAAATAAGGTAATTATTATAACCAGAGGTTGATATTGATACCAGAGAATTTTAAAATGTTCAATTTGCATCCTTAACAAAATAAAAATGGTAAATTGAACTTAACTCAATATAGACCAATTTTTATTAAACCTAGTTCTCCCATATTTTTTGTAATACTTAATTTGATTTTGTCACTATTTTATTTAACGTAAGCCAAAAATTTTAATTTTAATTTAACAATCAATGTATATTTAAACTTATTATTATGATTATGAAGTGATTTGAAGAAGCTGAACAATTTTGTTCCCAGTTTTATGTATATCTTAAGATACACTATAAATAAAATAATAAATGCTGGCACAATTAATTCTTGAATTACACCCATCTCTTGTATATGGTAATTTTAATATCTATAGATAAAATCAGTAAGATAATGTGTTTATAACTTTCATATAATCATGGACAGTCAATATTAAACACAGTTTTCTTGCAGTAACATAGAAACTAAGATGTTGCGATAAATTTTATTAGACTTTTCTCTTATACACGCTTTAAAAAAAAAAGAATTGAAACAAAATCTCCACTAAGTTTATTTTAATTAAAAAAGTATTATGAAATCTGAACTACTTTGTGAGAAACAACTCATCATATTATATACTTTAAATTTTGTAACCAGCTGTTTCCCTTTCCTTGCTGTCAGTGTCATATTTTATCAAAAATCATTTAACTCTTTGATTCACAGGTTTTTTTTATAGACAAGCTCTTAGCATAGACTTTTATTAATACCCAATAATAGTGAAATTAGAAATTTTAAAATATAAATTTTGCATTTTTATGTTTTTCTATTTGTATTATGAATCATACAATTAGGAATGACTAGTAAAAAGTCTGGAATATAATTTATATATCGGCTCCTAGATGACATAGAAAAGCAGAAAAAACAGAGTAAGAAAGCTCTGCTCTTATCAATAGGGTGTTCCAGAACTAAAATTCAAATATATAGTGTTCCATAATTTTTTTTTTCTCTCTAAGAATATTTAAATGCAAGCATAGTAATATTTGTCCATATTCATGTTCTTTCATAAGATGGAAATTTTGGTTGAAAAAAAATTGTATAACTATTTTAGTTTTAAAGATATTTGAAAAATGCAATTGCACATTCAAAATGCGATTGTTAAGCATGTAATGGACTGGAAGTCGGCTCCTAGATAACATAAAAAGGCAGAAAGAACAGCTTGATTGTTAAGCATGTAATGGACTGGAAGTCGGCTCCTAGATAACATAAAAAGGCAGAAAGAACAGCTTGATTGTTAAGCATGTAATGGACTGGAAGTCGGCTCCTAGATAACATAAAAAGGTAGAAAGAACAGCTTTGGGAAACTCTGGCTATCTACAGAGCACTCTGAAACTAAAATTCAAATATACAGAGTGTTCCGAATACTAAAACATGTATTTTTTAAGAAGTTTTAAATTTTCAATATTCATTTTTCTCTATACAAAGCTGAAATTGTGGTTGAAAATGAAGTTTAATAACTGTTTTTTAATTTTTTTTTTTTTTTTTTTTTAGATATTTTGAGAAATGTAATTGTGACTGTTAAGCATATAAAGTAAGGACGCTCAAACATTGTCATTATAAAACAACTGTGTACTGGAGCTTATTTATAGGTGATCTCAGGAGACAAGGAGGGACTACCTCCTACTCATATATACATGAATATAAGAATAAGAAGTTAATTCATGCCATCAAGCAGGAAAGGAAAGGAAACAACTGGTGTAAAAAATTGTAAAGATATATAGAGTTGCTTAGCGATAAATATATAAGATTTCACAATTTTTTATGCTTAACCCTTAACTACTATACTGACGTCTCACAGACGGTGCCAATTTTTACTTTCAATTCTCTCCCCCTCCCCCATCCCCTAGGAACCGGTCCGGCCGTTTACCTCTAAGTTGAGTCAAGGTCTTTGACCAGAGAAAGTCGGTCCACTCTGCTCATCTTTGTTTGTTCGTTATAGTGAATTTCCGTCTGACAGACGTGGTTTAGTAGTTAGGTTATTTTGCACTTGTAATGGTGACGTCTGGTTGATGTGGTATAGTAAGCGCCAGACCCGATATCCATGCCAGACTAGAAACCCTCTTATAACTAAATTTTAATAATTCTATTAGTTTACTGTTTAATTTATCTAAGTAAAATAATTTTTGTTCATAATTTAAATGTATTAGTACTTACTTTCCCTATTTCTGGTGATCAAAAGTAGCAAAAAAAAGATTTTTTTTTTTTTTTTTTTTGTTCATAATGAACAAGACCAAAGCCAAAAGCGGTCATATTCACTATAAAACTTATCTTCCTCAATGTAAAAATATTTTAGCTTTATATATTACAACCTTTATAATTTCAAATTAAAATTAAAAAATCCAACCCAATATTTTGTAACTTTTTTTAATATAGGGCAGAGATAGGCAATTTTCAATCAAAACGAAACAGTTTTGAATTTTTTTTTGTTTTCATATTACCATTTAACTAAAATAAGGTAAAAAAACTTTTTTTTAAAAAACTTAAATTAAAAAAAAAAATCAAAAAATGACGTCTGACAGACGTTGTATAGTATTTAAGTGAGTATTTGAGCATATAGTAGTTAAGGGTTAATATTTTTTGTAAAAATAAACTTGGAATGGGGGCTTTTTTGATGAGAAAAATAATAAATCTAATATTATAATAATTTAACAATAGTTAATATCAACAAATGTAAGGGCAACAGAGAAATAATTTTTAAAAAAACTAATTTACTCATGGCCATTGTGATTCATGTGTATGTTTTCATGCTCGTGTGTATGTATGTATGTGTTTAATAAATAAAATATATCAAAATTTAGGTGAAAAGCAAACACTCAAATATAAGCAATCAATTATTAAAAAATATTTAAACAAAATATATACACATTTAAAATATTTACAAATCAAACTGTCGGCTATAAAAAATTCTGTTAAGAGATCCCCAAAACAACAATGAACATTACATTGTTCAGAATCAAACAAAAACAAACTTTTCTTAAAATGAACACAAAAAATAATGCTGCAAAATGTTAATTATTGTCTACTTCACTCATTGTGTCAAAACCTTACCCTAGCACTCCTCTTAGAGACAAAATGTATTAGGAAGCTTGAAATTATATACAATTTGAAGAGTATGAAAATAATACTCTACGTTCACTTGCGTATAGCTATAGGCTACAAACGTGTACTTTATTTTACAAAATGAAAATTGCTTCTAACAAATTATATATTTTACTAATAAATTATGTTGAATGGACTGTACTTACGTTCAATGTTCATTCCTTCAATAGTCTTCAGGAAAACTGGTTTTTTGACAGAGATGGTTCGATTATATTCTGTTCTTTTGTCAGAAGACGTAACAGAAGATGACTCTTTTTTTGAAGCGTAACCTTCAGACCTCTCTTCATCATAGGATGAAGAATCTTTTATTGCAGAATATCCTCCAGCACCTTTAGTTTTATAAGTTACATCTTCTATAGCATAGTCATTCAATCCTTCTGATCCTGATGTGATTTCTTGAATAGTGGTATAACCATCACCGCCTCCGGTGATTTCCCTCATATGAGAGATGGTTCTACCATCGAGCATAGCACTTTCCTCGACCATTCGTAGATTGCGGGATGATGAGATACCAGAAGACATTTGATGGCGGCTCGAAGACGTCTCTACGTATACTTCTTGGCTGCTGCTACTCGTAACTGATCGGAATTCTGTAATTATGTTGGGTAAAACATAATGTCTAGCTACATAAGCAATGATGAAAGCAACCTTGATCTATATTAAGTTAAAATGTTATATCTAGCATTAGAAATGTAAAGTTATGATATGACTCTCATTATGCAGATGCAGCAAATCTATTACTGTCTATGTTACTTAGCATATACAAATCTAACAAGCTTATCTAAAATAACAATTAAATTTTGAAATATTATAATTTGTAACAATATGTTATTTACATATTGACAAAATTTATATTTAATAAAGTTAACTGAAGACTAACGATGTAATTAAATGTAGTTTTTACTATAAGTTATTTTATTTTAAAAACACTAAATGACTTTAGTTATGACTTAAACTTAAAAACCTAAAGGTTGCATTCTTGAATATAAATATGCCAATTATATTGATCTGCATGACTTAGAAATTGGGAAACACTTCTAATGACAACAAAGTGATGATCAAACAATTATTAATATATAGGGTAGTCAAGAGATAGTTAAGTACAGAGGATAGAACTAAGAACAGTATAACAGACTACAGTAGCTATAACTAGCTGGGCAAAGTAGCTAGGCTACTCATGCATTTTACCTTCAACTCGTCTTGACGCTGATGTGCGTGAACTATAGGAGCTATAGGGATCCATTTCTTCTTCTTCGTCAAATTTAACTTTCTTGTCAACAGTTGAGGAAACTTCTTCTTGCTCTTTTCTTTTTGAACTTAACTGTGCTTCTATCTGTATTTCTTCAACTGGCTTTGTTTCTTCCTTTCTTTTTTCAGGTTCTAATTTAATTTCAACTACTTTTTTAGGGGTTTCAATGGGTTTTTCTTCCTCTAGGGGTGGTTCTACAATGGGAATTTGTTTAGGTTTTTCTGGTTCGGTAATTGATTCTATTGATTTTGATTTTTCAGTTATAGGTTTTTCTGGTTCCTGAACTTTAACCGGTTCAGGAGGTTCTTTCTCTTCTGGAACCTTTTTCGGTTTCGAAGTATCTTCGTTTTTATCAGTAGTGCTCTCGGGTGCAGGTGAAGGTCTAGGTTTCTTTGGAGGTTCTGGACTGGTACGAGGTGACTTTTTAGTACGTTTTAGAACACTTTCTTGGTTTTCTCGAGGTTCGAGGGGGATTGTTTGATCAGGAGTTGCTGGTTCAATATGGATGCCAACAAGAGGTTCTAGATTTTTGTTTTCTTCTGTTTCTTGAAGCCTGAGATCGTCTGCTGCGTGTTCAGCAAGAGCAACTGGAACACATTATTTTTTAATTATGTTCAGTTTTTTTTTGTTTTTTTTTTAAATAAAGAGACTTTTATTCAAGTACATTTTTTTTTCAAGATGATTTTTCTGAAATGTAATGGAAATTGGTGCCTTTACTGTCTCAAAAAATGTATGACGAGCAAATATGTAGGTATCAACATTAAAAAAAAAAAACTAACTGTTAGTTAACATCTAATTGGTTACATAACTATTTTAAAATCTATGTTTAGATTTTGTACTGATAAGAGACACAGACTTACCTGTGTTCCTTGATATTACCTATTATAGTAGACAAATAGAAAAACATAATAAAAACAGGTAACTTATTGTGTTTTCTATTTATGTACTATTAAGTAATACCAAGGATCGATTTACAATATAATCCTGTGTCTCATCAATGAAAAATCTATATATCTATGCTCACTTTTAAACTCTAACATCTATTAAGAATTAAATATTTCTAGGTGCAGAAATTGTTGAATCAGAGAAAACAATTAAGTTATTTCCACGAATGTTAATGCAAACAATTCTAAAAGCAAAGATTGGGATTAAAATGTAACCAAAATGTGTTACTTTAAGAAAACAGGAATTTATAGTGAAATTAGTAATTTTATATCAATACATATATTACAGCAAAAAATGTGTATTGTTTGATAAATAAATTAAGGCAAATAGTAGTAAAAATGGTGCTTGTTACCAGTTTGGTGCATGTACCAAAATTTGTCTTATTTATATCCACACACACAAATTGAATAGGTAATTTGGTACTTTATAAGACCTATCACAGTTTTGTGATCAAACCTCCACTCAATTTGCTAGTGTCGGCATTTCAACTAATGTATACCTGACATTACTCATTTGTTCATGTTTAAATCAACCCTTTAAGTGATTGGCACAATTGAATACTGTTGCATTCTTTAATAGAAATTTTATTTAATTCCTTCATGTCAACAATGGGCCTTAGAGGGCTTTATAATTATTTATATAATTCATTTCTATATTGTTGAAAACTTAGCTTAGGCATATCTTGTAGCTGAACGGAATTGAATTTATAATGACACCCACCATGGTAAATTTTTACTTTACCACAGCTTTTCGCAAACGTTAAAGTTAAATATGAGATTTAGGCTCAACAGTTGGTTTTTACAGATAAGCACACAAACTACATTTTTTATTAACCTTGGAACAGGCATTTTTAAGAGATACTGTATCAACCAAAATGTTTTCTTTAATTCCTTGAGAATACATCTTTATCAAAAAACTAACATGACTAAAATATATCCACACACCAAAATCGAGTAAAATATGTTTTCTTTTAACTTGGTGGTGGTTTGGTTAAGCTTTAGTTTTATATATGTAGGTGTAAGAGAAGGGTTAAGATAATGTTTGTGCATGGTTATTAATTAGAAAATCGAGTGATGTAACATACGAAGTTGTGTTTAAGTTGATTTCAAAAGTGTTTAGATAGTAACATTGAAAGAAATTCATATAAAATAATAATTTAGGACACAGTTTTAAAACAATATCAACTTATCAAGAGGAAAAAGGATTGTCTAAACTGAAAGTAGTTACTATTTTCCAGAGGACATTTCTATAACGTGTAGAAAATAGAATTGGTGCAAGGCAAAATTTTGAAAATTATTTATAGTTTTAATAAATATATTAATTACAAATTGCTCAGATAAACTCTAAAGTTAGTGCACAAAACTAAGGAAAAATTCTATTTTGAAGGAGAAGAAAAGGTAAGGGGAGCCATGTTCTAAGTCATGAAAATATATCCTTACGACAAACACAGTTCTTAATAAATATTGATTGAACTTGATTTATGAGATGTTCTAAAATTAAAATTAAACTCAAACACAATTTCTCACAAATAATATGTTTATTAAATCAAATGAGTTTCAACAACAAAGTCACCATTTTCAGTGATGCATGAGTTACAATAATCAAACTATAACTAGCCTACTGTACACTGTCATTGAAATGTGTTTAATTTAATAAACATATTATTTATGAGAAATTGTGATGAAATTTTAATTTAATTTTTAAACAGTTTTCAATTACACAAATCGTATATAAGGTATGTCCAAAAGGTATCCAATTTAAATATCACAAGAACAGTTATGTAACTTGGCAGCCAAGACATTTCAGCACATGTGTTAAGCTGCGGTCACACTAGGCTGTTTAGCAGCCGCTACTAACCAGCTGCTGGTAAATATCGCCATCAGCCAGCGGATCTGAAGGGATCACATTATAAGTAAATAGCCGCTAGTACAGTTGCTGTTGATAACTTGAAAACATTGTGTGTGTGTGCGTGCGTGCAACATGTCATCTACTGGTGTGAGTCGTGACGTTTTGAGACGTGTGTTATTTGTTGGAGTTAGAGAGTTGTGTGAACAGATGTTGTAACGGAAGAAAAGGCGATAGTGGGTTATATCCTGGATATTAAGAAGAAACAATCTGGGGGCATCAACAAGACTTTTTAAGGAACTAGAATTGGAAGATCCATCATCTCATGCGAACATTTTAAGAATGTCATATTCACTGTTAATCACAAAATGAAGTAGAAAATACAGTATAACAAAACTAAATAACACTGCATAAAACCAACTAGACACATCTTAATTCACCAGCCACTACTAGGGGCTCACCAGCTTGTGAGCTACTAGGGGTTCACATTGGCTGGCTGGCGCCAGCGAGGAGATCACGTGACTGCCAGCGCTAAAAAGTTAAACATGTTCATCTTCTGATTGCGGCTAGTAAACACTAGCCCACTGGCATTCACCAGCCGCTGGTTCTGGATCAGACTAGGATGCTTGCTGGCAATATTACCAGCGGCTAGTTAGAAGCGACTGCTAAACATCCTAGTGTGACCGCGGCTTAAGCAGTCACAAACTCATTGGTCTTGAACAGTTGGTTGCTAGACAGCATTAAGTTAGCATATGTACTATGTGACCAAGATAGTAGATTAACGAATTTGTACCCAATTTTACTGAAAATTTGAATATTATGATGATTTAATAGGGGAAGCTTAGATAAAATTGTGGTTCTGATGCAAAGACGACCATGAAACTGTTAAAAGTGATCCATATTCTGGAAGGCTTTCAACAAGCAAAATAGCTAAGAATGCTGAACAAATGTGGGCTGTAAATCTATGAAAATCAGCAACAAGAATTAAAAGATCTGGGAATTCCAAACACAAGTATTTCAGAGTTATTGGAGAATCTTAAAATGAAACATGTGAAGAAAAATAATACCATTGCTTCTATCAGAAAAGCAGAAAAAATTGTATGTACAATTGCTGAGGATTTGCTTCAAACTGTTAACAATGACAGACATTTCCTTAAACACAACATAACCTGAAATAAATTTAAAAGCCCAGTCGAAAATTGCCTGGTTTTTCATGCCTGAAGAAGACAGTGAAAATCAGAACAACATCAATTTCATAATAATAATTCGAATTTGCCCCTAACCACAATCACTAGAAACTTAATAAAACACAATTATCTGATTAATTGTTCTTTATTAATTATTTCCTTAGTATTTCCTTTGAATTTTTTTTTTCCATTAGTAGATATGTAAGGTTAGATTTAGTTTATAATCAAGACCCTCCGATGATGATAACCATGTTATCGAAATGTACATCAGGGCATTAAGTGGAAATAATTAATAAAGAACAATTAATCAGATAATTGTGTTTTATTAAGTTTCTAGTGATTGTGGTTAGGGGCAAATTCGAATTATTATTGTGTATTTCACCACAGTGCTCAACAAGATTGTATATCAATTTCATGTTGACAATTTTTTGTTCATGTGAAAGTATTATCATGAGTACACTCCTCCACACTAAACCATCAACGTTTCCTCAAGTAAGAGATAAAAGAAACAATCGGTTGTGGTTGTAGTGGGCAAGTGACACTGTCAGCGGTGCCCATTCAACGTTTCTGGTGCAGGGTTTTTTTTGGAAAAATATGGATTCATCCTGGTGTTTTGGTCTTTGACAGCCCAGATTTGGTTCCCTACAACATCTGGTTTCTCCTAAAGCTAAAATCATCTTTGAAAGTAGAGTTTTAAAATTATCATTACAATTATAAAGGCACCACGATGTTGCAGAAAGGGATTCAAAAAGAGACCTTTGTAGATAATCATACTTTCTGGACATATCTCATAAACTCTTCAACTAATTCTATTAAAATTCATAACTTACAAGTTTTTATTATTAAAACTTCTTCTAATATTTATATTACAGATTAAATCGAGCTCTATAATTAATTATAAATTGCAAATTATATACAGTATAGCTGATATAAATTGTTTAGCTAAATTCTTAAACTTAAATATTATTTTATTACATAATAATATCATTTGAACTTACGAACGTCTGAAGCGTATTGTCTTATTTCAGTAAGCCAGGCGTCTTTCACTTTATCTTTATGTGCAGAAATAACCAACGGGAAGCTACCGTAACTAGGCTGCTTATGATGTAATTCAAAAACTCGTGGATCGTCTTTATGATCTTTAACTTCTACTTCTGGAAGCTATGATTTAGATAAACAATGTTTAATTACCCTTGTATTTTATAACTGGGCTGAATAGACAAAATTGTTACAGTATAAACACTAAAGAGTCATAGAATTTTATTATACTAAAAAAAAGATCCTAGTATTGGTCTTCTTTTTTATTTTATTTTGTTACGCCTTTCAAATATCAATCTCTACTTTGAAATTTATTTTTTAACATTTTTTTACAAAATGCATTAAAAAAACTAATATGAGAGAATAGAAAATAATTTCACCATTAATGTTTTGAAAATATTATTTTTAAGTAATTATTTATTTCTAAAAACTCATGATTTATTTTGGTTTCTGTAAGTTGGATTTTTTTTTTTTTAATGTTATATTTATATTTAGAAAAAGTATATCTAGTTCTAACTCTCCTCATTTGGTTGGGTGTGTTTTGATATATTTCTTAGCCTAATATTGGTAAATTTTTTATCTTGCCTCCATCATTAATTAATAAGAAATTTTGTATGGGGTAAGTAAAGAGGATATTTCTATTAAGATATGAATAATACAATCAAAAAGTCAACAAATTAGTTTAAAGTTTTTCAAATACTACAATTTTTAACTTTTTTTTTTTTTTTAAATTGTTAAAAATCAAATACAGTGGAACGTCAATAACTCAAATCTCAAGGGAATTACTAACACTTCGAGTTATCAAATAATTCGAGATAGCAAGGTTCAAGTTACCGAGGGCAAAAATCACGACTTCTAGTTATAGTGAACCCAAGTTGACTGACCTTTATTCACTTCAGCAGTGTGTTCTGATTACATATTCCTGTAATCAGGAATAAGTGAAAGAAATACCACAGTACAAGTATTTTGTTTTAATAAACAGTTCTTAATTTTATTTTAATCAAAAATTGGTGCATTTACACATAAGAATACATATGTACATAGTTAATAATATTTTTATGTAAATACAATATTAGCAAAATGCCTTATTAATTAACTGCAGCACAAACACGACTTCACATTTCCTTTAATAAAAAGCAAAACTTTAATAATGTACAGAACTGTGCGTACACATGTGTTGAACAATAGAGCTGTACTGAGTTCAAATGTGGGAAAATGCAAGGACACAGGAAGTTTATGTCCTAACATGACAATTTTGTCATATCACACATTATGGCTACTCTAAACTTTTGACTTACAAAAGTCCACTGGCCAAAACTTTCAGTTATAGA
Organism: Aphrophora alni; assembly: GCA_963513935.1. Lineage (NCBI taxonomy): Eukaryota > Metazoa > Arthropoda > Insecta > Hemiptera > Aphrophoridae > Aphrophora > Aphrophora alni. Next base: position 128,126,783 of record OY740770.1, on the reverse strand, counting down.
TGTGATTTTATTTAAACTTTACTTGTAGAAGTTTTCGAGGAAGAGTTTTACCAACACATCCAGGAAACTGAAAAATCCGCCTTTTCGAGGTTCTTTCTTTAAAATATTTCACTTGTAGAAGAAAAATTAGCATTGGGGTTATGGAAAGTTGAAGGGAAATTGCAAAAATTCGAAATACGAAGGAATTCGAGCTATCAAAGATTGAGTTATCAAAGTTCCACTATATTATTACATAAAAGTTTATTTCTATTTCTTTAAATCAAGGATAATATTTAAAAAAAATTAAAATGTTTATAATATTTTTTGTATGCAATGTTACACTTTGATAAAATATATACAGCAAAATGCAATAAATTTACACATATATATTAAATAATAACAACATGTCACTAAAAAAAAATGAAAATGTCTCTTTGGAAATGTTTAATAGTCAAATTGTTGAGTAGAAAGCTACCAGTTTCAACCCACGAGGTCTTATTGGAAGGCACTGAAAACTTCAACTTTAAACGGGACATCATCAATTCTATAACATTATGAAGTTAAATTGAAAAGAAAAACATATCAGACCTTAATGTTTCAACAATTTCAACTATAGAATCAATGTTGCAAAGATCTCATAATCAGCTCTATTAACAAATCATCGTCTTTACTGGTATATCATTTTTTTATTTTATTTAACGTCTTTATGCAGGTTCGACATTGAAAGATGAAGGAGGAAGCAATAAAAAAAAATGCAATACCATCAACCCGTCTCGAATCTATGTAACCTTAGATGGTTCTCTAAATCGAAAAATGGTGAGATAATCATACGTTCTCCCAACTGAACTATGTCAATCCCCAGGTTGTTACAAACTTTACGGGTCAATTTGACTAGGCTTCAAATAGAGTTGCTGCATTTGAAAGAGCAACTAGTTGAAGAAAATGTTACATAGAATAGATTATTGGAAATTTTATTGAAAAGGGAAAATTTAGTTTACTAAGGGAAGCTACAATATTCGTCAAAATCAACACTTTTAACAAATTTTTATTGAAGATCATTTTGAATAGAGTTACAAAGCCTCCAAAATTAGGAGTGAAACATGTTAATACTAGACATGACTCCATGATGCACATTTCTACCAGGCTTAAAGTTTATTGTTAAGAAGAATGAACCTTGTGTCATGAGACTGATTCAAAGATGATCGGAGACCACCTTCTTGTATGCCGGATACTGGACAATAATTTAAGAAGCTTACAGAACATAGCCCAACTATATTCGACTGGAATCTGAACTAGCCATAAGCAACAACAAATTATGAATCCGTTTGAAATTTTTTAGGTGTGACTTTATTCCAAATTTCTATAATTATTATAGACCAATCACAAATGCATTTTTTCGTTGAAATCAAGCTGTTTTCAGACTTTAAAGATGTACATAATAATGACTATAACAAATTAAAAAAATTAATAATAAGTTAATAAATATGATTTTGTTATTAAATTGAATTGTCTCATATAAACAACACTACAGTACTCCTCTATTACTTACCCTTATGATATCTTTAAGTACAAACACTGATCTATCGTCTGATATCCTTCGAACTTTACAAACAAGAATGCGTGCTTTAAATAGGAATAAGTATCGTTCTTTTGATTTCCCTTCTCGATCTGTTACACAGAACCAGTCCTAGGAATAGAATATAAATTACATATTATACTCCATTGACATTTGTTTGAAATAGATGATAAACAATCATTAAGGTCAGCTACACATTAGAGCGATATGATACATATCTTAAGGTCATAAGTGATACAAGAGAATTATCTTAAAGATAGGTATCGTTAGTATACATTTAAACTGGTGTGCACCAGTATGATACCGATATCTATCGTAAGATGTATGTATTAAGCAACACGTTCTACGAATCTTTCCTCAGTATTATACGATAATTCAAAGTGGCAAGATGTAAAGAGGTACAAATAATACTGAAGATTTTTATTTCTTTCATCAGTAGTGTTGAAAAATATCCCTGTTTATGGAACTATAAACTGAAAGGCTCCCATAAAACTATGTGATAGTTTTGGCTTAGAAGACCATTGCAACTGAAATAAAGACACAAGGAAAAAAATCATGTTTTCATGGGAAGTAGTCACGAGTTGTAATAAGAAATGGAAACTTTCAGGGTTCATCCTATAAAATTCTATTCGTGTTGAGATTATTTGATTGCACCTAATGGGGAAATGTGTAACATATTCACTTAATGATACGACTGCACCCAATACCTCCTTTCTCTTCTTTCCCCTGTTTTTCAAATACCAATACATCACGAAAACGTCATCTACAGTGGAAAAGCTCATGATAACTATTAATGATTTGACTCCAAAAATATCTCCTGCCAACAGATCGTATCGCTTTGGTGTACAGCAAAATTATCTTAAGATAAAAGTCGCACATTGTAATGACCATTCAGTTAACATTGTATCGCTCTAGTGTACAGCTGACCTAAAAGTAACATTTTACTATGTTACAAAGACTTTATAAAAATATTGCTAAAAGGAAGGTCATAATATTAGAAAAAGATGTAGGAAAATTTTAAGAAACCTATAGACACAAAAATTAATACAATCAAATATTGATTATAGTTACAAAACATCGTTATCTTGTGCATATAAACTGTAGAGGAAAAGATATTTATAATGAATACAATACACTTTACCAATCCTGTACAAGTATTTACTATTGTACACAAAAAATTTAAAGATAAAGAAATTTTAATTTTAAATATTATTTATTAGATAAAATATTATGTTTCATATCAACAGATAAATGGTTTACTCACGTGTCGTAAAAGGCGGCCAAGCTTATGTATATTTCCGTGATAGCCTTCGATATTACTTATAAACTTATTGTCGTTAGCTCGATGGGGAACTGCTAGCATCAACTCAAGGGCCTTACCTAAGTCTGTTGTATCCTCACCTAGTCGATTTGAATATTTGACCAGCTCCTGGAAAAACAAATAAAATTTTTAGAAAGACATCAAGTAGGCCTACAAAGATATTTGGTATCTTATTTAAATTTTACAAATGCTAATTGTAATATGTATAGCAATTAGTGACAATATTCACTAAGAATAAATTTGTTTAGATTTAGTCTATATTTCTTTGTATTGTATTAGTAGCAGAATAATATAATAATAATTAACAGATGTCTGTTTATTTCTTATTCATTCATTATATAAGTATAAGTTATAAACATTTATTTGTTTTTTTTAAATAAATAAATCACTAGAGCACTGTGGTGATTGTATATGAACAAGGGAAAAAACCGCAAACCACAAAATAACACAACTACACAAAACTGTATAATGCGTTTATATTACCTTATGTACATTTCGATGGCTCTGCTATCATCTTCAGTGTACCTCTGTACCAGTGTACCAATAACAGAGCTATCGAAATGTACATAAGGTAATATAAACGCATTATACAGTTTTGTGTAGTTGTTATTTTGTGGTTTGGGGTTTTTTTTTTTTTTTTTTTTTCAATCACTAAATTTATGATTTTGTAATTTTTATTCATCATAGATAAACTCTAAAAATAAGAGTTTTGTCGTAAATTTACATTATTGTGACAAATTTATTTCATTAGTTCTCTAGTGACTAATTCATCTTTAAAAAATTATAACTTCTTTTTTTTTAATTCAAAAGTATTTAATTTGTAACAACATATTGTGATGTTCAAATTCAAGATGATCTCCCACAATAAATTAATACTGTGTGAGATATTTTAACTGAACTGAGTTAACGAATTGGCCACTAAATAGTTGTAGTGATAATGTCCAAATTACATTATCAGATAAGCAAAGCATGAATAGCATGCCAGGATGAAGAAAGTGAACTGCATGCTCAGGCACCATGGAAGGAAGTACTTGTATAGCAGAGCAATAATTGTCGTATGTAATTATTTCAATTAATCAGGTTTTGAGTTTACTAGTTCAAGTCAATATGTTTTCAGAGTAATCATGATATATATGTTTTATTTATGTGAGCTCTGATTATGAATACATGTTCGTGACCTAGTCGTGGCGGTTGAGAATTGGTAGATTAATGTATAAACTAGTTTAATAGTCCAACAAAAACTGGTGGATTACTGTTGCCCAACTTTTGCGGCCACATTTTAGCATTGTGAAAAGTGTAAATTCAACATTAGTTTTACTTTGTCCAAAATTTTATACCTTTTTAAAAATGATTAATACAGGAAATATAGAGCCCATCATCATACATCCTTACTTTTTTTTTTTTTTACAACATTAATACACATTGGATTAATTAATAAAAAGCTGAAGGTGCAGCTGAAGGTGCCTGCAAGTTACTGCCAAACAATTATTATTTTTTAACACATTTAGTTTGTGTTTTAAATATAGGTTGAGATCTGCTTTGGAAAAAAAATTAATGTTGGTAGAACTACTTTGTCAGAATTAAGACCATTAATAAATATCCTGGGAACACACGTGCTAATTTATTTCATTTGTTACAGATTTTCCATTAGAAATTTAGTATTGGCTCTAGAATATAAAATTATCCATTTCAAATGAGAACTCCTAGTTCATAAAGGTTAAACATATTCTATAATTATCAATCATGTAAAATCTCAAATAAACATTGGTTTATTTTGAAAATTTTAGGGGATGTTTTTGTAAATGTAATAATAATAATAATAATAACAATAATAATAATAATAATAAATGGTACAAAGACATTCAGCAAACTCTCTCAGTGACCCATCTCCAAAAGCAAAATGATCACAAAAAATAATAATTTGGTAGTTTTCGATCAAAATGTGAAAATGAACTATTGACACAGTCATTGTAAAATATGTATATGTTTTATTAAGAGCTATGGTTGTGCCATAAAATGTCCACAGTGTAAATCATGTTTGATTATAATCAAGTTTTTAAATGATGGTCTAAGTTCAATTTTGTTTTTTCCCAATTATTCGTGAACCGTAATATTTGATTACACTTGGTTTTGCATATAGGTTTGGGTGATTAATCTTCACTTATCACTAAAATTTGAACAAAATTAGTAGAGCTGCACGGCTGTTATAACAGTCCATTTGTTGATTTTTGGAGAGATTTTGTCTGAGTTCTTAGAGGTTATAGTTGAGCAAAACTTGATGAAAATAATTATAGCCAATTTGAGAAAATTATAATTTTGTATTTTTTTTATTTTTTATTTATTTATTTTTTATTTATTTATTTTTTTTTATGGTAGCTACAGTACCTCCAAATTTTGAGTCATCAATATAATTTAAAAATATGTTCACATTCCAAATTTGATTAAAATTAGTCCCCACATTTGAAGACAGAAAACAAGTGGATATCATTCTAAAAACCACTTTATTTAGACTCAGAGAACTTCAAAAACAGATATATTCGTAAAAAAGTTAACCCATCACACATCTTTCTCTATACTATGTATATGTAAAAAAGTAAAAAGAACTGATTTTAAGAAAATTGTGAAATATTGTTATAAACAGATATTCGTCTAATGGACAGAACAACTGGAATATTTTCAATAGACTTTATAAAATGTTTACGTTTCAGAAATTGTATTTTAAAGTGTTGTAGCTTGCAAGATATATAAAATACCTATAAATGTCAAACTTAAATATCATTCTCTAAACATTACATAACTAAAACAAACAGATATGCCAGAATAACTTGCACAATGTTTAATTGACACTCTGCTAAAATAGCTTCATATTTTGTTCACTATACTAATTATACAAGTAATGTGACACCAAAATATAATTGTAGAGAAAATGAATGTTTAAAAAAAAAATGCTATTAGAGTTTGTACGACCCACTAACTTATTGGCCAACTTGTGTTATTTTGAGCACCACCCACACAGGAGCCAGGGAGGAGAAAGCTAGATATTCTCTAAATGACAACTGTATCTCATTTTTATAAGGAGTTGGACAGCTGACAAAAGGTACAGAAGATTATTTACTTCATACAATTGTTCTGCCAAATGTGTAAAACATAAAACTTCTGACCTAGACCTTTTAGGCGCTAAAATCTTTTCATTTTACTCATCCGAATAGAAAACAATACGGTAAATAAGACAATAGTAGAAAAAATTCTTCTTTTTTTACTGATATATATGTTTCATGACCAAGGTAATAAAAAATTTATATTTCTCATCTCACCACACACTCAGTATAGAAAATGGTGATTAATAATCTTCACAGGCACAAAATAGTATATTTCATCACTAGGACCAAAAGTGGAGCCTTTCAGAATACAAGCTCAAGTTTAACGGCCAAGGCAGAATGAGCGAGGATCGATAAGCTTCTTTTGGTCCCAGTGATAAACTATAAATTTCGTTATAATATTTATACCAATTATTATTATATATACCAATCATTTCGTTATATTCAAAAGTTTGCACAAATTTAACAGCTGTTATATTGGTTATTTACAATCGAGAGTATTGTTTGTTTTATAGATTCTTTACAATAGTTAAATAATTCGTATGAACAAAGTAACAGCTGATGACCTTGACCTCAGCTGATGTTTTTAGGTCCTAGGACTAAACAACTTTAGCATCTCAATGCATGTATTGAGAACAGCTGTTTTTGAAGCAGTATAACAAAAAGTATTATGGTCTAGTATTTATTTATTTAAATAAATAATAATTAACAAACGGAACAATGCATTTTTGTTCTGTAACTGGAATTATTGATGTTGTATAATTAAGAACTTAAAAAATAATTTGTAAATAGTGTAATACAGTAGTTATAAGAAATTTCATGTGTGAGACATTATCAACTAAACTGCACCAAGATTAACTATATCGATTGTTAAATTTAAGTTTAATTGTGGCAAACGGGTCTAAAGAAGTAGACATGCTACTTAAGTTTGTCTGGCGCCAACTGAGAAAGAACTTTATATCCGTTACGCAAGGAAACTATAAATACTTTAACAAATAACTTGGTAAAATTTATTTCATATGTAAATGGCACACAATCTTACGGATGGAAGATTTTAATTAAGTAAATAAAATTAAGATATATTAATGTATGAAATTAAGTTAATGAATAGGTGGAATGTTAATTAGAAGGATAATTAATATTCAAGGATAAAATAAAGCAAAAGCTTAAAGTTTCAAATATATAATAGTATAAATGAGCTACAATTGTTTCGCCTTGTGGCATCATCGGGCAACTTTGAAACTTTAAACTTTATATTTGTAACTTTAAGCTTTTGCTTTATTTTATCCTTGAATATGGAGTTTCAACAAGAAATATCTGCTATTACATTAAAGATAATTAATATTGTTGTTGTAGCTTATGTGACATGTCGAGATGTTTATTCATGGTGCCTGATGCTCCTGTCTGAACAAAAACCAAAGCAATTAATATGTTTTCACTATAGTGAGTACAGGCACTGCAATCCTGAGATACCCTTGCTTAATCTACACTTCTTTTTCATGTAGTCTTGTGTTAGATCTCTATATTTAATCTTTTCTATCAGCTCTCTCTTTATTAATGCCTGCTCACTTCTAACCCTGAAGCTATTAGAGTATTTGAGAGGTATCGGTCTTTATTTTATGATCTCTTCTTCCTATTATTTAATAAGGTGAAGACCGAGAGATTTTATAAAATGCAATCAGTGAATAAATTTGAATTTAACAGAATTTAATAATTAGTTCAGCTTCAGTTATTAATACATGAGGCTATTGAAGTTAATTTAAATGGAGATGTATGAAAAAATAGAAATAATACAATTTTAAATGTGTGAAATTGTTAAATGAGAGCAAGTAACTTGTTTGATGTTCATTATGATAGAATTATTTGAATGTTAGGCAAATATTCAAAGTATCTTTTGTAAAAGATTAAGAGAAAAATGCAGAATTCTATACTACTAGAAAAGGAATTGAATTAAATAAAAAATCAATCTAAATAAAATCACGCACAATTAGTACAGTCAAACAAAAGGTTGAAATAAGTGTTTTTAAAAATTAAATTTGGACAATTAAAAGTCTGTGTAAATGTTGATTAATAAAACATATGGATGTTAAGTAACTACAACAAAACAAAATTAAGTTTTTGAAGAATTGTTTTTAAAGAAATCCAAGAAGAGATATTGGAATAATCAAATGATATTAATTTTTAAAAACCTAAACAAATTTGCAGAAAAAAGGTTAAAACAATTTGAAGTAAAGACTAACAAATTAATGGTATGTAAACTTTCTTACTTATATACAAAATAAAAAGGTCCTTTGACAATTCATTGGACTCATACTGGCAACTTGGATCTATCTAGTGATTTTCATCATTATTTATATAGAGTCTCCACTTACTTTCCTCATTTCATAAAATTGTCCTAAGCAACCATTATAAATTAAGAAAATTAAGGTTTCTTAACAGCAATCAAAATTTAATTTAGTTTGTTCAATTATTTCTGAACTATAATTTCCTTTCGCTTAGATTTGGCTTAATGGTTTTGGTTATTGATGTACATTTACTACCAAATTTTATCAAAATTAGTAAATTTGGATTTGATAAACTAGGCCTTTACAATAACTATAATCTATGAACATGTTCAAGTTTTTACCTATGTCCTAAACTGACATTTTAAAGCAGATGACGATTAATTCCTACATTGAAAGCTGGACAACAATTTATATTGTTTTTGGTGGGATGTAAATAAGACATGTCTGGCTTTTTAACTCTCTCTGTATATGTAAAAAGTGACACATAGCAGTATTAACAAAATTTAATTTTTGAAATGAAACAAACTGTATAGATGAAACGAACAAATTTTCTCAAAATTGGTTCAAATGATATTGATCCAACATTCATAATGATTTTTGTGAAATCCAACATTTAATTCTTCACACAAAACATATTGATCCCCATTGGTACAAAATTCTGATTCGGAAATTATTGCTAAAACAGTAAAAACCTGTCAATGGCACAAAGTTCAATTTTTGGTGAGACATGTCTGGTTTTTTTAACTCTTTATATATGTATATTATCTGGTAATAATTTACACCATAAAAAGTGGTACACAGCAGGTTTAACAAAAATTTTCATAAAAATTTAACTTTTGAAATGAGACAAATTAAACATAAAATATAGAATACACAAATTTTTATAGAAATTCTAGCCTGAATAATGTTGATCACATTTTCGTGAAATGTAGCACTTAATTCTGCACACAAAACGATTATTGATACAAAATTGTGGTTTTGGCATTATTGCTAAGAAATCAAAAACCTGTCAATGGTGCTAACATTAAATGGTTTTGGTGGGATGTATGTAAGACATGTCTGGTTTTTTAACTCTCTCTATATATCTATATATGTATATTATCTGGTAATAATTTATACCATAAAAAGTGGTACACACAAGTTTTAACAAAATTTCTCAACAAAATTTAATTATTAAAATGAGGCAAACTAGATTGATAAAACAATTTTTTTTTTCAAAGTTAGCCCAAATGATGTTTATCACATTTTCATAAAATGTAGTGCTAATTCTTCACACATTATGTTATTGATACAAAATTCTGGTTTGGGAATTATTGCTGAAAAATCAAAAACTAATCTATGGTGCGAACATTAAATGTCAATTTATACAAATTTACTTTACATTTTAACATAATTAAAATTCAGCCTTTTAACCATCAGCTATATAAATGATAATAATTACACTTACACATCATGTTTAGAATATTTGAATATTTTTCCAAAATTATTAATTGGTTTAAATGATTTATTTCAAGACATAAATGTCATATAAAACTTTCTGGAAGTACATAAATAATCCTTCTAATTTAAAAAAATTAAAAGTTAAATACCTTATTTTCAGTCTAAAACTGTTTTCTTTGTGTGTTTACTACAGCCGTTAGGTCTCCACAGAGACATCTTCATAATTATGAATGTTAATATAATAAATAAACACGAATACACCACTTTAGCAGGAAGACATAAAATTAAAATAATATTTGTGGTTAAACACTGTTCTCAAAAGTTGTAAGTTTAAGTATTGAGGAGTCACACATCCTGCTTCTTAGCGCTCTGCCACTCAACTGAAGTTATCTATTTTGTTTTATACCATAATTATTTTTGAAAACTACTGATGATGTGGTTAAACACTATTTACTATTTTAATTTAATATGTTTATGTTTAAGTGTTGTGTTTGTGTTAATGTGTGCAAACCTGACAATGTCTCATTGAAGACGAAACGGCCATACCAAACACACAAAAGAAACCAGCAATGTTTAAAACTGAAAATATGGTAATTACACTTATAATTGTTTAAATTATTTACAACAGTCGGGATATTTGATTACATAGTCAATGTAACTGAAATACCAATGTTATATAACATGTGAAATAAATTCTAAAATAAATTCAACAACACAACTTTATTATTAGTCTTGGATTTGGAAGAAGCAGGCTCAATGAGCTATAATTATCTCAGACCTGCAAACAGTTTCGTTTATACGTGAAATGTCACACAATTCACTCTACCACGGAAAACAAATTGGAAATTGCAGTTGGCAAAACATGGTCTATCCGTAAACATTTATGTTTCCATGTATAACAAGATCACTAACTTCACTGTTAATTAAATGTTTGTAGTTTTCAACTTTAATGTGCCTAGAAATACAATATTTATTTTTATAAAGAATGTAATATTTATCCACAGATTGTCCCAACTAGTATATCAATAAAGAGGGTTAGGACTGAAATAGAATGACAATAAAATTTAGGATTACTAAAAATTAATAGCTACTAAAAATTAAATAATCTAAATATTTGTTATTATTTATATAATGCTTCATAATGCCTTTATATATATATATATATATATATATATATATATATATATATATATATATTAAGTAATCTGTTTGTTGATAAATGGTTATGTTTTAAACTGTTATTATTTATTAAAACTATTACAGGATAGCCTATTTATTTATTTATGTAAGCCTAGTAAGACACTATATATTACTTTAAGTGATCTCACTGTCCTACATTCATTAGTTGTAATTATGATCCTTCATGTGTATGGGCGTATAAATTCTGACAATATTGTCTATACATATTACTATTAACTATATATATATATATATATATATTTTTTTTTTTAATGATAATAATAACTATAAAAGTTTGTATATTAAAAACCCTGCTAAATATTTTGATTTATTAATTTTTTGCCAATAACAATGTATACAGATACAAAGTTAACAATCCAATAATCGAGATACGATTATATGAATAATAAATAATAAACAGCTGATTTTGTTTAAAACATTTTTATAAAGAGGAAGAAAAACTTACATTTAAAATGTGCTTACTTAATCTTTAAAACTTCTGAAAACATTGATTGAAGCGTCAGTTAACACGCTAATTCCCTTAGTCCTAATTGAGTTTTATTTGCATTTTATTTTTTATATTATTTTTTTAATACTTTATCAATTTTTCAAATATATATTTTGTTCTGTTCCAAGGCATGGGGTAAAACTGGATTTTGTCTGTTCCAATGAACGGTACCAAATCAAGATCAGGTGTATGTATAAGAACAAAATTTGAGGTGAAATTTCAACAATAAGAGGTTGAGACAATGTTTAGAGGACATGCAGTACACAATATATCCATGTGTAGTTTCTCTATCAGAAACCATTTTTGTCCGATTTTTCATCAAATATTTACTATAATTTTTGTTGGTACAAAATTGGCGTGGAAAATTGTTTGGACAAAAGTTCGTTTGTTTAGTCAATTTTTATAAATTTTTGACTTAACAGGTGGAAATTATCTCCTGCGATTTCTTTACAATTATTGTAAATTAAGTATTTAACTGATTTTGTATAATTTTTACCAACTTTTGTCCCTCAATTTAAACAATTTATCACAAATGTAAAATTTTATTTTTAAGTTTTAAATGAACAAGGAGACATTAAGAAGCAATTTAAGCCTAGAACAACTTTATACTTTAATTAACCTCTGAAATATTAAGTAAGGGAGATAAAATAATTTAAAATATGTACATTAGCATAATTTGACAACACATAAACATAAAAATGAAACACAAATATAATATTTTATAAATTCTAGCTGCTTAATAAACACCATAACTGACGAAACCATGGTTGGCAAGATTGTGATTGTGTTACCTTTAACAAGTGGTTTGGTAGTTCTACAAAATTCCTTCAGTCTATAGTGTAAATCACATAAACACAAAAGCTGCTTTATGTTATTGTTTAGTTTTTATGCTGAACAGTACAGTTTTATTATGATTTTCCTGGTTGAGTAATAATACCATGAAATGCTCTATGCTTAATTAATCCATCTCTAATTTATTATTACTTTTAATCGTTATAATTATTTAACTATAAACTTTTTTATTTATTCCAAAGTCAAAGTTTTGTAAAGCTATGATAAACTTATGTTCCTATATGTTTTATAATATTTATGTATATGCCATATTCTAATGTAATATTTGATTTTTTTTTTTTAAGTTTGAACAATTGGCAATGGTTCTTAGGACCAAATCAAAGATGAATTATTCTTTCTGGCTCTAGGCTATAACAAGATATTCTCATCATATGCAGATATTGAAAGCAGAAGCCAAATATTGAAGAGTAATGAGGCTGCCATCTGGGTTAAGCCTTGTTTGGCAGAGGAAGGCTATTAACATCCCGGACTAACACAGTTTCAAATGAATAATAATCTGGGAGTAACAAAACATTTAGATAACAATGGTATGGAAATGTGACTGTATTAATCCATCGGTAATAGAATGAGAGACGAGACATTGTGTATATATACACATACACCCATTATCGAAAATGTTAGCTATACTTAAACCCATTTCTAAATGAAAGTAATGAGAGTTCATATAACAAATTATTTTTAATTATGAAGACCAAACATCATTTTTTTTTTTTTTTTTTTTTGAAATTAGTTGCAAAAACAACATTTTATTTTACATGCTGTTTTGAAATTTATTTTGAGTTATTAAAATCCAAATTTATAATGTATGGCAGCAGCCATAGTTCATGTCTGTATATAACTAATAAATCAGAAACAATTTTGTATAGGTTCTTATGCTACATTTGAGTGAATGTTTCATTTCCATTTTTGGAGCGGATTTTTAATAAATTGAAAACTTGGATGTTTTGTTCTATAAGTTTATATATTATATGTCCAAGAGTTATAATACAATTTAAAATTTATTCAATCCAATAATCTGTTAAAACAAATTTGTTGGAAGCGCTATTAACCCATTTTTCTACTTCGATGAAAGTGTTCTACTGGTGCCATTCATTGATGAATGTCCACATCGTGTTTTTAAAAGTTTAAAATATATCATCAGCAAGAATAAATCTGGTGGTAATTCCAGATGATGGTTAGATACTGCAGATTTATAAGTTGATATTTCTGAATAAAATAAGTATTATAACCATTGTTACATACTACCTACCATGACCATTTGAAAAGAGATTTATAGTTGTCCAAATAAAATAATACAAAGCATGACATATTGAGGAACAATGCGTTATTAATTCAGATGGTGCTATTAGTGATGTCATTAAATTTATACCTAAGAGAAGAATTCTACTACCTTACAATATTGTAATGCTTTAATTTGTGAGTCGAAAAGTTGTAGTTTTATGGGTTCAATTCAAAATGCACTAGTATAGGATGAGTTGGAGAACACAAGACTTGTCCTTGAAGTTACCAGTAGTGGGCCATTAGTTGCCAGCACTAGAGCATCTAATTTCTGTGCTTCAAACCATAACATGGAGATGGGTTATCAATTTTGTGTCTAACATCAATAGTTGAATCTAATAATTTTATACAGGATATTTAAAAAGTACTGTCAAAAAAAAAAAACAAAAATAGTCCTGTACAGTTGATTGTAAAAAAAAAGTATATAAACCAACAGCTAAAATAGACAGAAATAAGGATGTCAACAAATTAATTATAAATGAATATTGATTAAGTAACATTAACTATATGGAATTTAAAAGCCTAAAAAATATTAATTTATTCATTTACTCAAAATACAACAAGACCTGAAAAAAATGTTTAAATGTGATACCTATAGGAAAATATATTTTAAAAAAAACAATGTATTTTATGTGTAACATTATTCTTGTTTCTTGAAGTACCAAAGAGCTCTATTACTGTTTTAAGATAAATATGAGAGAATGTAAAAAATAAGAAAAGCATTTTATTTATATTTTTCTTCTATTGAGAAAGATTTAATAAATCAAAATATTAAAAGTGTTTCTAACCTACTACCTTTTTGTGCAATACTATGTTATCAAAGTGAAAAAAACAAATTAAATTTTTTAAATATACAGAATATTTATTAAGAGTCAATTTACATTAATTATGTAGTCTATCACCTTCATGTAGTCTATCACACCCACAAAAAATATAAATATAAATTTGACCTTGATTTAAAAAATATATAATAGGCCTATCATTCTAAATGATATGACACGAGTTATAATAGAAATCTAAACCGATGCAAAAGTCGGGGGAAAATTCAATTTTCTGGACCCTGCAGTCCATAGAAAAAATGTTGATGAATGGGTTAAAGGCTGAATGAATGCTTAAGACTTCTTTGATAGCAATTACCAACCAAGTACTCCAGGTATTAGACAAAGCTAAACAACCATATTGTGATGTCAGATGATTAATTCTGCTTGGTGAATGAAAAGATCTTTCAATAGCAACGATAAAAATAGTATACAGATCAAGGAGAAACAGTTATTCAACTCATTTACAGAAATATTCTCTTAATGTGTAGGTTTACTATTCACTGAGGTCTAACAGTCAAGGCATTTATAATTTACCCATACTGTACAACGTCTACATTTTCACCCAGTACCAACGTTTCAGCTTATTTTTTCATGCGTAAATTTATTTATTTTTGAAATGTAATATTTTCTAATTTTAGTATGCAGATGTCTTAAAATTTGAAATTGTTTTTGTTCTTAAAAAGATTATAATATTTTATCCATAGTATAAAATTCTGAATTCTATTGAATCAGTTATTTGTATGTTATTTTTCAAGAGACAATTAAACTTCTTTAATTAATTTTTTGAGATTTTAGCCATCGCAACTGATTTTTCAATTATTATTAATTAGATTACATACCTTTACAGTCTTTTTCAGTTCCTTTGTTTTAGATGTTGGATTACTAGTTTCAACTTTTACTTCAAGGTCATCTTTAGATCCTTAATACATATTAGGAAGAGGGACCTAATAGAGATAAGACATACTGGACTCTTAACCCATGCAGAACACTTAGTGCAAGACATGTCTCCTGACCGTACAAATCTGTCAAAAATTATAAATGTTAATTGTTGTGTCATGTGTACGTACATATGTGTGTAATATATGTGTTAATGAAGTTCATATGAATGAATTCATTTGAAGGATCTAAATATGACCTTGAAGTAAGGGTTAAAACTAGTTATCCGACATCCAAAACAAAGGAACTTGAAAAAGACAGTGAAGGTACATAATCTAATAATAATTTAAACTTCTTGTCAAAACTAATTTTACCAATTTATTTTTTTATTTATTTATTTTTTTTTTTTTTTTAATATAAATATTATGTAAAAAGTATTATGATCAGAAAACAAATTGACCTGAAAATTACTACCAACATACCCCTTTTGTGGATTAATTTTAATCACTTTTGATATAAGGACATAGGTACTTAGATCTCCCTTTCTATTTTAAATTGTTGAATGACTCAAACTTGAGTGGAGCTGCTTAGTACCAAAACATTCAACAGCTTTAAACAATATTGCTTCTAATAATTAGAAACTAGAACTATTGGTCACCATCTGTCCAAAACTAAAGATTGGAAATTACAAGTAAACAAATTTAAATGAAGTCTAGATGCCACACTAAGGTTAAAATTTCAAAATTAGACAAACCATTTGACCAAAATTTGGTGAAATATGTCAATTCATTTATTACTAAAACTAATTTGCAAAATAAAAATATAAATAAATTTCAAATTATGAAAGTCCAAATAAAATTCAACTGCTATCAAGTACATGAAAGTTTTTTTTCCCAAATTATTCCTGTACTATAATTTACATACGATTTGGTTCAATGGTTGAGGTCATAATCTGCATACTTTACCAAAATTGAATAAAAATAAAAAACAATGACTTAACAACCATGAAGGGCCTAGACCTACTAGATGACATTTCTGTCAGGTAATGTGTGACAGTCACATCGAAATATTGCTGCTGTTCTAGCATTCTCAACTAGAATTTTGCTGGAGAAATTGGAACTTTATATTGTCCTTGGGATGCTGGATAAATTTTCAACCTCTTCCAAGATTAAACAAAATAACTTTCGTTAATTTTTCAATATTGTCCTTTTAGAACGTCATCCACAACTTATTACTAACACAGTATACAAAGTACAGGCAATCACAAATAAATTCAACCTCTCTTTTTTAACTGATCTTCATGTTTCATAACTTGTGGAAACCAAAAAAAGTTATTTTTGATATGCTGCATATTTGTTGTTGTTTTCTGAACATAAAGAACGATAGCTACAAAAGATATTAAGATAGGAACATGAAATTTGGTATAAAGGACTATATATGTGTGAAATTTGTGTGGTCATATATCACCTTATTGAAATGCAGAAAAAATGAATTATAAATGTCAATATGACATAAACAGTTATTTGTTTATATCTAAAATGTTAATCAACTTATAACATAATAAATTTAGATTTCAATTCTGCTTATAATGGAACCAACTCTGTATGATCACAAATACCAAAGTTATGGACTAAAATGTAATTTCTTCCATGAAAATATGATGTTTGTATACTTGCAAGATCCGTCAATGTCAAGTTACCAACACAAACGTAGCGAGTGGAAGCTCCTTTACATATTAACACACACACACACACACACACACACACACACACATATATATATATATATATATATATATATATATATATTTTAACATTTCCAACAAGACCCAAGAAATTTTGAGGGGTTACATTTAAAGGATCTGCTTGTATTACATTGTATGATAGGGCTGGGTAAATATCTTGATGGTGTTCATCATCTTGCCTTTATTTTTTGAGATTAATTCCTGACTTTGAAATCGCAGAGAGATACTTTTTGCTCTGTATACTGGTGATTAAGAAAGTTATTGCAACACCTGTAATTTAATAAATTTTATCAACTGTAAAAAAAAACTACCTTGACCACACCTATTGGAATAGTTACAGGAAAACATGTTGGTGCGTCTGCCATCTATTTCTGTATCAAACGAAGCATCATGTGTAAGGCCATATTACAATCATAAACTTTAAGATTATGAGTGCCAAAAGTTCTAGTTTTAATAAAGAGTTATATGCAGTTGACAAAGAATTTCACATGGCCGAGCATTTGCTACGCCTCTCATTGAGATTTTTAACAAAGGTCTTTGTTTATAAGTTTATAAACCTGTATTGAATTCTATAGTCCAACTTGCAATGAACATGGTGTAGTGTTTGTAATAACTGGTGCAAAAACATTGCATAAACTTTCCCACTCACCCATCCCCGAAACTAAATAAAAACTAATCATCACCAATGTCAGTTGTATAAATAAAACATGGATACAGTCTATAAAAAAAAATAATAAGGGCCTAACCTTGCTTCGTTTGTACCTTACATTAGCGATGTTGATACTCGGGTGAAATAGATACTCGCAATACTCGGCTTAGAATGATTTCAATAATCGTATTATTAATTCGACATCGAGTATTTGTGCAGAATGATTATGCGCATTATGTGTGTGTGTCTTATATTTCTATCTGTTAGATTGATCCACCAAGTATTTATTTTTTTAAACAATATGTGATTGACACTTGTAATACGTAATTAAATGTTATCCTGCCTCGACACAAATTCAGTAATTAAACGTAAATACAATTATTACCAACATTAATAATTTAGTTATTATTTAAAATAAGTTAATTTACTATATTTTTTATAAAGATGGTAACCTATTAATATTTATTTAAATATAAGTAATAACAATTAAATAATAATTTTATTTACTTTTTGTTAATGTGGAAATAAATGAATATTATTGTTATTTTAAATTGAACTTGTTACCGAATCTAAATCATTATAACTCAAAATCGTAATGTTTAATTAATGTGTAGTGAAAAATCAGCTTAGAAACTAATGTAACCAAAGTAGAAATACCGAGCATTTTGTATGGAATCGACACAACACTAACTAACGAATATCGTTGTCCGAGGATACTAGCACACCGAGGAATACTCACACACCGAGGAATACTCGCACATTACCTCCTCCTTGTTCCGAGTTACGAGGATTTTGTCCGAGTATTTTAATACGAAACCGAGGATTTTAATATTCAGTCTCTTCCGAGGATTTTGATACTCGGAATCACCGAGTATTTTAATTCGAACTCACACATCACTACCTTACATGTATCTTCAGAGTATGTCGTATTTTATTAAAATTTACCTTTTAATGATGGTATTTTTCCCCAAATATTTCTGAACCATAATATTTTTGTATTTGTGATTTTGCACACATATCCGGGTCATTATTTTTCACATCAATCAAGAAGATTTTGACCAATATTATTATTTTTTACCAATAACTTATGAACCAGCATTATCTGGAGAAATGATGAAAAATACATTTTTTTGAGCCTGTACTTCAACAAAATTGTTGAAGCCGATTTTGAGAAGAAAAAGTAAATTTTTTGAGGTAGTTATCCCCAAATTTTGGGTTATAAAAAAAAGTCCAGGAATATTTTAAAAATATGACCATATATACTAAATTTGATTATAGTTAATCCACGTGTTTGTTCTATAGGGCACTGCATATATGACATATAGAGAGGGTGACATCATTTAAAAAAAAACAGTTTTTAAGATTCAGCCAATCTAAAAACGGATATAACCGTAAAAAAAAAATTAAACTCCATTTTTTCTACCCATCACACAACTTTCCCAATATTTTGTATATGTGGTAAAGTAAAAACACAGTGATTGTTGTTCCTGTAGTAAAATGTATTTGTGCCCTGTATTCAAAAAGTTCCTCCGCAGAAATGTAATGAGTTCTTTGTTGTTGATTATGTGCACAGATATTACTGCGCATACTGCTAGTGTTGGTCCACTTTGCTGTTATAGTCAGTTTAACATGTTGTAGTGTTTATATTCACTGTGTCAATATGTTAAGCATTGAAGTACGTACGTTTTTGGTTTAATAAATTTTCAAGTTATAGATGAATACATATACATTGTGAAACAAAAAGGCACAATGAATTGTTTTTAAATATTATCTAAATATTACTTTCATCTATCATGGTACATAAATTCTCAAAATCCAAGGTTGTAGAGCATTGAGAAAACATACATGATTCTAGAGCATACTATACATCCCCCAAAAGTTAGAGTTGGGATATAGGTTCCGAGAAAACATATTGTGAGGCTAATATTTTTTAAATAGAGAAACACTCCTCATAAGTTATCTATCCATTCATAGGACAACGCAATCAAAGTTAAATTATTAATGCCTACTTTCAACAAAATGGAACTATAAGGAATAATTCTCAGACTTCTATGTATGTACTCCACAATGTCTTCAGAAAACAAATCATTTCCAAAAAACTTTTTTTACCATATTTGACACCACCAGATTTTGTTTTTGTGAGAAGAAGTTTAAAGGTCATGTACAAAAATCAAAAAGGTGAAAAGGCAACACCTATAAATAAATATGAAGTACAACATATGTGTTTGTAATTTGTAAATAATCAATTTTTAATAAATAGTACCTTAAAATTAGGTGTACAAAGTGGTGTTTTCATTTTCAATGTATAAGTGTAACAATCTACAAATTTTAAATAATTAATTTGTATATTGTTATTTTATTAAAAAATTTAATTAAACACCATTTAATGTTAGAAAAGACATCCAATATTTAAAGTTGGTAGAAACGGAACAGAAAACTGTGAAGCAACTGTTGTGTCAACAAATATACTATAAATAGAACATGTTTAAATAACATGTTATAAATATCTCTTACTGCATCTCAGAAAGTTTCTCTATTTATGTTGAAAAATGAGTGAAATACTATGATTTGAGTTGTGATGTAATGTCAAATAGTTAAAGTTATTCAATAGGAATTAGGTTTCAGATTCGTGTGGAAGGAGGAGTTGCCTGTCTGGGATTAACGGTAACGATAGCCAATCTCCTGGCATAGGAATGTGAATCCATGCCAAAAACACACATACTTGCACTCTGCTTTCACACCTCCTCTACAAAGTTCTCGACCAACATACAGAGTGTGTCAAAAGTTAGGTAATAATAAAAGATTAGGAAATGAATGTAGATTTGAAGAAAATCAAAAGACTACTTACTTTTGACAATTCCATTAAATCTATATACATTATTGTGAATATTCTGATTTGATTAAAATAACTAAAACATGACTCCTTAATTGAATTAAAATTCATAAAAAATTATGACAAAAAATAAGCTAATACGATTTCTCCCATGACAGAAATAAAAACAACCACTTATATCCTTATTTTGCATCCAATGGCCTCAGGACTCTAAAAATAACATTTTTATCAAAGTTATGTTTGTGGTAGATTGGTAATTTTTGCAACCCTCTAACTCGGAGAAAATTGTCTTTCCAAAAATATAAAGAATTGGTATGAAATAAGATTATAAATGATATGTCCTATATTAAATATTTCAAAAATTAAACCTAGAAGTCAACAAAAAAATTTCAAATAGAGAGGTAAGCTAAACATACACATTTTAAATTTAAAGTAATTTGTAACTCTTAAAGGCTGGGAATGAGAGTCAAAAAAAAAAAGTTTAAGCCTACAATATGTTTAAAATAAAGTACCACTTCATCTATATTTATTTATATTTGGAAATTATGAGAAACTGACTCCAAGCAAACTTTAAAAGCGCCATGTTGAAACACTGAATGTAGAAAAAAATATTTTCCCACATTTCTTCATAATGTGGGGGTATTATTTTTAAAAAATCTTTATCTCCACCCTTTTTCTCCTAAATACATTTGAGAAGGTGATATGAATCACCCTGGTATGTATTATAATACTATATGCATTATTATTTTCAAAGACCTAAGGCCATAAATAATAAATAACATAAATATAAGACACAAACCAATAAAGGTTTGTTTTTCTTTTTTTGTTTATGTTATGGAGATGATTGATAAGTGGGAAATTTTTAAGCATTATATTACAAGTAATGTTTGTAGAAAGAAAAACAAGAGTAAGATTTGCACATGAATAATAAATGGTGCAAAAATATTGCACACATTTTCTCACTCACCTATCCCCAAAAACCAAATAAAAACTAATCTTTGCCAAAAATGTCAGTTTGGTAGTTGTCAATCAAAAAGTGAAAATTAATCATAGATGATGTCTTTGAAAAAATATATATTTAAATAAGAGCTTATATTTGATTAAAATAAAAATTTTAATGATGGTAGAAAAGGTTCATTTTTGATTTTTGCCAATGTTTTTTACTTAAAATTTTGAACGTGGATTTGGATTATGTGAGTTATCTTCATATTTCACTAAAATGTTAACAAAAACAGTACAGCAGATTTTGAGTAATTACATAATTTAAAACAGCCCCATGGCCGATTTTTCTACTTTTTTACTAAAAACTCACAAACTGGGAATGGTGACAAATAATTAAATTTTTTTTCAGATCCTTAGAAGCTACACTTTAGAAAAATGTTATCAATATCATTCCAAACCATTTTCTGCCAAATTTTGAAACTATAACAAAAATTTAAAAGATTCCCGAGATTCGGCCAAAATATCCCACCACACCATATTTGATTAAAATTGATACACTCGTTTGGGCTGTCTATACATACAACTCCCTTCTTTGGACTCAGGAGATTCAAAACAAATATATTCGCACAAAATTTGGCTTAAATTTTTAACCCATAATATAACTTTTTATATACTGTACCACAGTTATGTGAGAAAGTAAAATCAGAAAATTTGATAAGTAAGTAGATTTTAGACTCCCTACAGGTCTAGGTTTTATTAATCAATTATTATTTTTTTAACACAATGTTTGTAACACTAAAATACTAAAAGTAATTTATGACGTAGTTAATAGAGAGTTATTACAAAACAGAGTCAGAATCATAAAACGTGTGTTGTTTATTCTTCCTAGAACAACATTCAAGATACATGTATCAAATACATGGCAAACAAATGGATTAAGTTAGAAAGTTTGATCTAAATGTTTGCGATGATTTACAGTTGGCGAGGATATGGTTTGAGATATGAGAGGCTAAACAATGGAAAATGTGATTCCCCATACCCTGTGAGGTCGTTGCTTATCCCAGTCTAAACATACACCACTCTAGGTAACACCGCTTAATAAGTTAAATATAATTAATTAATTTGGAGAACGTACAATCTAATTATAAAACTATCTGTACACAAAACTAATGGTATATATACCGGGTGTTCAAAAAGTCTGGAAACCCCTTAATATTTATTTTATTAATAAACGCAGAGCAATGAAACTCTAGGATTACGTCCTCACTGTAATTACTGACTTTTTGCTCATTTTAACTGTCTTTTTTCACTTTGAGGGGACATCCTGTGGAGGAAGTCTAAACAATCTTATATGTAAGCATAGGTCGAATTATACCTCATTTTAAAGGTCTTTGTTAGAGGAACACATTGCCGCAATCCCGACTGAAAAAGGACCATTCGTTTGGAAATGGCAGCCTTTTACAATTTGTTAACTTTACGTTGCGAAGATTAAGAGGCAGAAGTGAATACTCAACCGTGTTGGTTATGTTAGTGTTTTAGCTATGAGAATTTCACAGCTGGATTATGGAGGGATAGGAAATATCAGTAATGGTCGATTTAATTGTTTAAAAACGTTAGGAGTGCACAGATGTAGTTGGGGACAATTAATTATCATTCTTAATAATATTGAACAGACAGTATGTCAGTTGTTTATGTTTAAATTACTTACTTTGCAAGACAATATATAAAAAAATAAACAAACCTTGGAAGGTATTACAGAAGGTGCTCGAAGTGGTGTCCTTGTGTAGCTGATTGGTCGCATTGGTTGCCGATTTTGGCCGTCCGGATCTTGACCGATCTGTTACAGAACCGCCCTGTACGGTCTTCAACACTGTTGATTTTTGAATAGGTGGTCAATTGGGGCAATTTTCATTGAACAAGCGGCTTACCTCCTCATATGAACGAGTTCTGTCCCCATAAACCCTCAACATCATAATGGTTATTTGCTCTGTCTTACTAAGTGACATTGTAATCTTATGTAAAGCTTACTAAAAGTTTGCCATTGAATTAGCATTAAAATCAAACAAACTTTAACCCTTTGACGAGTGCGGCCGTTCCTGAACGTCCCAAATAGCCAACAGCTGGTTAGTAAGTATTTACAAAGAAAATTGTTGTCAAGGAGTAAGAAAAAAAAAATTTTAAATAGTTGTTTTATTGGTTACAAATGTATAATAATATAATAATATTGTGTTAAAAACTTGTAAGAATAAAAATTTACACTGATAAATGTACTTTAAAAAAAATTTGCACTGAAAAATCATTGTCACCCGTCGGTAGGCCTATAGCAGACATACACAGACAAAAACGTTTGCTGGGCCGCTTTTTTTCTACGAATCAATTTAGTATAGCCTACATAATGGAAAATATAACATTTCTTTTCAGTTTTCTTGGAAGCGTGTGTTGGTTTCGTTTGCTGATAGCGGTATCCCATTGTCGGCGGCATAAAAACACCGTGGCATTGTCACCCGTCGGTATAGCAGACATACACAGACAAAAACGTTTGATGGGCCGCTTTTTTTCCAGGAATCAATTTAGTATAGCCTACATTATGGAAAATATAACATTTCTTTTCAATTTTCTTGGAAGCGTGTGTTGGTTTCGTTTGAGACGCGGCTAAATGTGTCAAAAGACTAGACAGAGGGGAATCTGTAAAAAAGCTTTGTAGTGTTTAATTTTTCATGTTTGATGTATAATATACGTAACATAATATAATGATACAAATCACTTATACTAGACATGGAACATAGGCACAGGTGTGTGTGTGTAGGGGGGAAACAACCGCGGAGAAGACGATGCCATCGCCTACATTTACGCGTCAATCAATACGCATGGTGAATTCTCCTGAAACCACGCCCCCTGGAGTTGTCCTGCCTTACAATTGTGAAAAACCCGATTTCATGTGTTCTTAGTACTATTTCTTGTTGAATTGTGACAACACAATAAGCCATGACTAATTTGTTTTATGATAAATACTTTTATTGCTCAGACGTAACCTAAAATGTTCCGGAACGTCCATACTCATTTACGCAAACAGCACAGAGAACGTTCAAGAACGGCCGTACTCGTTAATCGGTATTTCCCTGTACTCTTCAAAGGGTTAAAAGGCTGCCATTTCCAAACAAATGGTCCTTTTTCAGTTGGGATTGCGGCAATGTGTTTCTCTAACAAAGACCTTTAAAATGGGGTATAATTCGACCTATGCTTACATTTAAGATTTTTTAGACTTCCTCCACAGGACATCCCCCCAAAGCAAAAAAAGACAGTTAAAATGAGCAAAAAGTCGGTAACTACAGTGAGGACTTAATCCTAGAGTTTCATTGTTCTGCGTTTATTAATAAAATAAATATTAGGGGTTTGCAGACTTTTTGAACACCCGGTATATATATAGACAAAGAGAGAGGGGTCCAACTGTCACACACAGGCCTTCCCGAAAATCTCTGGAATGGCATTACCCATAAATTAAGCCTCCTATTGTGAGTTTGGAAAACTTGATCAAATAAAATTAACTGAATTAAATTGGCGGATATGCCACATGACTTCATAACCTCATTGTTTTCTCTGGACCAATGATCAGCTGTTCCACTGCCACATAATACCTTCAATGATACAACTAAATTGCAAGCAAGATTGTACCTAACCAATGACATTGTCACTTTATCCCATTAAATTGTGTATGAATAATTGACTTTAAAAAAATTAGTATTGTCAAAAGTTTTTTTATTGTTGTAAGTAGGGGTCTTTTTTTTTTAAATTCTCTAAAGTAAACAAGGATAGAGTCACATCTTATGGAAAAGGTATTGAAAAAACAAATAATGATTGTATTTATTTATCTTAGTTGGATATCTCACGTAACACGAAATAAACAGTACAAAAACGTTACTTTCTTTCTCACCAATCCTGAAAACTAATTCTCGCCAAAAATATCAGTTTAACAGTTATCACTCAAAAATTGAAAATGAACTATGGATACTGTCTTTGAACAAATATTTATGTATTTAAATAAGGCATAAACCTTCTTGGTTAGTGCTGGTGTAAAACAAATTTCAATAAATTCAAGATATTATTGATACCAGTCACGGTTCATTTTTTATTTTTGCCGTTCTTCCTGAACTGCAATATTATTATTCACAATTTTATACACGATTTTGGGACATTAATATTTTTATTTAATTCAATTTGAACAATATTGATATATATGATTTTGAGAAATTAAGTATTTGTAATAGTAGCATAGTTGACTTTATGATTTTTACAGATAACTCACGAAGCAGGATTTTTGGAGAAATGACAACCAATATGTTTTGTTTGTGTCCTTAATGACTGCAATTAAACAAAAATGTTATAGTCGACTTTTTAAATATCATAATTTGGATTTTTTTTCCTTATTTGATTAAACTTTTGAGTTATAAAAATAACAAAAATATCTCAAGATATGGTTTAAATATACCTACATACAAAATTTGATTGAAATTGGTCCAATCATTTGGACTGGAAAGCACTGCACACACAACAGACATCAAAAAAAATTTTTTTGTACATTTAGTGACACTCAAAACTGATACAACTGCAAAAAACTTGATTTAGATTTTTCAACACATAACTTACGCCATACTATGGTTATGTAAGAAAGTAACAATGATGGCTCATTCAAGAATTTTTTTGGACTTTCCAACAACCATTTACTCTTTAAAAATAGACTAAACTAAAATTGATATACTGTCTTTTTTTTTTTACCGAATTAACTTTAAAGCTATATGTCATATATTTACTTATGTTGGATCTAATACCTATTTCATCTACATTTTGCGGCCAATTCTCAAATTGTTTTATTGAAGTGACAGGACAAGTTTTAACTCATATGATCTTGTAAAATTGTACATTTGTTATAATTACGACTTCATGAAGTAGTTTCAAAATACTGTAACATCCAAAGAATATTTCCTAAAAAGGGTTGGTGTAGTGTTATATTGAAAACTTTTGAAATAAACAGACCAGAAATATATTAGATTCATAGGAAGTAAGTAAAAGTTTCATCATCAGCAAAAATAGACATGACACATTGTTTCGAGCTAATTCAGTGAAATATGAAAAAACTGACAGAGAACAAATTTTAGTAAAATGAAGTTTATGAAAGTCTTAATATATATATATTTTTTTAATAAGCCGTCATTTTATAAAATTCGAAATCAACTTTCTAGCTCATTCGCAATGTACTGTATTTGATAAGGATGCTGAATATGTTCCAGGTGGTAGTGCCAAATATTACGGAGATTTATTCAGATAGTATAAACAAACAAAATGTTACGAAGAACAGATGTTTGGAAACTCTTCATTTTAGCCATCTGTCTTTTTGTGATTTTTATTTAAAATAGAATTTCTAAGGAACAGGTTTACTTATAAAGTTTAAATTCCTTTCAAAAAAACGGTGGTTAACATTCATACAAGAAAATAAGTATTATTTTACATAACTTCATTTAAAACAGCAAACATTTGCAATTTTTAATGTTAGACATTTAATAAAATAATTTAACAGAACTCCTAAAAGATCTGATGCTTTAAAATTTTTGCTATTTCAGAAAGCTTATTAAATTGTTTTTCTGCCATATATTCTGGAATTTGTTCAAAAAAACATCAGTGATATTTAGGCAACTGAACTTTATGTTGTTCCTTGTATAATATGGGATGTTGATCAATATATCACTTCTTATAATTTACCTTTACAAAAATAAGATATTGCAAATACAGAATGATGGAAGAGTTAATAATTCCTTTTTTTTAATAATGATTTACAAGAAGTTATTTTATTTTATAATCTAATACAGTGGATACACCTCTTCTGAATCTTAAAAATGAAATCTATCACTATTAAAATTATATCTAATATTTAAAAAAAATGTATGGCTCAACAAAAATTCAATGTTGAGTTTTTTGCAGATATATTCTTTTTGAGATTCCCTGAATTCAAACAGTGGTTTATGGAATAATTTTTGTCTGTGTCTGCCATGTGTGCAAAGCTCTACAGTCCAAATGAATTGTCTGTGTCTGCCATGAGTGCAAAGCTCTACAGTCCAAATAAATGGACAGATTATAAGAAAAATTTGGTATGTGGGCATAGTTTGACGAAATTAAAGGACTTTTGTTTAGCTTTTTAATAAACTCTAAATTTGGGGATAACTAACACAAAGAAAATAACAAATTAAGATTTTATCAAAATTAGCTCTATTGATGTTAATAAATTTTTATTCAATAAAACTTGTCACAATCCCTCCAAAAATTCTGATTAGTGAGTTATTGGTTAAAAAAAAAAAATGGGCATGGGATTGTTGTAAAATACTTAATTTCTCAAAATCGATTCTACAGATTTTGTTCAAATTTTAGTGAAAAGTGAATATTAATTACCCAAACCAGTGTGCAAAATATTAGATTTGGAATAATTAGCAAAAAACAATAATGATCCTTGACTGACGTCGTAAGGTTTAATTTTAATCAAATACGATTTACACTGAGGAAATGTTTATGACAACAGCAAAGCAAGTTTAGGCTCCCTTTTAAATATTTAAATTTTATAATTTTGGTTAGTTTTTCTTATTAAATGTTGAGCTTGACTTATGAGAAAAACTATACCGTATAACAACCACACAGAACTCAATTCTCATAAAAATAAATAAATACGCCTAAGTATCAGACGCGTTTCAACGACAAGGTCGTACTCTTCAATGACACACAAGCATTTGTTGGATTGCACGTTGTGGTTTGGTTGGTGTAGCTGGTGTATCACTGAAGAGGACGACCTTGTCGTTGAAACGCGTCTGATACTTAGGCGTATTTTTTTAAAATTTTTTTTTATGATAATTGTGTTCTGTGTGGTTGTTATACTGTATCGTTTTTTCTTGGTTTTGATAGAGTGAAAAAGATTGATTTTTTTTGCAAAATTCATTTTACCTGCAAACTGATAGTATATTTCCTTTTGTTATAAACCAAAAGATAACCGGGATATTGGTAAAACTATTGAAATTTACATAGAAAATTAAATAAACAATCCAATATCATCTTAGAATTTTAATAGGCTTGTTCAGATAAAAAATTTGCAGTTTGGTGTAGGTAGGTAAGTCTCCAACTGAATAATGAAGGTGGGTATAAATGATCAGATCTTAATAAAACTAACAATATATAAGTCTTTTGTAACGTTGAGTTACAGTTCGACATCAATTTGTACACACAGACAATGTAGACAAGTTAAATATGTTTACAACTTGAATGAAATGTTAATCTACAAATGCATTACATTAAAAAGTGCTTTGAAGCTACCAATTACAAATAGCATATGTTCCATTGGTGTATTATTTTGTTTACTAATGCACTATTTCCATCGAGGTTAACAACTCTCTGTTTAAACTAACCTCTCTCTATTTCTAAAGCATCTAATGAAGTCAGAATTTTAGACAAAAGAATTTCTTCAGAATAATTTACTATCGAGAATAGTTGAATGTAAATTACTAGTGCCTGTACCAGTATATAAATCAAAATATCAACTTTATTTTTTCAGCTATAACTTACAAAGTAAATAAAGTCGTTGTACAGTGTCTATTAATTTTTAAATTATGCATGTTAAGTATTAGTTTTTTAAAATTTTAATAATGTATTGAAGAGCTCAGTAGAATAAGGACCTTGCAAATGGGCAGATATTCCGAAATATGTCAGAAGCATAAACAAAGTCAAGCGGCTGATAAAAAGAGGTTCTGAAATATTGTTCTTATATAGAAAGTATCTTGATGGTATAAAAATATCAACTTTTAGATTTTTTGTAATATTTATTTTGAAGGTCCCCAACTCAAAAAGTTTTTTT
Organism: Aphrophora alni; assembly: GCA_963513935.1. NCBI lineage: Eukaryota > Metazoa > Arthropoda > Insecta > Hemiptera > Aphrophoridae > Aphrophora > Aphrophora alni. The sequence continues at coordinate 128,097,517 of OY740770.1, read as the reverse complement.
TATTACGTCTGTTGTTTTCCGTCTATACAATGAGCTAAACACTTCAAGTTATTTTGCTAATTTTCATGCTTTGTGCATATTTTAGTCATACAATAGACTCTCTTTAATCATCTGCCTTTCAGGAACTGACCTACTATTGATCCCACGACAGTGAGTAACACCCCAAACTACCGATCGCACGAATAACCAAAATTCGATCGGCTTTCGTATCTGTTTACTTTACGTCAACAGCTTCCTGTCTTCAAAATGACATTTTAACCAATGAAGATATCATTCAGGCAAGAGGAAGAAGAAATCAATGATTAAGAATAAGAAGGAGAAAGCGCTATAATTAGTAGTTTCTTACACTGAACAGCAAAAAGAGTCAACAGCAGTTGATGTAATGTTTATAAAAAATGGTGTAACTACATTCAAGAAAACAATCAAATACAAAAAAAAAAAAAAAAAAAAAATCACAGAGTTTTTAATTGTATCTATCCTTGATATTATTTTATTAACAGTTTATTTTTAGTTCATACATTTTGTATCTACTTTTATTCATTCAGTAATAGACTACTCAATCAAATATAATCAATTAGTTTTGTTTGTGTTTGAGTGTATTACCTTCAAACCTATTCTAAATCTCTGAATGTCACTGGAGTAAATTACAATTAAAACTTTTGATTTGGATGATTTGTTGTTTTGTTACACAATTTAACTTGTCCATTTTTAACTGTTGGGGATAGATATTGTCATATTTTTTACTTTAAAAATTTAGAGCTTATAAAAGAGTAAATACTTTTTCGTTTCATCTGACAAAACTGTTGAGGTCGGATAAAAGGGAGTCTAATGTATTTCCACTTTTTTTATAATTAAAAACTTATGTGAACTTGCTATAAGATCAAAATACAAAACTTTTTCTCAACATTTGCTCTAGTAATTTTAATCAAATTTATCGCAAATATAACTGCTAATGACTCAAACAAAACACACTGGCTGCCATCTCCCTAAAAATGACAGTTTGGGAAACATTCTAGTTCAGTCAAACATTTCATTCTAAAAGGGGAAATATGAAAGTTTCTAAAACAAACTAATCTGTAACACCAACACTCCTTGTAAAATAAAATTATAGTGTGTAAATTAAATACCAAAATGAACCTTGTTCATTTACCTATTTCCAAATTACTTGTGAACTGTAAATAGCATCTCTTACATGTGTTTTGGCACATTAGTTTGTCATAAATCTTCAGACTTCAACAAAATTTTATCTAAATATCTTGGACCTATTTTTAAATCTTCAATCTTTTTAAGACGAAACTCTAAAACTTTATAGAAATATTTTCAAATGGTTTTAAATTTTACTAGTCTCTGGTTTTTTTATCAATGCTTACACTAATAGTTTGTGTACTGGTTGTGTTGTTTATGTTCTTATAATTTGTGTAATGATTTTACTAGATATAAGTATATTATAGTGGTTTTTTTTTAACTCTGCCAACATTGGGGGTCTCTGAAACTCTGATTTACAGAAAACTTTAAATGGGGAACCATAATATTCTTTCCTCTGTAATAAAAAATGGTGTATTTGAATTTTTAAAATTATACGACAATTTCCAATATGGCAGCCAACTTTAAAATTCCTTTATTACTATTGGGTATTTCTTTATATTCTTACTCATTTACGAGATATAGGCCCTGAAGGTTCCCCAAGTTGTGTTAAAAATACATGGGAATAAGAAACAATTTCTTAATACTCTTGTTTTAATTTCGGTTATACATGTATTGTCTTATGAATACTGTTAAATTTAGGGATTTAAAGAAAATAAACTAGACAGGAGCTAGGATTTTAGGATTTTTAGAAAACCTTTTGATGAACTCCATTGAAGACCTTCCACTTAACATCAGGATGAAATTAATCTACCAGCAAGATGGAGCACCAGCTCATAATAGCGACGTAGTTGTGCAGGTTTTGAACACTACTTTTCCTGAAAAATGTCTAGGTACCCAAGACCTATATTTTGGCCAGTACGGTCCCCTAATTTTGGTTGTTGTTGTTATTGTGATAAAGTATCCAAAAAATGAACTTAAAAAGAATATTATGTTTCGGTCGAGGATATGAAACAAAAAATTAGAGGAATCTTATTTTCAAATTCATCATAACACCATTACAAAAGCTGTCAGTGATTGTTTAGTAAGAGTGAATGCTTGCATATTCAACAACGGTGGACATTTTGAACATCAGCTGTAAGATTAGTCTTCATTGTGTCAGAGTTATTTTTAAAGATTTAATAATTCACTTAATTATAAAGATAACAAATGTTAAATAATAGTCTAATAAAAATCAATAAAATACAATATTATCTATATGTGTTTGTGTGTCATAATACCCTAAATTCAACAGTATTCACGTTAATCAAAATTAAAACAAAAGTATTAAGAAATTAGTTCTTATTCTCGCTTATTTTAAATGGAACTTTGGATAACTTTGTGGCTTATATCTCGAAATGAGTAAGAATATACAAAAATACCCAAGAATAAAAGAGTCTTGAAATTACTTTTAAAATCCAAATCCAACATACAAAATGGGGCTTTAGATAAGAAATTTTAAAGTTGACCACTATATTGAAAAACGGTGGTCGAATTTTTTTAAATCAGATACATTTTATTACAGAGGAAAAAGTAGGTGAGATCTACCATTTGAAGTTTTCTTTAAGTCGTACAGTTTCAGAGATCCCAATAGTGGTGCTGTTAATAAAAAGACACCCTGTGTATTATTTGTATATTTGTTTAAATTGAACACTGAAAAATGTTTTTATTATCAACAACTCTACAAAATATATCATTTACCGTGAACATGTGAATATTATGACTTAACAGGAGCGAGAGACCCAACTTTTTCCACCACACTTCAATATTTAAATCTCCCCAATGAACGAAAATTATTTTAGTTTTTTACAGTTGCATGGATGATTCCACTCATAAAAGAGGCAAACTCTGTTATTCTTCGACTTACAGAAAAAAATTTTAAAACATTTTATTTTTTCTTAAAAGAGGGAAAGCTATCGTTTCTTGTAAATATTTTGTAATGATAATGGTTTTGAGATATTAGATATTAAAAGTTTTAAACATCCGCCATTTTAAGTATTGGTTTTCTGGTATACTGGTAAAAGATTACATAAATAAAGTGTATAGCAAATCTTCGCTTAATATCTATCTTATCTACTTTCAAAGATATAATGTTTTTTGTAAAAATTTAAAATGACTGACAGATGAAAAACTAAGTGTTTCAGGACCTAAGTATATAAAAAATTATTTTTTGATATAAAATCAGCTCCCTGTGTAATTCAATAAACAAAATTTTACAATTATAGATTTCAAATGTAAGTTGGAAAAAAAAACGAATGTAATGTGTTTTGCGTGTTTTGACTTTGACACTTACATCAAGGAACTCATCATAGTTCAAGCACATGTGGTCTGCCCTAGATGCCAAAATATACATTCATCATCATTGAGGTAATGTTTAATTATAGATTACATTATGTAGAAAATTTGCAGACAGGTTTATATATATATATATATATATATATATATATATATATATATATATATATATATATATATCAAAAGGTGATATAACTTTAAAGTAGTGTCTGCATGTCTTTATTAATGGATACATATTAAGAAAATAAAAGTTAATTATTTTTAGTTTTTTTCAACTGTGTGTAAAAATTAATATATATATAATTTGTATAACAATGTTTCACTATTAACTTGGTACAGACTTTTTTAACAAATAAATCTGCATTATTATGTTTAAATAAATTGTATATGTCAAAAAGAAAAAAAAGTATATAAAAAATGTAAATTAGAGTAACAACTTCATTAAATATATATATTATTTTTATGAAGAAGTTAGATTATATATTTTCTTAGATAAATTACATAATACACATAAATTTTAATCTTTGATTATTTGAGAAATTTGAAATTTAAACTCTCAAAATTGTTTATACATAATTTATAATGTTACATATGGTGTAATTTCTTCAAATTTAAGATTGGTTAAATATTATTTTAACTGTGAAATATAAAATTTTAATTATGATTTGTTAGAATAAAGTAGATTTCAATAACTATGCTGCGTACTTATTTATAGATTTATAGTCATTGTGTAAGAATTACACTGTACAGATTGAATAACACATTATCTTCTATACTTATTTTTTCCACTTTGTAAATTTGGTACAAGGTTTGTATTTTTTAACGTTTATATAAATTAATTTTAAACTGTCAAATTAAAAACAGCAATCTACACAAAAAAAAAACACTAATATTCACACATGTAACACAACTAACTCCACTAAAAAAACACACAGCTAATCTAAACATGTTTTCTACAAAACTTCATGCAGTAAGACGTTCTGGGTTTAATCCCCGTGTGGGCTCAAACATTTACAATGTTGACCCAACATTGTGAGATATTGGGATTCTGCAATATTTAGATTTAGGCTTCAAATCACATATTACCCGACTGAAAAGCATTTTACCAGGCTCATCATGGAATGTGTGATGAAATTTAGTTTTTTAAACCCCATACAAATTTTTTTGTGAGGTTCAGAACTCTATAAAAATATTTTCAAAATAATTACTACCCTTAGATTTTTTTTAGTTTTATAATGAAAAATCACTTCCTAATAGAATCATTACTCTGTTTAAAAATAAATCTAAAATGAATATTCTGGTATTTTTGAAGATAAAATTAAAACAATCTATTATTGTAAAAAATCTATTTGAGTTAAAATAGAGAATTCCGTTACATGATTTTTTGTTTTGAGTACAGTACAATAAAAATTGGTGTAAACAAATGTTTGCCTCAGTCGTCTGTGATTCATATTTGTGAGAAATTATTGGATCGAATTTCACCACGTTTGTCTAGTTTAAGACTCGGATAAGATCATTAGTTAAAATAATGTTCATGTAAATCCATTTAGATAACAAGGAAAAATATATATTTTTAGGACTATAAGTGATTGATTGTATTACGTTGTAGTTTTCACAACTCAAATCACTTTCACTGAGGAACAAACACAAAAATACAGCAAAAATATTAGTTTTTAGTATTTGAAATATCCACTTGCCTTAAGAAGGAGCTGGTAGTCGTTAATTCGTTGTATAGGAAGTTTAAGATGCTCAGAAAGGCTCTTGTCGTCTCCCAATTGTTGGCTTAGCTCCTGTAACACAGACACTGGTCTAAACTTAGACTGCTGAGACACTACTGAGTGGTCACTTAGTACAAGTCTACAACCACCAGTCCCCCTTTTCAATGTGAACATGCATCACATTTGTATATATTCAAATTTATTTATAAAATTGTATAATTATAAAATCAATGTAAGATGTAATGTGAGAAATACAAATTTGAAAATCAATTTTGTTCTTTTAAACGTTAATGACATTCTTTTTTTAAATCAAACATTTGGTATGTATTCACTATGTGCTTAAGTCCAAAGACGTAGGTACAACACCCACAATTCACGATTAGTACAAACTAATAAATAATAACAATATTTATTCATTTTGATTTTTTCACACACAAAAGAAAGTTATGTGTCTGTTTGTAGATATAATCTTTTGATCTCCTGAATCCAAAAAAGTGGTTTTTGAAATGATAACTGACTATCTGTCATCTGTCAGTCTTCATGGCGTCTAGCGTATTTGCTGTACTATATAGCTCAAACCCAGGGCCATATTTTTACCACATTTTGGACATTTTTCATTCATTTTTCTGATGTATAAACTGCTGTAACAAAATTGCTGTAAGAAAAATGATTTTAATAAAATTTTGTTCGGGTATAGCCTCTAAGAACTCAAAGGAAATCTATTGGTCAACATCACTACAAATATGCCAGGTGATGAGCTATCGGTAAACAATAGGCTATGGAGAAGTTATAAAATATGTAATATCTCAAAATCGACTCTACCAAATCTGTTTAAAGTTTCGTTAAATTCCAAGTAAAAAATATTACGTTTCTGGAATAATAATTGGCAAACAACAAAATTGAACCTTGACTGCCGTCATTAAAAGCTTGATTTTAATTAAATACAATTATGCTGAGAATGTGTTTATGGCACAAGCGAGTTTATATCCTATTTAAGTATATAAATATTATATCAAAGATGTAGTTTATGGTTCATTTTCACTTTTTGACTGACAAATATCAAACTGACATTTTTTTCTAGTTTTGGTTGGTTTGTATTTGGTTTTGGAAATGTATATAAATGTATCTAAACTTCCCCAAAAATTTTAAACACTGGTACAAGGTCTACAAGAGCGTGTTTCAATATGGTGAGAATATCTAATGAAGGCTTTATCATATCTGCACAACTAAAAATGAGTTTCTGACTCAAACATAACAAATGGAGACCGCTTTATATAGCTGCGGCATAGTTACTAGTTTTAGAAAAAATTCTGTAAAGGATGATTTATGTGACAAGAATATAAAGTATCATGGTAATACTCATCAACTTGTTTGTGTTATTTTTAGCAATACATTAATCAAAGGAGTAATAAATTCCATGGATTTACTAGTAAGTAAAGTTTAACTAAAATGTAAAATATCTCAGAAGTATTATAAAAGCTATTTATAAAACTGGGATATCATATGGGATTCCCTTGGACTGAAACGTAAACAAATAACCAAAGAAGAAAAATTGAGAAAGTTGTTAATAAAAGAAGAGAAAGGAATCTTTGTAACAGACTAAAATCATAAGTCAAAATGGTACCATTGAAGTTTCTAAATATGCTACATTTGGTTCGAATATAACCACACAATACTGATTTTCAGAGAAAAATGTTTAGTTTTATAATCATAAAATTTATTAAATTATAAGCAATAAATTATGTAAAACATTGCATAAATTTTCCTATTCAACTGTCTCCGAAACCAAATAAAAGCGATCCAAAATAAATCATTACCAAATATGTCAGTTCGGTAGTTGTCAATCAAAAAGTGAAAATGAACCATGGATGCTTTCTTTGAAAATTTAATAATATATTTAAATAAATGCCTAAACTTGCTTCTCTATTGTTATAAATAAATCCAAAGCGTAAATCACATTTGGTTAAAATTGAGCTTCTAATTATGGTGGTCAAGTTAATTTTTGGTTTTTCATAATTATTCCTTACCATATTTCACTTACTTGCAATTAAAAATGTTAGCAAAATCGGTAGAGTAGATTTTGAGAAATTATTTATTTTTAACAAAGTCATGGCCGATTTTTTGGTTTTTTATCAATAACTCACAAACCCCATCTTTTTAGAAATATGGTTTTGTTTTTTGCATCTTTGAACAATCTATAGAGCCGACTTTGAGAAAATCGTAATTTTGAGTTTTTGTTTGTTTTTTGTATTTTTTATAGGAGCTAAACTCAAAGTTTGACTTATCAATAAAATGATAAAAACACTCCATGATAAGACAAAAATACGCCCACATACAAAATTTGATTAAAATTGTTCCTAACATTTGTCATATAGACCACTGCACATACAACAGACGATAGAAGAGACACCAAACAGACAGACAGAAGACAGACAAATATCAATCCAAAAACCACACAGCTTCCCCATGGATCCGGGCTCTTCATGGGCGGAACGTTCATTTCACCAACTAACAAAGCCGACCTTGAGGAACTTACAAGAGACCACCTGTGGAGAGATAAGAGGCAGTGGCAAAGGGGCTTCTAATAAAACCAGAAATAGTAGGGGATACCTACTATATAATACCATCAAAGATAGGATAGTCTTGACTGGCATTCTCATAGTAAACTACCAAGTAGAAAGTTTCCTTCAGGTGGACTAGGAGGGACATTATTGGTCTTGAGCAGAGAGTAACACAGGCACAGGAACATATTATAGGAGACTGTGGTCTGAAGAGCACACTTGCAAAGGAGAGGAAAATACCACTGGGAAACAACATATAGACTATACAGGATAGATGACAGAACTCTAGCCCCCATAACGTATAATTCTGAGTCTCTAGTCAGCAAGAGGCATAGGGTCTTAGTTTGCAAACTTCTGGTGAACTTCGCTGAATGAGCTAGTGAGTGGACTAATCTAATGACCTATAATAGAGGCTTAGTTGCACATTAGACTGGCACATTGGTTGTGGTACCAAGGCCGTTTAAAACACTTTACCTCTCATTTTAATCTAATCCAATCTATTAGAATAATTATAACAATTTTAGGTTAGTTTAACCGAATAAATCTAGGAAAATATATTCTATAAAATATTCAGTAACTTCAGTGAAATATTCTGAAAAGAATGGTGTGGTCTTCACAAAATATGTATTGTTTCTGTTGTATCACACATCACTATTAGTATATTTTTTTCTAATTTTAGATGACAAAACTATCATAAATTGTTTTCACACAAACTGTCAAAATGAAAAATATTCATTATAAAAAAAAAGTATATGAATTTTGCATGACACCATGTTTCTAATAATGATAGTCAATATATATATCAACTATGAAACTTGTTTCGTTCCAATCTGTGTTATTTCACACGATGACCTAGTTTAAAATGTTTTAAGAAGAATACAACTTTTATTAAGAATTTTACAGATATGCGTATATGAAATTTGTGTATTTAATTTGAATCACAAACATTCTGACTTGGCTTTTAATAATAAACAATCCGTAACAAAATACAACTTGAGTTCTGTAAACCGCTTAATGATTCCATGTAACTGGTATTTTTATATTAATTTCAAAACTGTTAGATAACATGAGTACAGTATACTTTGTTGATCTTTCTTCTGTAATCCATAACCCTTATTGCTTTTAACCTACACAAAAGATAATTTCAAGCGTTTTGTTAGGCTATTATATGTTTAGATACCCTTGTGTTTGTATACTCATAAATGTTAAGCAAAACCAAGAAGATTTTATTGGTTCCACAAGGTCATAATGGGGGGGGGAACGCTATTTCCAGACATGGTCTGTCACAACGCCAAACACACTGCTACGTCAGATATCTGCCCACACTCTCATCCAGCACAGAAGCCATCTTGTATAACTATTTCGTAATATTTAATTGATATTTTAAATAACTTTTTCATATTTTTTCTAATCTCAAGTAAAAATAATGTATGAATGATTTAATAAAATCTACAATTAAATATCTAACTGTCCAAATAAATATAAAATGATTCACTGAGGAAAATTTTAGTAAAGAAATAAATAAAATAATTAATTAGCTCCGTACTTTGTTTATGTCAGTGCATAACATTTGTATTTGTATCAAGTAATGACATCTGTGATAGAGCCGTCAAATTTAAGAGCAGACAGATTATCACTTATGCAATCTTATTAGAAATAAGATTTGGATAATTCTGTGCATAGGAAATTATTTTTGCACTTTGTGTTAGTAATTTAAGTTCTTTTAACCAATATGTGAGGTAGGTCACTGAAATCGTTAATTCTAATATTACTTTATAATAAAAGAGAATGTTTAAATATTAATAACATTGTCATTTTTAAAGACAGGCATAAAAACATAAACTTACAGAATAAAGTAAATTAAACCGTTCAAAAACTGCACAAACTTTCTCCTCATCCGTACTCAAAACCAAATAAAAATGAACAAAAATATCAATTTGATAGTTGTCAATCAAAATCTAAAAATAACTTATAAATACCATATTCAAAAAATATTTAAATAAGAGTCTAAACTGCTTCACACGTGACATAAATGCATCCTAAGCATAAGACATATTTAAATAATTGTAGACAGTATGGGTCGTTAATCTTCAATTTCATTAATATTGAACCAAATCAGTAAAAGAATTTATGAATTTTATAACAGCCTCTTAACCGATTTTTGGCTTTTTACTGATAACCCAAAAGGAGAGGGGACGACCAATACATAATATATTGATTTTAATGTAACAGCACATATTGAAACTCCATATTCAAGGATTTTATCCTACTACAATACATATTGTTTGGGGGCTTAGAAGCTACTCTTAATAGAGCTGATTTTGAGAAAATCATGATTTTGTGTTTTTTTCTTATCCCCCAAATTTTGAGTTATAAATCTGTTCATGTTTTTGAGCACTGTGCATACAATAGAACATATTATTCCAAAAACACTTTTTTAGACTCAGGAGACATCAAAACTAATATATCCGCAAAAAATTCAACATTGATTTTTTTTACCTATCACATACAACAAACTTATATATGTAAGAAAGTAAAACAATATCATTATATTAAAATATCAAGAAAAAACTTGTTTTTTTTTAAATTTGTGGAACATGGTGTATTTACTAAAAACCTTTTGAACCATCCTGTTGATAGCTGAGATTAAGATGCAACCAATGATAGATTGCACATTTTTCCAACTTGAGTAGAATCAGAGATATGAAGCCGTTTACAAACTTTTCTATAGAACAGTGCATATATAACAGACATACACCATTCCAAAAACCACTTTTTGAAGTCAGTGGACCTTAAAACATATGTATCCGCAAAAAAAAATTGTACATGTTTTTTTTACCCATACTATGTCTATTTGGGGGAGAGTAAAAATACAAACAAAAGTTTTGTCTAGTCCTGTCACTTAAATTTATTGAACAATATTTGCGTAAAGTTTTCATTCAATAAATAAAATTACAATGAAATATGCAGGTGAACAATGTAAATACCTGCAGATATACTAGGTGTGAAATTGTTTTTTTAATCAATAGATAAAAAAAAGAATCATAAGAACACTATGTATCAACTTATCTTAAAGCGTCGTATTTAATTTGGTGAGAGTTCAAAATATAAATAAAGATAGTACACAAATTCAAAAATATGAAAGAAAAACAAGTTGCTATACACCAGATAGAATATATTTATAACACTGCCCACTACAAAATTTAAAATTAACCCAATGTGTTTAAATATATGATTTACATTAATTAGAAACTTCCTTAAATATACAACAACACTTAAAAATTAATGACATGCAAGTCCCAATGCCAGAAATAAATAAACGACCATCACGAGCTTTATGAATGCCAACAGATTCAATGCCAAGAGTAATAAAACAATTTACTCTGTATAATAACCTAAAACAGTGTAATAAGCAAAACTCAGTAATTTTAGAGATTTATGAAATTTCTTGTAAATAATTAATCAATTAAAGAGTTTATGCAATAGTTAATAAATCCTCTACTTGTAACAATTCATAAGATGTTTTACGTCAGTCTAGTTTGATGAACAAGAACACTAGTTTAATATTTATTCAAGATTCAAGCAAAAACAATTATTTTTTTTTTAAGATCACTTTACAGAAGAAGCAACTTATAACTTTCCAATATTCCTGTTAATCAACCACTACGACTCCCTTATTTCTAATTAAAAACCACTCCATTAAATCTATCAATTTGAATCTGACAATCCTAATTAAAATGAGATTTATATCTATATATATATATATATATATATAAGAACATAATTGGGCAACATTATTTAGGTGAAAATTAATTTATTGAATTATTTATTTTCATGGTACTTTTTGCTCTGGAATACCTACTGTATAGACCTAATAAATTTGAAAACATTGTCCTACTGGTAGAATCAAAATCTAAAATCTTTAACCTCCAATAGAACTATGCTTAACAATAGTTGAAATAAGAAAACTGATAAGACTGCTGGTGAATCTAAAAAGGAAAATATACCTACAATAGATTTCTCTTTTCTTGTTGTTTAAGAGCAAAAACCTCTCAGTCATCGTAGAATTATATTTTTAAAAAAGAATAAACTCAAATAAAATAAAGACTTCCAACCTTGAATACTCAAACAGAGTCAGGGTCAGAAGAGAATAAGAGTTAATCAAGAGAGACCTGATACAAAAGATATAATCCTGCTAGGTTCCCTTGGGATTGTTATCCCCATACTCCTTAAACCTGAGCCTCTGATGATGGCTACAGAGTAGAAAGAATGGTGGTCTTTTTAGGAAATGATGTCACTTGTCAAAAAAAACCAAACTCCATCGCTTAAAACATTACCCTAAAATATAAGACATTATCACATGTAATCAAAAAAAAAATAATAATAAAACTATAAAACTAAAATGTATACTTAGCATTGCAATGCATAAGATGGACTCATAACGCAATGACTTGGAAGAACAATTGTTTTAGAACAAAGGAAAGAAGATTTACCCTGAAGGTTTAATTAAGCCCTGTTTTATATAAATTAATCACAAACATAACAATTTGAGTACTCCCTACTGAGAGTCAAAAAAGTAAATGGAAAACACTCGTCCATTGGAAAATAACAAAATATATAAATTAAAATATACAAAAAAATCACCAAACTATTTATTTGAAAACCTAGCTGTTAGAATCATTAATTTGACTAGAGATTCTGCCTGGGTTCTTTCATTTTAAAATTAAATAAATCAATGGTTCAGCTTTACAATGAATGCTTCGTTATTATTTATTGATTATTAACCTGATAATCTCTCTCTCTCTCTCTCTCTCCCTCTCTCTCCCTCTCTCTCTCTCTCTCTCTCTCTCTCTCTCTCTCTCTCTCTCTCTCTCTCTCTCTCTCTCTCTCTCTCTCTCTCTCTCTCTCTCTCTCTCTCTCTCTCTCTCTCTCTCTCTCTCTCTCTCTCTCTCTTTCTCTCTCTCTCTCTCTCTCCCCCCCCGCTTCGTCATATATTAATATAAAATAAATATCTTCAATTAATTGGCCTTAAGATATTCTTCCAAACTATAACATGTTTTGAAAATCAAATATTATTTAACACAACTCCTAAAAGATCTGATGCTTTTAATATTTTTAGATTTTCAGGAATCTTATTAAGATAGACATTTCAAAACAGGCAACATGAGCCTACTAGATAAAGTGAATAAATATGATTACCAGTTTAAGTGACTGATTACATGAAGACCTAACAAATTAATCATTTGTACGGAGCTGATATCAGTATTATATAAAACACATCTGTGTTCTGATGGTGCCCTACTCTGAACAGTCAGAAATTTCACAACTTGTGTTTCATTAGCAACTTCAAACCGTTTGCCGTGAACAAGAAAGAAAGTTCAAGCATAGTATTTTCGGTCAAATTTTACAATTCTGTAAAATTATTTGTTTTAACTACTGCAGTGGTATCATCTGCATATATGATAATACCAGTCTTTTTTTATATATAAAAAAAAAATTTTACGTGTCTGAAACATTAAAGTGTTACTTTCTAACATCTAAATGCATACAGTACAAAAGAAACAATGAAACAAAATAAATGAAATGTTCATGAGAGTGAAAGACTTCTTTATTGGCCGTGCATTGCCTTATAAATGTTCCATCTATTTCTTTGAGATTTATATGTCTTTGTCTGCTTTAATAGCCACTTCAGAACATTTTGTATTGGGTGACTTGATGTTATATAGTTGTGGACAAAAATAAACTATGGAATGTAGATGGTAGAAAACAAATAAAACGAGCTTGTCATTGGATTTAACAAACAGAAGACTTTAATGATTTTAATTTATCTCTTTCAAAGGTAATCAATTTTAATTAAATGTATCCAGAAGGATGATTAAGTGACGGTAAACTCTGAAACTGGCATCTTAACATGGAACATGGAGCATATGAGCATATGGAACAAAAGAAGATAGATTTTATTTTTATTTTTAAACAGTAAGGTAAAATTAAAGTATTACAGTTGAACAATGATAAAAACAAAACAAAAATAATCTCACAATACTCCAATGTCTTTAATAACGTATCATAACAGTGACTAGAAAACACAATATTTATAAAATGCTCCACTCATCAAGGTTTTAGACAATTTACTAAAGCTTACTGTTAGTGAACAAATGGATATCTGTTTGAAGGCTAGGTTAATAAAACCGGTTAATATCAGAGACAGTTGCCCTCATAAGAAATAAATAGTGCAAAAATATTGTATAAACTTTCTCACCCACCAATCAAAAACAAACAATAAAATCTAACCAAAACTATTCATCAAAAAAATTGGTTGTTGTCAGTCAGAAAGTGTAAATAAACCATGAGCACCAACTTAGAAAAACTATTTATATCTTTAAGTTTGGTCTAAACTTTCTTTGTTTGTGCCATAAATATGTGAAATAACAATGATTTACCTTATGTATATTCTACCATGTGACTTCTTTCTTAGTATCACAACTAACAGGTTTCAGAACATTTACTCTAACTTCTGAGTTTTTTCACTCGCTTGAGGTCGTAAATAAATTAAAATATTAAAATTCCACAAAAATCACAAACTAAATTCGTTGAATTTTAATGTTTCAACAACCTCAAGCGAGTGACAAACTCTAAAGAATAGAGCAGATGTTCTGAAATGTGTTAGTTGTAATACCAAGAAAGAAGTCAAATGGTGGAATACACACAAGGTAAATCATTGTTATTTCAAACAATTGTGGCCTGAATACAAAACAAATATGAATTATAAAATATGTTCTTGGCGTAAACCATATTTGATGAAAATCAAACTTCTAATAATGGCAGTCAATCTTCTTTTTTGCCAATAATTATTCCTAAACTGTTATTAACATTTGCTGCGCGGGTTGTTTGATTACTCCAGGACTTGAAAATTCATTCTGCAGACATTTTCTTGGTTGAGGATTGGTTGGAGATGCACTGAATCACCAAACTGAGTAATCAGCCAACAAATTAGCATCAAGTTTAGATTTTTTTGTTTAGTGGATTTACCAGAAATTGCCTGCAGTCAAGGGAAGGAGGAGACCTGTGGTACTGAAACACTGGCTACGGTCAGATGACAAATTAGTATACAACTCACTTTTTTTAAGATATTGTATGATCTCTTTATAACCAATAAATCTAGTTGGCAGACGTTTTTTTTTTTGATGGAGGATCAGATTAAGATGCACTGAATCAGCAACCTGAGTAGAGTCAGCTGACAAGTTAGTGTCCGGCTAAAATTTTTCGAGTATATTATTAAACCTAATCACCTATAAATCTACTTAGCAGACATTTTTTGTGGTCATAAAAAAGTTATACACATGTTTTTCTGCAGTCAAGGAAAGGAGCTAGACATACAGAACCTGCTAAGATCCAAAAACAATTTAGTGTTCTGCTCAAATTTTGGAGGATGTTGGTTTCTCTCTTTATATTCTATATATCTTTTTGGCAGATTTTTTTTTTCATAGTCACAAAAAAAGTATATGTACAGGTTTTCTGCAGACAATCTGATCTGGAGAACTGACTGGGGGTCTGATGACAAAATAGTCTCTAGCTCAAATTGTGTGAGCATATTATTTGATATCCATATAACACATAAATCTGTTTAGCAGACATTCTTCGCGGTCACAAGAAATCTAGCAACTGGATTGTTACAAAATGACACTATCACTCTAACTGTTTAGAATAATTTAATATGATACAATCAGTGCACGATGAAATTCCTTAATAATGGAAATAATTGCTTCATTATTTCTATATTTAGAATAATAAAATATTTCAGCTTATTAACCAATTGAGAATCAATTTCAATAGTGTGTGGCATAATTACCAGAACAAATTGAGTTATAAAGTACATCTAAGTATCTTAAGTTATAAGTACAGTAATTTAGTTCTTTGTATGTTATAGTTTTTTTATTATTTCCATGCATGTACTAAGATTTAATCGCCAGAAATTCATGATGAACTTTATCTTCTCCAATACATATTTTTTTAATAGAAAAATATCTGGAAGTTATCGTGCACACACACACACATTAAAAAAACACATTAAAAAATATTAACCCAGAACTCACAGTCTTTTTGAGGTCGAATTGAATAAAAAACAAATGGAAACTAGACCATTGTAGGGCAAACAGGAGTATCACATAATAAGGAAAAGCAAATAATAAATATTATACATAACCTTGAGAAATAAAACTTTTCCATAACAAGAAAAAGGGGAAAAACACCAATATATAGTATATTTATACCCAATTCAAGGCTAAACATTTGTTTGTGTATGTTATTGTAACTAAAATAGATGTAAATATTCCTGCTGCCTAAGAGCAGCAGGAATATCAAGGGAGATAGCAACACAACCTAGTGAACATTATTGGAAACACAAGTCAGTGCTAAACATAGTACTATAAAATATGATGTGTCTAGCAAATCAGTGTTTTTGGGTCAAGTAACCAGGTGATAAGTGCTAAGCTCATCCATAATTATGAAGGGGTTAAAAAAGAACCATTTAAATTAAAATTAATAATAATCAACATTAATTGAAAAACTAATAATAATAATTTTAATTTGTGTTTTGTAGTTTGTAAATAAATATAACAATGTTAATAAAAAACCATAATTCCGAATCAAAATATCAATACATACAATTGTTGTAATGTAAATAAAGACTATCCATCTACTTTTCGGAAACACAAACATGTCACATGGTTCTTCAAATTTGAAATGTTTTTAATAATAATTACTTTTTTCTACAGTTGACAAACAATAATGTGGACCAACAACTAACTTAGGTGCACATTTACTTCACACACCATAGAAGTGAACACACTTACACGCTTGAAACATCTGTCCTCTCTCCCCTTCCCATGACTTTTGTCTGATTCCCATAGGCAGAAGTCAGTGAGTACTATATTATGTACATCTATTCTTGTGGAAAGTAGCTCTCAGATTTAATATGTTTAAAGTGAGTCGATGGCTGGTCTAATGGTTAGCACTCTTTGTTTCACGAGAGAGAGGTTCCGGGTTCAGCCCTTGTGGTGGCTTAAACATTTAGATTGATGACCCAGTATATATGGAGGGATGGCAAGAAATATGTTTTGTTTGAATCTTGATCACATTTTCAAAATTTGATCAAATCTTTTTAGCACAAATTTTTATTTAACAAAAAAGTTTTAAAAAACATCAAAATTTGCTCATAAACCAAATTTGATGAAATTATCCCACACATTTTGGCTAACTAAACAGATATCATTCCAAAAAAATTTCTTTGGCCATACAAATGCAATTTAATTTTTTTTTTTTTTTAATTAAATATATTTTTCCTACAACTGTGTCTAAAATGTTCATTTCCGACCTAAGGACAAGTTTTAAAACAGTTGATACCTACTCAGTATGCATAAAAATTTTATTGCATGCAAATTAACATTGATTAAATGTAATTCTTTATCGAACGTTGAATAAAACAGCTGATTCAGATTTATTACTGTCACATCAACTCACGTAACAATAAACAGACTCGGCTAACCTCAAATGCATTTAAAGGCCTAGTTATTCAATACAATGTCGGAACATGATTTTTAAATGAATGAGGACGATTTTGAGTGGTCAAACATTTCACCAAATGTAACTCTTTTAGCTTTAAAGTTGTTGACTAGAAAATCAAAAGATGTATATAAAAAGAAATATGAAGAGATAATGTTGTGCTTTACTCCAAAAGATGTTGAAAAAATGTCACATATTTGTTCAAAAGCCAAGGTAATAAAACATCTAATCTTTTGAGCTTATTTTCTATGTTAAACTGTACTCTTAAAGTTAAAAATAATATGTTTAAATTATATTTAAGTTTATCATAAAATGATAGTGTTTTTGAGACTTCCAGTCAGTCGGTTACAAACCGAAAAAGTTTAAAACTTTGTCTCAAGAAGAAGTAACTAAATTTTTACTTGAAGCTCTTGATAGTGAAATTCTGTTGAAAAAAGTGGCTCTGATTTTTGAAACTTGCTGTAGGGATGAATTAGTAAAACTGATAACTGAAGACATTAAGGATAAGGATTCAATTATGACTGTGAAAATACCAGACTCTAAAACTAATAAGAGCTAAGTTTTTACAATTACCAATGACAATCAAATTAGTGTAGATTATTTGTCAATATGCAGGAAATAACTTAAGTTAAGACCTCAAAAACATTATCTACTAGTTTATTTTTGAAATACAGTAAAGGAATTTGTACAACCCAGGTTGTTGACACCAACACTATAGACAAAATCCCTAGATATAGCTCAATACTTAGAGCTACCACAACCTACAAAATATACCGGCCATAGCTTTCACCAAACATCGGCTAATGTTGGTAAATGGAGGAGAAGACATCACACAATTAAAACGTCATGGCAAGTGGAAGAGCACGACAGTGGCAGAGGACTCTATCAAAATAAAAAAACAACAGCATAAAAGGTTCAAGAAAATCACTCCAAAGTATAGTATAAATGTGACGAAGTTGTATCATGTGGGTCTAGACTTGTTATTCAAAACTTTAAAAACTATACCTTTAACATAAAAACAACTAACCGTAAATAACATGCCAACTGTTGTTCTATAGTAGGAAAAAGTAATGTATTTTGCAGTTGTAGGAAAAATTTTGTAAATAATTTGAGTGAAGTGTCTTCATCACTCTAGAGATATTTTGTCTCGTGTGATAAAAACCTATTTTAGACTAACTCTAAATACATAAATAACTATTAAATTGAAGAATAAAATCTGTGACTAAAGGAAACTACTCAATGTGAATGTATTACTCAATACACAGTTAAAGCCAAGTTTTTGATACACCATATTTCTTTAATTGGCCACTTATCAAAGCATGTAGTTTTATTCGTTATGCTTGGACAGTTGGATCTGTTTTACAAATTTATTTACGGTTACATTGTCTTACAAGCTGGATCACAGTCAACTTATTGTTTGGTTATGCCCATGCAAGTAATTAATTGTATGCATTCTTGATTTATGTTATGTCACTGATTTGTATAAACAAGATATATCAGATAAAATAGTTTATGTCTTGGTTATCTGAGTTCAAAGTGTGTTGCTCTACAAATGTCCATTGATATTCCAGTTCATACCACACTCGACCTAGAGTTATTGATGCAACTACACTTTTTGGTCTCAAAACATACACTTGTGAATAACATTCCATTGATGTAAGGTTGGGTAAGCTTGGTGGACATCCTCATTTTACAATCCAACGTTAAGAAAATTTCTCATCGAGAGAAATCACGAAGAACATTAGCATAGTAAGGCTAGTAGTGCCCTACAGCAGAGTATTTCCCACTGCTTTGTGCTATTTTAAATTTATAATTTTAAACCGCAATATAAATTTGAAATTCCAACAGCATTACATTAAATTTAGATAAGCTTGGTACATGGAAAACCTTTCCTGTTTCCTTGTCCCACGCGATAGGGATACTAACAGGAAGGAAGGTGGTTTTTAGTGAGTAAGAATCTCACACTATTGGGAAGAGCGGATTTCTCCCTTTGTCTTTTGAAGATTTTCCACCTATCCTGCGAAATTAAAAAAAAAAAAAAAAAAAAAAAAAAAAAACAGCTGTTTGATGTGTAATAAATAGTTAAATACTGACCACCAAACAAATTTGCACAAAATTAGGTGTTCAACTGAAGTGATTGTCAAGCCTCAAAGAGTTTATACTAAAATACTTTGACAATCTTTTAGAGCGGATTCCTTACAGAAAAATAAATTTAAAAACATTATAACTTTTGATCTAGATAAGATATTAAGTTAAGATTTGGCATAAACATTTTCTATGTACTGTTTTATAAGTGTCCACTATAAACAAAGACTGTATATGAATTATTTTCAAAATGGTAGCCGTTAAAAATGTTTAATGTCTTAAAAATCATTCATTTTACAATAAAACCTGGATTTCGTACTTTTTTTATAGATTATTTTCCCGTAAAATAATTTATTGAACTACTTCAAAAGTGTCTGGATCACCTAATTTGATCTCATTTTTTTTCAAAATAAGGTAGGTAGTAAAGGATTTCAACGATTTTCTTCATGAAATTTGAAGGCAAGCTTCAATAATTCATAATTACCATATTTTCATCTAAAGGTAAAATAAAGAAAATCTAATTATTGTATTTAAGTTAAATAAAGATTTTAATTGTAACTTTTTGTCTTTACTAACTAACAGAAGTTCATTTGGTAGAGATAAAGGGAATAAATTATGCAAACTTTCTCACACAGGTTCATACAAAACTCAAATAAAAAAAATTAATAAAACTTGTTTAAAGTGCATGGATAATAAGAGTCTCCTCTCAGCAACATAATTCTTGGCTACGAATAAAAATTTGAGACCAAGAGCATAGTTGTACATAAACAGCGCAGGTAAGTGAATATATGTGATTACTTCTCTGTTAGGTCGCTAAATTTTGCTCTAATGCTGATGGTGGTACAGTATTTTCAAAAATAAAAATTTGGTTTTATAGTTTTCTTTATCATCTTTTTTATATTGTTCAATGATTACAAATTTTCATCAATGTCCTTGTGAATTTCTTACAGAGTTCATTAAACTATGTAAAAGCCTGAAATATTTTTTGTTGGTGGGTAAAATCAATAGAATACAAGGACCGGGATTCAAAGAATCAGAACTAATAAAATTAAATTATAAAATCCATGGATAATGATACAAGCAAACAGAGAAACAATAAAATAATACAGGCGTGTAATTCAAGATCACTGAAGAAAATAAAAACACTCGGCACGCAGCCATGTAATAAAATGTGAATTTTTTCATTTATTTATATTTCTAAATCATCAATTGGTATGAATATGTGCAGTTTATAAAACTGAAAAAAGAGCTATTAGGAGCTGTAGGTAAAATGAAAATCAAAAAAGCTGTTTCAAACAGTCGCCATGGTAAAATATGATATCCTGATTAAATAGCAAGAAATACATAAAATAAATTTTGCTTTTTATAAAGTATAATGTGTTGCCTTGGACTGTTTAATATATAATATATTTAATTACCTTAGAGGTTGTCCTCAGTCCGTATTATAGTTATGGCTACAGCGCTGTTTCGCTGAACACTGTCGGCTTCGTCAGGCCCGCATTACGTGTTTATGTGTTAGTGCGGGCCTGACGAAGCCGACAGGTTCGGCGAAACAGCGCTGTAGCCATAACTATAATACGGACTGAGGACAATCTCTAAGGTAATTAATTGTATTATATATTAAACAGTCCAAGGCAACACATTATAGTTTATAAATTTTACTTTGCCAAAAGTGTGGTATATTGAATTAATAGGGCACCAATAATTTTAATTTTGTATATTTTCCTTAATAATAAACTATCATCCTGAATAATACTTTGATAAAGTTAAAATGTTGAACCGTTCTTAAAAGATGAATAAACGTCACAAATCCTGTCAGAAATAATTATGAAATAAATAAATTACGGAAAAATATTGCACTTTCAAAACAAAAAAAGTTGGCTACATTAAGCTATAAACAACTTCCGGCTTCTTAGTCACAAACTAAATATAACGGAATTGGATTTGGTATGTAGTGAGAAACAGGATTTGTAAAATTCTTGTCTGAATTGTTGGCAGTCTATTTCCTATTAGATGCATTCTTTGACAAACAAACCCAAACAATAAAATATTGGCCACAAGCCTGTAATTTAATTCTAATTCTATCTTCACACTTGATTAGTCATGAACATTAACACGCTATCCATATTCTAACATTAGTCACTTATCACTCAACTCCTACTGTAAATATTAGTTTTCTTCAAAAATTGATCAAATAAAACTACTCTGCAGTCTGTATGTTTTGTAAAATGCTTCAATGTGAAGAACATTTTGTATTTTACAACTTTTTGAACCAAATCAACCTAGGTTTTTAGAGTTACGTTATGTTCAAAGCCAAATTTATTTTATTTTTTTGAAAAATAAAAATTTGCTTAGCAGTATCACATAAACAATCAACAATAATATGCGTAAGTTATGATACAATAGTAGACGAGATTAGTGATTTAACAACTAAACAAACAATACAAATATGAATATTAAAATTGTACAGTCACAACAAATACATCATACATGTAAATTGGACAAAGTGAGGGCAAAAAACTCAACCCATAGCTGTTATGAAGAATAATTCCAGCTAGGGCAGGGAATTTTTTTTGGTGTTCAATGTATGTTGACCACATCCAAATAACCATTTTCTCTTATGTCATAAGAATGAAAGTCATTATTACAACCTGCATTACTCTTAAGTAGACAACATAATATTACTTCTAGGATATACATCTTGGGAGTGTTAAAATTTTCAAATACTTTTAAAAGCATCCCCGCACTACTCTCTATGCTTTAAAAAAAAATTAAATTATTCTTATTATCTTTTTTTGTAAATGCACCCCTTTAAAATGCTATTCATTAGAACTGTCCCATAAAATAATCTCATAATTAAAAAGGGGTTTATTACACCATAATATGCAAATTTCAACACATGGATGTTACAGAATTTAGCTAAATGTTTGAGTAAATAAATTCCGAAGTAATTTTAAGACACACACACACAAACTATATGATCTTTCTGAGACAGTATACTGTCAATAATTAGACCTCAAATACTTATTGACATTACCTCTTCCAGAACCTCATCCAAAAACCTATTAGGGTGATCACTATGTGCCTTAAATTCTTTCTCAAAAAATAATGGTCTAACTGGAATTTATTTTAAGGTTTTTTTTCACCAAGATACTGACTTGCTGCAACAGTACAAAACATTTCTGCTCAAATTTTTGTTTTTTCCACACAAGATCTTACAGTGATGTCTGTAATTTACCTTCTAAAATACCACAACTGGTTTGACACGAATTGTAAGAAAAATCATGAAAAGTTCAAAACTTTATTTTTCATTAATAATGCATTTACAAATGTTGTGTTAATTATTACTTCCATTATGTTGCTCTTTGCCGCATAGTCATATACATGGAAGGAAATCCTTTCTGAGGTTGTTCCTGTACTAAAACCGATTTATAAATCCACTACCAACTTGCTAGACCTGTTTTACCTTTACCACTTTTTAGGGTTCCTGTAAGGCCTTCACAACTATGATATAATGTTTTGCAATGGTTTGGACATGTAATGAAGATGAAAAAAATAAGAATACATAGAAAAGCACTAAACTAAAAGAAAATAGAAAAAGAAAAAAGACCTATGGGAAGGCCACGAACAAAATGGAAGGATATGCAGACCAAGGGAGTAAACTAGAGAAGAAACAGGTGTGGAAAAATCGTCGAGAATGAAAGAGGTTGTGCCAGACAACCCATTCAGTTTAAGAAAATTGAATGCCATTAATTCTAACAGAAAAATTATAAATAAACCGCTAAAGAATGAATTGTTGACAGCACAACGTTACCAATATTATTTTAAAATCTATAATCTAAGATCCTGCAAATATATAAGAACCAAAATTCCACTGTAGCTTTACTTACAAAACTAAACCTACTAAAATTAATAATAGTAGAACCCCTCAAACTCGACACAATGTGGACTTTATGGTTGTCGAGTTTGGGGGTTGTCGAGTTTTAGGGAACTTTGGTATTTAATGGTTAGGTTTGCAACAAATACTCAAAATTACTTTAAATAATTGTACATTTATTGATTATCAATGATTACACGTTTATTGCAAAAAAGTCCCTGCCTGATAACAACAAAAATAGTGTGTTCAATCACACATTAAAATGAAATTTATCTATGGGTCAAAAGTCTACAGTAAAAAACAGACACTCCATTAAATATTTTTAAAGATTAAAACAATTTTATATAAAAAAAAAAAAACATTAGAGCAAAGTTAGCATTGTTTGAAAAAACTTTTGATTGATCTTTGTTTTTCATCAAAGGCTACTACAATCACAACAAATGATCACTGTCAAACTGACCAAACTGACCTCGCGACAGTAACACAGTACAGTAGGATTAGAAAGTGGCTAGACAAAGGAGCAACCCTCACAGCTGTATAAACAAAAGTGACAAGCCTCAACCTCCCGCGGCATCTGGCAGGCATGCATGGCGTAAAACAATGCAGTGAATGACCTTGGAAATCCCACGCTCCTGGTCACTGGTCCTGTCAAGTTTGACGGAATGTCGAGTTTGAGGGGGTCGAGTTTGAGGGGTTCTACTGTACTCTCAAATATACTAGAAGAACAAATCAGGGCACTTCACCATCTCCAAACTTTTAATTCTTAATCCTTCCTCAATAAAAATTAAAGAACATTATCAGATGGGTTTAACTAATTTTCGGCACCATTTAATTTAATTAACCTACGACTGGTCTAGTTGTTAAAACTCTGGTTTTAAGAAGGAGAGGTCCTAGGGTCAATCCCTATGTGGGCTCAAACATGTACAGAGTTGACTCAATTTTGTGAAGCAAATTGGGAAGCTACAATTAGAAGTGAACACTGGTTAAAAAGGCTAGAATAACGACTACAGAAATTTCGATGTGAAACTGAAATTTCGACTACACCCATTACCCAACTGAAAAGCTGTCTAAGCTCTTCATTATCTGTTGGACCAACAAGGTTTTTTTTATTTAACTACACATTGAGTTAAAAATTTTTTAAATTTCAATATCAACATTTTTTAGAAAGTTGTTAATTCTTATGGTTCTACAATCCAGTTACCACTAAGTTCTTTAATCTTGTGATTGATCAATATCTCACTTTGTGTCTACACGTTGGCTACGCATGTTGGGGAGCTGAACACCACCCTCTAAATCAGCTCTAAACAGTTGCATTTAATGGTGTAACTATATTCGGTATCAAATAAATATCTGGGGTTTCCAGTCAGCTGAGTCAAGTTTTTAAAAAAGAAGCCAAAAATGGTAATTTTTAGCTAAAGCCTATGTAATGAGATTTTAAAAATAAATCAAGTCCTCACTTTTCCACATATATATTGAATGGAAATCATTTTATTAATTTATTCTGATAAATTTAATTCATGTTTTAACAAATAAATCTGTAACCATTGCACGAGGTTGAGATAAGTTTAATTGTGGCTCCTGTTCCAACATCCATAACTATAAGAAATCCCTTGTGCTGTGCTGCCAAGCTTTACGACAGGTTACCTCTTTTACTGAAACAACTTGAACCAGAACCAAATTTAAGTAGAACTTGCGGGAATACCTTGTCTGCAAGGAGCTCTATTCTGTGTCGGGATTCCTCTCTTTGTGGAGGATTTGTTATTTTAATAATGATAACAGCGGGTGGATAAAGACACTAAATTTTTGTTGCTTTGTATTTAGTTGTTTACTTTATTTATTTATTGTTTATGAGTGTGTTAGAATCACAGTTTATAAATTTTTTTACCAATTTCATACCTCACATTGAGAAGTTAATATAACTCAACCCATAAAGTTTAGTATAACTAAATGAATCATTTGACGTATATACCTTACGCAAATTGAAACATACATCTCTGAAAATTATGCTTTTTATAGTATTATTTCTGATACCTAATTCATTACAAATTATTTGCACTGAATCGCCTTTATCTAATCTATCTTAAGCTTTAAGTTTTTGTACGGTAGTAAGGACAGTACATACTCTTTTCACGGCACTCATTTTTTTTACAAGATTCACAATTAATACAAAACAATAAATAAAATACACATTGTTATACATAAACTTTGGAACAATATTATCTTAGAACCGAGCACACGTCTTCACTGGAATATATCAACTGAGAGACAGATTGATATTGTACGTCAGTTGTCAAAAGAAACATCGAATATCCGGTGTTGATTACGAGCATGGGAAATAGCATGAAATGTAAGTTACAATGTAGTAGGTAGCCAGCCGGTTGAACCAGAGCTGGTTAAGAGGTGTTCTACTGTATTTACATTTCTTATTATTCATTTCTTTAAAATAAATGTTTCTGATTACTATAGAAAGTTATTTTGAATTTATACCTAGATTGAAGGTCTAATGCAATAATTCAGGTTAAAATAAAAATGGAACTTTTATAACTTTGGTTAAGAGCTTTCTTGGATTTCTGATAATACTATAAATAATTGTATTTTGTAATAGCCATTGAAAATGGATATTTGTTAAATTATTTTTAAAATCCTAAACCATAATAATGAAAATATCTGATGTAAAGTTAGTTAAGTGATATCTTAGTATAAAGAGCTACTGTAATGAAAACTATTTATAAAAAACTTACAGTAGACTCGCAACTATCCAGTCATCCATACTAATCAACCTAGATTGTGATATAAATAATATTAATTTGGATCCACAACTTTAATCTATAAAACAGTTTTTTAGCATAATTTTCAATTCTATAGCCTTATGAAATATACCCCTACACCAACAGTACACGTTTTCTAGAAGTTTTATATCCCAAATTATTACAGGTGCTTGTCTTTAGAATTGTTTTATTCACAAAGAGATCACTGTGGCTGTGTGAGCGATATGCTCAATTTTTGTCACATCTGTACATGAAAATTACTGCTCTATTATTTGACAGTACTCAGCAGAAGATATATACTGCAGTTTAGTTTTTATTAGTGCATTCTTATTTATGATCAGTTGTGTAATTTGTATAACTGTTCCTTAAATAGGAATGACAAATCCCAGAAATTAATTTCCCAATATACATGTAAAGATTTATAAATATTTATGACATATTATTTAACTTGCCTGTCATAATTAAATCAAATAAATAAACTTTGATTATTCTTGGACACAACAGGTTTATATATACTATGAAATGCTAATGATGTTTTAGTTATCACAAATTTGAGTGATAATTGCAAAGGTAGTTATTTACCCTCACCTGTGCATCTATGCGGCAGAAGTGTAAAACGCTACTTATTCCAAGCCAAGGCAGAACAGTATACACCTAGGAGTGCGTAGCTAAGAAGGAACTTATCCTTAATACACGGACTTTAGATATCAGGTGACTTCTAGTTTTAATTAGCCTTAGCCTTACCTATGCATGTGGAATTCTGCATAGGTATACCTTTTATTTCCCTAGCTAACAAAGCTAGGGGAACTTAGTGGAACTTACCCGCAGAACGACAACAAAATGGAGGTAGAAGAAATTTGAATTTTACCTAACCCCATGGAACCCACTTCCCAACTATCCCAGCAGAACCTAGAGACTCTAGGAGGTCTGACCTAACTTGCCAATCAAAAAGTGAGAGATAGCGTCGAACATCTCAACATTAGTACAAATTAGCACAAACATATTTTAGGAGTGCAAAAGCGCAAACTGAGAAAAGAAAAGACAATGGCAAAGAGGCTTACGATAAACCCCAAAAGTAGTAGGGATATCTATGTGTCTGGCTAAGACAGCCATCCTGACAAAGGTGGGTTTGGAGACAACCCAACAAAGATGAGATTAACTTTAATGTAATAGCAGATATTCCTTGTTGAAACTCCATATTCAAGGATAAAATGAAGCAAAAGCTTAGAGTTTCAAATATTTGAATAGTATAAATGAGCTACAATTGTTTCGCCTTGCAACATCATCGGGCAATGTAATAGCAGATATTTCTTGTTGAAACTCCATATTCAAGGATAAAATAAAGCAAAAGCTTAAAGTTTCAAATATTTTAATAGTATAAATGAGCTACAATAATTGTTTCGCCTTGCGGCATCATCGGGCAAGACTATTTCACTTAGGCCTATTCTCAACTTAAATGACCAAATTGTATTAAATTCGTCACCTCTTCTAAAACCCATCAGTAACATAGTTCATTAACCTTTACCTACCTGGTAGGTCATCCCCCTACCTTTCCCGATTTCTCTATTGTATTTCAGTTTCCTGTTACTTATGTTTAAATAGTTGTCTATACCTGTAAATTATCAGTTGCCCGATGATGCCGCAAGGCGAAACAATTGTAGCTCATTTATACTATTAAAATATTTGAAACTTTAAGCTTTTGCTTTATTTTATCCTTAAAGATGAGATTGCCTTGGAGGGTATTCTCATAGTAAATTAGTTTAGAGAGAGGTTCCTTCAGATGGACTCAGAGGGACAGTATCAACCTTGGGCAGAAGGCAATTCAGGTGAATCATGGGAGACTGTGGCATGAAGATGAACTTGCACAGGAATACACCATGAGGAAAGAGTATATAGATTATATGAGAAAATTCCATCCCACAAAACCTATAATTGTGAGTCACTTGCTAACAAGAGGTATACAGTGTTTTGTGAGCTAGTGACTGAACTAATCAACTAAACTAGAATTAAGAGCCTTAGTTGCACAATAGGCCAATGGTACCATTTAACCTCTCATTTCAATCTAATCAATCTAAATCCAGTTTTTATACCATCTGAATTACTGATATTCACGATTCTATTGTACTTTCAATCTGAGCCTGCTATAAAGGATGGTGGTCAACCAAAGGTTGGAATATTTCAACCAGCCTCTATCTTGAACTTGAAAATTATATAAAAATGTTAAATGGAACAAAAGTAATAGTAAATATACTGGTCATAAGATTAATGGACCTGTCCCTTAACATGAACAGAGTTTAAACTTTGGGTTATAGAGGGATGAGAATATAAGTGTAGGAAATATTACTATGAAAATAAGGAAACTGCAAATTAAATTAATCTATAACTGAATTTCATTTATTATTTTTGGGGCCA
The DNA here is from genome assembly GCA_963513935.1 of Aphrophora alni. NCBI lineage: Eukaryota > Metazoa > Arthropoda > Insecta > Hemiptera > Aphrophoridae > Aphrophora > Aphrophora alni. The sequence goes on along the minus strand of OY740770.1, from coordinate 128,069,118 downwards.
CCTGAACCGAAGTGTGCAAATATATCTGTCTCCCTTTCATATTCTAACCCATTTGATTTAAAATTACAAATATACAAAAACGCAGAAAAGAATTTTACATAAGGAACAGCCGGAGTTTTAAATGTTACAACTATGAACAGAACTTTTTATATTTAATCTTACAGAAGACAGAATACTTAAACTAACAAATTTAAATTCATACTATAGATAAGCAACATTATAATAATTCAAATGAATACCAATAACATGAAGAGTACAATGGAATAATAAATAGAAATCTGAAATTAGCTTTACTAATATTTAAAAAATAAATAATCCAATCTGTATAAGCTGGACCAATGAGTCTTAACCTACTCCCTCACATTCCCATATGTAGGTGTAAATAATTGTTGGTTTTACACCTAAAAGTAATTATTTGTCCCAACCAAATAATATGGTAAAGCGTGGTTTTGGTTTGACTGACATATTTGTATACTTAAACTTTAGCATTAAATACAAATATACAGTATATATAAACAATCAATAATCTTGATGCTTCAAAATAGCTTGAAAAATTCTGGAAAAAATAAAAAATCGGTTCTCAATTTCAAATTGCAGAGGTATAACAATTGGAATTGTTGGAACAGTTTCCAAAATTTTGGAATATTTAACAACATTATTACAGTTTTATGATTAATTCCAGTTTACATGATTAAATAAATATACAAATATACAGAGATGTATACGACACCAGTTTTCCTGGGACAAGTTGTCCTATTGGTTTTGAAACTTAAGGTATTATCATGCATGAAACCATTATTTTACATATTTACAACACAAGAAAATACATAAACAAAATATAATATTTTCAAACTAAAAATTTAGAAATACAAACTGTTATACTATTACTAACCTCAAAAAAATCTCTGGCCTCCAGATTATCCACTAGAAAATCTTGTGCCAATGGTTCATCCCTGCAATACGCCACATGTTTGTCAAAGTCCCTTTCCTGAAAGTATTTTTTGAATCATAAATAATATCACATTAAATTAAATAACAAGTGAATAAACTTCAACCAGACAAGGTCAAACATAATATCTATTAGGGATTATTTATTTATAGTAATACTACCTAACACCATGTATTCTGAGCATTCATTCTGAACAATGAAGTAAACATAACTTATAAATTAAACTCACAAATTGAAAACAGGTGTTCAGAAAAATATAATACCAAGTTTCCCACGAATACTTTGGTATTTTTGAATATGGAACACTCTACAAACTTCACAGTTAAAAGTTATATTACATAGATATGTAAAAAAGTACTTTCAAATTTCATGTTGTACGGTTAATCAAAACAAAATGGCAGAATATCAAAACAATATTAATCTTCTGGATAGAACCAAGACTTCCTCCCACAGTATGGTTCCTCTATCAAGTAAATCGATTCATAAATGGTAAACTATGCTACTAGAAACAGGATCAGTTTCAACACAGAAAATGAAGAACTTGCATGCGCTTCTTTACTGAAATCTCCAAACAGGCCTAATTCACTTAAAAAAGTTTTATCCACTAATGGGATACCAAAGTCGTCAGTATCAAATGTATGCCAAAAAAATAAAAATTATAAAATAAATTCACCGACTGCTGGAAGATGACCAGACAGATGAGTCGAATTTTTTCCAAGGACAATTGAAAAGCTAGACGAAAATGCTGAGTGGTATAAAGAGATTGTATTCTCAGATGAAGCTATATTTTATAAAACTGAATCTGTAAAGAAGCATAATAATAATTATTATAATACACAAAATTCAGATCTTACACAAAGTAGGCTTGAAATCAAAGGGTATAACTGTTTGGGCTGCCGTCAACAAGGATGGTATTTCATTGTGTGACATATCCCATCAGACAATGACTGGAGACAGATATGCATCAATATTAATTGATCACATAGTTCCTCATCTTACTAAGCCAGAGATGAGGGACGTTTTTTATTTTATAAAGTATAATGTGTTGCCTTGGACTGTTTAATATATAATATAGTTAATTACCTTAGAGGTTGTCCTCAGTCTGTATTATAGTTATGGCTACAGCGCTGTTTCGCCGAATGTGTTATGTGTTATGTGTTATGTGTTAGTGCGGGCCTGACGAAGCCGACAGTGTTCGTCGAAACAGCGCTGTAGCCATAACTATATTACGGACTGAGGACAACCTCTAAGGTAATTAACTATATTAGACTTTTTTTACCAACAGGATCATTATGCTAATGTAGCCAAAGCAGTTTTAGATTGAGAAATCGTCCCAACTGTTGGATAGATCGTGGCAGTAACTTTATGGAGTGCCCTCCAAAATCCCTAGACTTGACTGTTTGAGATTTGAGATTTTTTCCTATGGGGTTTTTTGAAAGAAAAGGTTTATTTTCATCCTAAAGGAACAGATGATAAATTTATGAGGCTGATTGAAGAGAAATTACTGTTGATACTTCGGAAATTTTTCAAAAACACTTATGAGTCTTTTTTGTTTTGTTGCTATCACTGCATAGCTATTGATGGACATCAATTCGAATAAAGGTCAAATTTGGATCATTAATAATTTATTACTGTTACTTTTCTTTAAATTTCTTTATTAAGTGTTGTTACACAATTTCATGTTATCTGCAAATCCAAGAATTTGTAATGGTTATGCAAATACAGATGCAATCTTACTGTTAATTTGTTATTCCACCATTTTGTTTTGATTGACCATGATAATTCATATGGTCTTTATTTATTATTAAGTTTATTATTTAACTATAAACAAAATCAGTAATTCAATATTTGTAATAAGATATTTTAGTGAGTACCCTATCTAACTTTAGTTTCTCATAACAAGAGAGATTTTTTTTAAGGTGAAAAAAATGAATGTTAAAATGTTCAAAGATATATTCATTAGGGATTAACCCAAATTTTTAAAAAACCGATTATTTTATCAAATATATATCTGTATGTTAATCAGTACTGATTTCTCAAAAACTTCAACTCATTTTGTACAAAATGAATTACTAAACTCTAAGTAACTACTCTTCTAAAAAAAATAAGTAAATTCAATTTAAAATCAAAATTATTTAATAATTACAGTACAACCTCGTTTATCCGGACTAATTGGGACCGGAAGTGATCCGGTTAATCAAAAATCCGGATAAAAATCCGAAATTATAGAAAGATAAATAAAACAAAATATAAAATGATAACTTACCATTTATAAGTCATGAAAAAACACAATATTTACACAGTCATTCAATTTACACAATACACAAAATTACACAATGTACTGTAAATGATGAAAAACATTTTATTTACACACCTGAAATATTTACACATGCTTTTAATTTGCACAGGGTTTAGTTGTTATTTACAAAAAAAGTCATTTATCTTCCTCTGTTTTAATTTGGTGTGACGTTTCAATGCGGCCCTGTCTATACGATTCAATGCGTCTAACTTTTGGGCCATTGTAAGCACATTACATTTTCGTTTCGTCGCCATTTCCACGCACAAACGTTAACACACGAATATAATACTATTAACCGTATCCGATCAAAAATGTAAAGAAACTAAACACAGCACAATATGGTAATGACGTATTCCGGTCGCTAGCACGTGATAGACTACCCGCCGGCATAGACAATAGACAAGGTCACTGTCATGCCGCATCGGGGTAGGGGGATGGTGACGCAGAGGTCATTGCTCCTCCACTTTCTCTTCCCAGTGCATCAACAACCCGCCCTCAAGGCGGAGTGTATTAACCTCAAGGCGACACTGTAGTGTTGAGGTAATCACGTTTTTATCAACATTAATGTAATAGCAGATATTTCTTGTTGAAACTCTATATTCAAGGATAAAATAAAGCAAAAGCTTAAAGTTTCAAAAAATTATAAATATTATTTAAAATATTATTGAAAATACAGTAATTATTAAAATATTTTGAAACTTTAAGCTTTTGCTTTATTTTATCCTTGATTAAATTTTTTATTTTTTGTTCCGGATCGATCCGGATAATCCAGACATCCAGTTGAATGAGGTCCGGATAAACGAAGTAGTACTGTACTACTTTTTGGCTAAAATGTGTGATGTTATTAGCAGTTTTAGATAACGATACAGTTCTTACAAACAAAAGAACAAAATTACTACGCTCTCGTAAAAATATTTTTGCCAAAACAAACTCAAACTTGAAGATGTTCAATATATAGGCTAAGAAATTGAGTTTTGTGTGTTTGAAGTCTTGAAATTGAGTTCGAAGAAGGGGAAATCCGAAACAGAACACTATACAACTAAATGTGTGACAGTTCACAGATTGTAATGTAGACCTACGTCGTCCTGAGGAATGTTTCAGAGTGTACTAGACAGTAAAGAATTCCTTAGACCAAATTTGTGTTGGTTTTTTTTCCGTTAAATTTGTATAGTTACAATTTATATTTAAACATACATCTGATTACACCTTAATTTTTTTTTTTTAAATGAATTACACAAAAATAAAAATACAATGTTTTAACAAATATACAGTAGTCTGTGTTGGGAAGTGTTCTACCAAATGGACTTGATGTAGCCAAAGGAAGCCATTAGTAAACAACAACATAATTTTAATGTGTAAGCGATTAGTATGATCACATGAATTAAAAAAAAAAAGAAGTCACATTTTTAATAAGAAATAGTTGAAGATTATAAAATTTAGCAAATTTTACATCATTGGTAACACAAAAACATTTGCCAAGTTTAATGTTAAGAATTGTTGTAAAATATTTAAATACTTGTTTGTTTTTTGTAGAAAATGTCTGAATGTTTGGACAATTTTGTTACAAAATCTGTCATCTTTACATCTAAAACTTAACCAGAACTAAATCAAGAAACATTATTCTCTTCTATTTTTGTTTTCTTTCATTACACAATATCCTGTCTAATTTGATGTAAAATATCACATAAATAATAATGATATTATATTATCGTCATTACAATAGGTTTCAGATTATTACTCAATAGAGGCAGCCATCTCAGTGCCTCACGTCAGTTTACTGGTGGCTGAGCAGGAATGTTGCTCTGCAAAGATTCTGTACATGGATTCATTGTATCATCCATTTTTTCAAGCGTGTGGGTAAAATGGAGATCAGTGTATGGTCTTAAATGCTTGGACACAGGGTGGGCTACATATCAGTGTGGCTAAACTCTTTGTGTTGTAGCATCAATACGGTGGAAGTATAAGACACCAAATCCCAACTCAAGGATGAATAGCGTACACTAAGTACTTTGTGACTATTGAGAAGCTTAGCCTTAATATGAATAATATAAATACCAGGTGACCTTCAGTTTTAATTAGCCTTACCTACCCGCAAGGGACCTTTTATTTCCCTAGCTAACAAACCCGACCTTGGGGAACTTGCAAAACACAACCACGAGAATGACCCTATGGAACCCACTTCCCAATCATTGCAGCAGGACCAAGTGACTCTTGGAAGACTGACCCAGCATGCAATTAAAAAAGTGACAGATTAAGTCGAACATCTCAACAGTAGAAGAAATGAGCGCAAGTGAAAAGAGAAGAGGCAGTGAAAAAAATGAGCTTCTGATAAAACCTAGTAGTAGTAGGGATACCAGTGTATCTGGTTAGGATAGCCATCAATAGGTGGATTTAGAGTAATACCAGCAAAGATGGGATGATCATGAAGAGCATTCTTATAGTAAATTACTAAGTAGAGAGTTTCCTTTAGATGGACTTGGAGGGTCAATATTGACCTTGGGCAGAGGCTAGCGAGACTTATTAAGGGACACTGTGGTCTGAGAATGCACTTGCAAAGGATAGGAATATATCAAGAGGAATCCTTGTGTAGACTATAGGCCTACCAATTAGATGAGGAAACAGCAGGCCACATAATCTGTGATAATGAGTTTCTTGCCAGCATGAGCCATAGAGTGTTTGGTTTTCAAACTCTTGGTCAACTTTGCTAGTTGGATTACTAAAACTCGTAGAGAGCACTAATGTAGTAAACTATAATTAAGAGAGTTAATAGTACAATAGATATGGTAGGTGTGTGTGACCGTCTCCACTTCTTTTGACCAGCTGGAAGCTCCGGCTGGCTGGAGACCGCGTACACTTTTGCCGAATCTTGTCAGGATGGGCCAAGGAGTCGGGTTAGGACGCTAATGAACGCACGCAACGCAAGTTAAATTAATGTTCTCTTTTATTTTAGCACCGAATTAGAAGATTACAGAAATAATAATAATTTATAAAAAAAAACATAACGGCTAGATAAAACCTTAATAGTGGCCGAAAAACATACCGTTTCATTATATAGCATGTGGCAGAAAATGGACTGACCTCGTCCCGTTGCGGTCTGCCGTTCAACTTCCTTCTCGCGGCTCTCGGAACAGACTCTCGCTCGGCTCGCTGGTTCAAGCCCTCCACTCTTCGTCTCTCCCCCCCTTCTACGTGATCTTGCACTACTCAACAAAATCGCAAGTGCCAATTCAATTTTATTATTTAGAATCCCTTTACATCCTAATTTATACTTATTATAGTTTTTGTTTGATGGGCTCCTTGGCTGGGCCACATGTGTCAGGGGTCATTTAACCCTTTAACCTTTTACTTACCCTGATATAGAGTATGTTTAAGTGCATGTTTTCTTACAGACATTGTCTTTCTTTGATTTTTGTTCTTTCTGATATTTAGTTTTAATTTTTTTTTAATGTCATTCAAAAGCAAAAAAAAACTTCATCACCTTAAAAAGAAAAAAAATAGAGATTCCTAACCCTCAAATACTCTAATAGTATCAAGGTCAGAAGAGAGCAAGAGTTGGACAAGAGAGACCTGATAGGAAAGATTAGAGAAGAGCTTTAACACAAGACTAGATGAAAAACGGTATAGATCCTGAAAGGATCCGTCACTATATAGTATATGAAGTATAGGGTAAGTTTGGTTATCACAAAACATTTCCACCTTTGTTTTTCGACTGAGCTTCATATTTCATGGCCTCAAGAACCATAAAAAGTGATTTTTAACAAGGTGGGACACCATGTTGTAACAAATTGACACCATCCCATCTGTCACCATAGTTTTTGTTACTGTTGGTATTGTTGTCTATGCATAAGCACGGTAGCGGTCACAAAAATTAAAATAGGAAAAAGAAATTTGGTATAGGAGACTATAGTGTGCTCATATAGGACCCTATTGACATTCAGAAAAATCAAATTGAAAATATTAAAATGGTGACCATTTAAACAGTTTTTTGTTCAAATCTTGTGTTATTTAACTTGTTAACACACTAAAGTAAATACAAATTTGCAGATTTTAATTCTGAAAAGAAAGATATCAACCCCACCTCTCCATGATAACAAATATCAAAGTTAGTGTCATAATATAATTTCAAACTTTGACCTACCAAAAAAATATGATATTCATATAGTTATGAGATCCAGCAGGGCTATGTCTGCATCACAAGTGTAGCGAGTGGAGGTTCCCATGCATACATATGTATAGCTTCGAGGTCTGTCATAAATGAGAGACTGCCATGAGCTAAGTGAGTCGATACTTTTTTAAAACATACATATCTATAAAGCTTGTTAGAGCCTAGTTGCATCAAGAAAGTAGTAATATACACACATACACTATTATAAGGTTCAGAAAACCTGTGTAACAACTGTTTTTAAATAAACTTACTCTTCTAGATAAGACCCCTTGATCTACCAATGAAATTAAACATTTCTTACACGCCTTAATAAACCAACTTTTCGGCATTACAGTAGAACCGCTCTAATCCGCCCTCGGGTGGTCCGTTACTCCGGTTAATCCAACCGTGCTCAAGCTCGCGATATTGTGCCGACTTGCCGATGACTCACGGCCCGTCTGGCGCCATTCTTTCCAGTTTGTTATCGCTTTCCTGCTTCAGTGCTGTGTCATCCCGCTTCAGTGCTGTGTCATCTCTCGTGTTGTTTCTATTGATGTGCTATAGTACTTGCAAAGTTTATATATAGACTTTATTATATAGACTTTTAAAAGTTTATATATCACTTATTTCACTTTAAAAAAAATCTCTTTATATAATAGTATGTAAAATATATTGACTTTTTTTCGGATAGTCCGACCTTTTTTGTGTTCCAACCATGCCCCCAGTCCCGGAGGTGACAGATTAGAGGGGTTCTACTGTAGATTATTTAAAGGATCTGCTTGTATTATACTATATGGTGGGGTTAAGTACCATTTTGGCTTCCATCAACTTCTTTAATAAGGCGATATTAACAGAGAGGTTTTCAACTTCAAACCAGAAGGAGAAAAAATTAATAGCCTACTACTTTATCTTTCAAACTTTACAGCTCGTTGGTTTAATATTTAATGAATTATTTAAAAGTATTACACAAATTTAACCATGAAATACACAGATCACTTATTAGTTAACCCTTGGTCTCCCAAGGGGGGATAAAAAGTAACTACATTTTGTAATATGCTTGTTTATTCCGTCCGTGGACTTTGAAAAAATCTTAAAAAATTATTTATCCTTCATTACTTCTCCCTTTATAAGATACAACAACCACAAATCAAATATATCAATAAATGATGGTGATATATATGTAAATGTATGTAAGTGGGTACTTAATGACCCACCTTGGAAACCGCGCTACCTAGATTTCCCATAGTAAATAAAACAGAATTAATAGATTACAATTATTTTAAAATATCAGTTAGTGAACTGAAGATTTATTGAATTTATTAAACCTACTCAAGTAGCTTAGGCCTACACTAACTTGAAGTACTGATCATTTTTAAATAAACACACACACACACTACTGTCAAATGTTTGTTTATAATCTACTAATATTCTATACTGAGTAATAAGAAGTTGTTGCATACCAGTCTTAAAAATGTTTTCCCCAACATTCTAGGTTCATTTGCATAATACTTTACTCCTTCAATAAGTACTCTGAAACATTAAAAAAAAAAACATAAAATACTGTTATATGTTGGTACACATGTTTTAATATTGTAGTTTTTTAAATGAAAGCATATTAACATTTATATAAGCGTAGATAATTATATAAAACTTTCACATGATCAAATTTACTTGAATACTCTTAAAAATACCATTTCAAATTTTGGTTTTATTTTCTATTATTAAATTTGTTACTTATAAATAAAATACGTTACAATATAATTAATACTGCAAAGTCTATGATCTATAAAAACATTCATTTTTATTGTACAATTTTGGAAAGAATTATTACATTTGACAAAAATACCAGGGAGCTTGACTATCCTTGTTGTGTACATGTAACTGTGACATTGTCGGCTACATATGAGATATAGTAATAAAGCACAGTATGCTCTCAACTAACCATCCTAATGTGAGAGTTGACCTAGATAATTAGGTCGGATATTGAGGGTAAATTACTTCCTTTTCAAACACATCCAAATTTGTGATAAATAAACATCAGCGTTTCATAACATAACTAAACTTGTGTTGATAGAATTTTAACAAAAAATTTAAATAAAATGACATTATTTATAAAATTTTAACATGTATTTAGAGAATATAACAAAGATTACAAAATATTTCTTCCATTTGTCATTCATATTGAACGAACAGTTATAAAATTACATAACTAATGATAAATCAAAATAATAACACACTAATAAAAACTGAACGACGCATAAACAACTGATCATGTTACATATCTTCTGCTAATTGAGTACTATAAAATAGTAGAGCCTTAATTTTCTTGTACAGATGTGCAAAAAATGTTGTGTGTCACACAGCTACAATGACCTCTTTGCAAATCAAGCGATTCCAAAGGCAAATGCCTGTAATTACATGGATATAAAAACTATGGATATAGACAGAAAATATGTAGGCTACTGTGGGCTTAGGAGTATATATTTCATAATTGATAAATATTGTAAATTAACTATTTTATAAATTAAATTTGTGGATCCTAATTATTGTTATTTATACCACAGTCCATACAGGATAGTACAGAAGGCTGGATAGTTGCGAGTCTACTGAAATATCATAAGTTATATTGATCTCTATGTTTCTAGTACAAAGACGAGAATTAATATGATATTAACTAACATGTATACTCTGGTTGTGAAGATTATGGCAGATCCTTTAATAGCGGTAGAAGTACAGATTATTAAAAATAAATTAAATATATGAACCATCAGGATAAGAATGAAACAAAATAGAAAGCAGTCAGTGATTATATTTATTTTAGAATCATGAATAGAAGAAGGGTAATAAGGATATATGAACTGGTATAAGAAAGAAAAGAAAGGGGCAAGGACACCTGTCTGAGAGAAATAAATTTAAAAGAGATGGAAGAGAATACGACTGGAGTCTTGAGTCAATTTTGGAACCTGCGAGACTGTTCCACTTATTTTGTTCATTTGTTTATTTCCGTGATTTGAATCCAATTATAATATTCCATTATATTTACAAATCGTTATAAAATTTCACAATATTTAAAACAATAACAATATGATATTTCAAATAGTATAAAAAATATTAATAAAAATACATTTTTAAATAGCAATGAGTTCTACATTCTATTATTAGACATACTTTCTTGATAAGTCACATCTAGTGAGTTATAATTTGTAATTCATACACAAACAGATATTTAAGTAACAATTGAATTACCTTATATGGTTTCAAAGCAACTGCTCCATCTTCAGAGTTCTATTTAACTCAGTTGAGATCGTTAACAACATTAAAATAAAATATAAAAACACACGGACATTTACAACACACGGAAATAGAAGTCGACAATAGGCTAAACTTTTTGGATATAACAATTGTTAAAGAGAAGGACAAATTCCGCTACAATATATATAGGAAACCCACAACCACTGTTACCACCATACATTCTGATTCACATTACCCTATATCTAAAAAAACAGCCGCATACAATAGTAAGATACATAGATTGGTTACAGTGCCTTTAAATAGTGATGACTTTATTGAAGAACTTAATACCATCAAATACATAGCCACGGCCAACGGTTTTACAAGTCACATGGTCGATAAATTATTAAGTAAAAAACAAAAGAAAATCAGACGACCACTTGAACATAAAGATAAGAAGACCTTCATAGCAAGTGAATATGGAAATATATTACCAGCAATATTATCAAAAAAATTTAAAAAACTCAATCTTACAATGGCATTTCGAACCCACAACAATATTAAGAAATTGCTCAGTCATAAACATGACAAACATCTACAACTTAAAACAGGAATTTATAAACTGAAATGTGACCAATGTAATAAATTCTATATAGGCCAAATGGGAAGAGCTTTTCGCCAAAGGTTTAAAAAACATCTGCAAAAAAAGAACATCAACAGCAATAAGTCAAATTTTGCAAGACACCTCATAGACGAACACCACTCTTATACAGATTTCGAAACCAACCTAGAACCACTATATATATGCAGATAGGGGAAATATATGGACGCGATTGAGGAATTTGAGATCTATAAATCATTTAAGCATGACTCACTCAACTTACTGACTCTTCCAACACAATATATGATACGGCAATTAAAGTCCTAGATAATAATCTTAAATAAACCATGCAGTAAATACGAGACGTTAGTTGTCCTAGGACATCGATATGATGTGCATCCGAAGTGTCGCGATACGATAAGTGATGTATAAATTAATAAATAAATATATATATATATATATATATATATATATATATATATGTAAATATCCGCATGTTTTTATATTTTATTTTAATGTTGTTAACAATCTCAACTGAGTGAATACAACTCTGAAGATGGAGCAGATGGTTTTAAACGTGTGTGTTTAAAAACTAAAATTTTAAAAAATTAAATAAAAAAAATATATAAAAAAAAGAAGTCAGCTGGCGGAAACCATATAAGGTAATTCAATTGTTAGTTAAAACAATAGTGACTTGGATACTAGCAACATGATTCTTAGATATTTAAGGTTGGTTAAAAAAACTATATCTGGTACTGAATTATTAAATTTTAGTATTAGCAAAGACAGCTGTCATTAGCTTGTGGGACCCAAAACATATACAAATTCTTCTTTTTTTTTTAAGTGAATATATTGATAGTAATAAAAATTAAACATGATGCAATTTTGAAAATATAGTTTGCACCTTCTAAACGAATACATAAAATAATTAACAATATTAAATTATTCAGTTAATAAGAGTGCAAAAAGAAGTAAAAAGAACTATGATTTAAGATTAAATTTCTTGTTTATTTACTGAGATTGTTTCCACAATCTTTAGCTGTAATATTTGCTCTTTAATATAATAAGCTTTCATAGTAGGCCAATATAAATATTATAATTACTTTGCTGTAATTTTTACATCTACAAATTTCTTTTTTCTTCAGTCTGTAATACAGCCTCGTCAATGTCTTAGCAGGCGAAATCATTGGTCGGATAGACTAATAAAAAGTGGATATTACAAAATAAAAAAATTGTGTTTTATTATCTTTAAATAATAAATTCATAATAATAATAATTATTATCTTGGTTCATGGAATTCCACCAAGAACCATCAGTCTCAACAATAATGAAAAAAAATAATAATTGTATTGTATTGTATTGTATTAAGTATTGAATAACAAATAGTAAACTTACTAGTCCTCCTTTTTTCTTTTATTTAATGGAGAAAACCCTGCGATCAACAATGCTTTATAAAAAAATGAATGAAGAAAATATAAAATAAAGATTTCTAGCACTCAAATATTGTAATAGCGTTAGGGTTGGAAAAGAACAAGAGTTAGTCAAGAGAGATCTGTTACAAAAAAATTAAAGACAAGGATCTAAGCCATAAAACTGATAAAAGCGAAAAATACAATCTTAATTAAAATCTTCAATTTAATGTTCATTGTTTGGTGTCCAAGTCACTTTATATAATATATTGAGTAATAAATTATTTTTATTACCTTTATGGTACCGTCATGTGACTTTGTATTTGATTATTACAAAGACGCGTTTCGGAGTTGTAGCTCCATCTTCATTATTTCACTCCGTAGAGGTCGTCAAAACATTAAACTTGATAAATACATTAACACTATACACACAAATAAATACACGTATATTATTATATTGATTTAAACACTTTCTTACGTCACACAGTTTCATGGTCTGCGAACTACTGGCATCACGGTAAAGCCAAGGTTATCAGATTAATGGGTTGGTACTATCAGTTAGTTATATCTCATTGCTGTCTCAAATAATGAGTTTGATTGGAACAATAACTTGTCATTGAGAATGTCATTTGGCGATTGTTTAAATGCGATTGTTCAATATATTAAAATCTTCACCGATGGTTCTCTGGACTGAGCCAACTCTAGATCCAGAGCTGGTTACTTTGTGGAAGATACTGGGGAGTCATACTTCATTCCTACAGACTCATGTTTTAGTACAGATACTGAACTTCTGGGCATCAACGCATCAGCTGTTGCCCATGTTGCGGAGGTGGGCAGGTGGCGCATATGCATATTCAGTGACTCCAGGAGTGGACTGCAACTCTTAGGACAGAACTACCCTTCGAATTACCACCATAGAGTACAGGAGATACATTAACTGATAAATCTGTCAAATGCTAAAGAGATTTGTTTCCAGTGGGTACCTGGACATTGCAGACTGCGAGGAAACAAAGAAGCTGACCAGGTGGCTAGAACCACTGCAAACTTGAATCACATTCTGTCTGAAAAGCGATCTCAGAGTGGATGTAATGCTCAATTTTATAAAGTACTGAAAGACAAATGGATTGAACAATGGAACAATGCGGCAAGTGATCATCATCTCCACTCGATAATCGCCACATGATGTTATTAGCATCTACAAAGATACAATCTGCTCCATTTCAACCTTTGCTTCTAGAGTAAGAACAGGACATATCATCGCTCAGTCTTATCTGTTTCTCTTTGGACTTTGCGAGTTAACCCTGTGCCTAATATGGCGGAAGCAAGAAGAGACACTTCATCACATTCTCCTTCGGTGTCCAATAAGAATTGAAGCCCGAGAGGAGTTGAAATTGAGACAACAACCGGATCGTACACTGTGACAAATTCTGATTGACCTTAAACATATGGGTCTATTTTGAGGATTGTTAATATATTGCGTAAAAAAATCGTGTTAAAATGAAACCAAAGCATACAACGAACACATTCAATACCAGTGAAAATAGCCATTTTTAACTGCCTTGCATGGTTCCTTGTACTAATTATAAAAGATTGTGGTGTTTGATCATATCTTTAACTTTTTAAGGAAGAGGTTTTATACCTTCATTGTCCCTAGGATTATGCCTAAAAATGTGTATGAGCCATCTCTTCAAAAGTACAATTTAAATTTGTTTGTCTTATACTAAACTACTTTCAGTGCATGTATTACTAATATAATAGTAACATCTATTCAAATTTTGTTGAACTATATTTAGATCATTCAGAAAATACTCGATGATTCAAGTTGGGTTCAGTCTACATTTTGATAGTGTCAAAGCAGTCACGTAAATTTTGTTATGATGATGATTTTGGAGTTATTTCAGAATTTAAAGATGAAATATCAATGGAGTCTAGTGAAAGAAACATTAAAGTAACTATAAATAGGAAATAGTAAGTTGTAAATAAATGGTGCGAAAAAAAGTACAAACTTTCTACTCGGCTGTCCCCAAAACAAAATAAAAATTAATCATCACAAAAAAATGTTACTTCAGCAGTTATCAATGTATAAGTAATCACTGAATACTATGGTTGAAAAAAAATATTTTATGTATTTAAACATTGACTTAAAACTTGCTTTTCGCTCATGCAATAAACACATTCTCGGCATAAATCTTATTTAATTAAAATATAGTCTTTAATTATGGGAATCAATATCTATATTGGTTTTTTTACAATTATTCCTGAAAATCCTATAGGAATACATTATTAATTAATGTTTACCTATTTAAAATTTAATTTTGCTTGAGTTGGACCAATGAATTTATATCTAAAGAAGAAGCATACAATAATGTGAAGCTTCAATATGTGGATTAAACAGTTGTAGTTTTGTGAGTTCAGTTCAGAATGTGCTAGTGTGGGAGGAGTTGGAGCACACTTATTACTCCATATTGTCATTGCAGTCATAAATAGTCAAATGAAAATTAGTGGCAAATTCAAGTTCAGGTGATAAAAAAAAAGAAAAAAACGATGCTGAGTTTTTATAAAAGCTGCTAATGTAAAATATGTTTTGAAGAATCAAATCTCACTTGTTTTCTAAAATTTGGAAAGTGGTTTTCTTCTTACTTCGAAAATTAAATCAAATAAAGTTATACCCACATATTTAACTCCCTTCTGATACAAAGTTAAATTAAAAGCTTGATTAAAATCATTCCATATATCTGTAACAATTTTTTAACAACCGTCTTGGCTTTAGAAAATTTATTTTTAGAAACATCTGAAATTTAAAAAAAAACATTAAGCATTGTTTAAAAAGGTACAACATGCAACACAACTCTCCTCCAACAAATTATAAGGTTCTCATATAACAGCATTTAACCTGAACGGTAGTTCAAGATACTGAAATTGACTTGAATAACTACACGGAGAATTTCAATGTCATTTACGATTAGCACTAAAGAGCTTCAGGTGAACAATTATATTTGGGTAGTACTAAAATTACAATTGTCAATAATCAAACAAAAGTAATTGTATATTGATAAAAGGTTTCTCTATAATGAAAAAAGAATACTTGCAGATAATGTATAGCATAGTAAGACATTTCAACATTTAAATATTTTCTTTATACAACCACCTCTATATATAAACGACAAATTAAGAAACCTGAATTAAACTATCCATGTGAAACATATCATACAATCTCTTACCTTCAACATTCATTAATCTACACTAGAACGTAGACTTTTCTTCACAAGCTATAAGCTAGTAAATAATTGTGACAGACAACTTAATGAAATAATTGTAAAGACTTTAGATTCTAACTCGCCAACAAGAATTGGTATATTTTTCAGGTCAACTACTATTTTCAGATATATAGTTTCAATAATTTGTTTAATCTTATGTTTCACTTACGTATTATGAAACTCAGCAATTTGTTTAAGATTTCCAAAAATAAGGTCTTTGTTGTCTCTGACAACGGCAGGTACACTTTTACTGTCCAATGGTTTCATGTAGAAGTTCACAACCTGTTGTACGTCTCGTCCAAACTCTTCCTCTGTTTCTACAAGCTCCCTGATTACAGCTCTAATAAACATATTAGATAAAAATATTAAGAAAAAGTAATATTTTTAAAATTGTACAAAATAAACTAAACAAGTATTTAATTTAAAATAGATAAATAATTGGGGTAAGGTGCGGTATTTTATATATGACAAATATTTGTTCACAGTAAGTACACTATTTCCAATAACATTAGATTCTCTCTTTATGGGAAAGCAGGACACAATTGAAAAATAGTCTTAGGCCAATAAAATCGAAGGAACTATGGAAAAAATTAATAAATACATATCACAGATAATATAATATGATGTGAATTCATTTTTATTTTTCACTCTATGTCTAGGAAGAATGATTTGTAACAGTAGGCCTATATAATTTTGACAATTTTGTGGATATATAATCCTAAGTCCAACTAAATTCCTTTTTACAGAAGCAGCAGCAGCAATGATTTCACAAACTAAGTTTATTTCAAATTGTATTTAAAATAGTCTAGAATCCTGAGTACTTGCCAATCAACATGCCTAGCAAAGGTCTCTTGTCTGTGGTCATACATGTAACTATATGAATTATTGTAAAAAGAAATGTGAGGCACCATTAAACTGATTTCATAGAGAGGATGGTACAAATTCACTTTCAGAATTTTACTGGGTTGAGTTGAATTTATACTGTGCAGTTGAGAGGAGTAAAGTTAATTTACCTCTAATAGATATAAAAACATGAATTATAATTGAATATGTTCTGTAATTGGAATTTGTTTGAATTTCACTGAGTAACAATTAAAAAAAAAATTGTTTTTACTGTTTAGTAATAAAGAAAAACTTGTGGGTAACTGTCATTTGTTTTACTTTTCTAAACATTACATTTAGTAATAATTTAGATCTATTTAAACACAATTGTAAACTTATTTAGTAAACACCATTGTTGAATTTAAACACAATTGTGAACTTATTTAGTAAACACCATTGTTGAATTAAACACAATTTTAAACTTATTTAGTAAACACCATTGTTGAATTAAACACAATTAATTGTAAACTTATTTAGTAAACACCATTGTTGAATTAAAAACAATTGTAAACTTATTTAGTAAACACCATTGTTGAATTAAAAACAATTGTAAACTTATTTAGTAAACACCATTGTTGAATTAAACACAATTAATTGTAAACTTATTTAGTAAACACCATTGTTGAATTAAACACAATTGTAAACTAATTTAATGAACACCATTGTTGAAAAATTTAACCAATATTATTATATAAAATATAAGGTAATGTCATTAATTCAAGGGAAGTAAATTGTATTTTGTATTATCATTTTTAAACATAGCATCATACCATTATAATATACTTAGGTATTTTAATATGTTCACCTTATGCTGATAATATTAATATATTGTCAGTATTATTTGTAGTTGTTTAGACAATATTTTTATATATTGTTTTCAACTCCTTTTTTACTAGTTTTAACAAAAATTAAATCATTGAAAAAGTTAGTGTTGTATGTTTTCAATGATTAATTTTAAAATTAAAACGAAATATGTGTTTAACCTTTCTTTCTAAATATAAAACAGCATATATTTTATTATATATTTATGTATTTTTCCCCCCCTTTTTTTCGGATATTTCAGAATCCTAGTTCAAACAACACAATTGAAATTTGTTAATATTTTGTTATGTGGGACACTATTTTTTGTATATGTCACTATATCTTATTTTATTTATTTCTAAATATTAGTTATAATAATACGAAATAATTGAGAAAACCTGTTCAACAGAATATAAATTTAAATATAATTTCTTAAATTAAAAACATTGATTAACATAATAATATTATTTCTGAGATTATTTTCTTGTTATTTATTGATTTGGTTACTTTTTCGCAAATATTTCCGTCTTTAAATTATTTTTTTTTTAAATTCCCCATGGTGTTCTTTTTAGTAAATAGATGTTGAAAATTAATATTCATATTTCACTACAAATTTATCAAAATACATCGTTAAATTTTAAGATTTGAAATTTCCATGCTGACACTTTCACTTAATTTTCCTTTTATGGCTGAAAACTAAAATTGTTCGATGAGACCTATATATTTTGGTTTTAGGTGTACTTATGAAAATATATGCAACTATTTCACTACATTTATTACAAAATATAATACTAATTGCACTGGTTACAAAACACTGCAAATTTGTTTGTCTGAATACTGGTAATTTATTTCAAGAAAATGACTCCACTTCGTTGTTCAACTTATTTATCTTTAGAATAACTAATAAAAATAAATGCATTAGTTGACATAGAGTAATGAGTTGTTTTGTTTAGTACAATTCTTTGACCTGTTTGTCATTTTAGCTTTCTATACAGTATTTCTTACATGTTAATCTATCCTCATATACTGCAAGAGTTGACAAGACAAGGCTTACTTGTTGAGTAATTAACTACCAAAGTCAGTGTTTACTTGCTGTGTTATCCTGTCTACTTGAAGGCCTAAAAGATTCATTATTTTCAAAACAGTACTAATTTAAGGGCTGATAGTTAGGTTTTAGAAACAGCTTCAACATTAAGTAATTTATCTGTCATCTGTAAATAGAATACTTATAGTATACTTATAGTATTAATTATAGTACTGTAGTTATAATAAAATGAATCGTACAAAAAACATTGCATAACTTTCTTACTCACCCGCCTCCAAAATCAAATAAAAACTATTGTCAATCAAAAAGTGAAAATGAACTATGGATGCAGTATTTGAAAAAAAAATATTTATATACTTTATTTAAATGAAAGCCTACACTTGCTTTGCTTGTGGCATAAAAACGTCCTTTGTATTTTATTAAAATCAGGCTTTTAATTACAGCAGTCACTGTTAATTTTTGTTTTTGCCAATTATTCCTCAACTGTAATTTTTCTTATTTGCAATTTTACACAAGACTTTATGTCATCTGTGCTGTGCCTTATGGTCCAAACAGGTGGACCGATTTTGAACAAATTTGATGTATGGGTATATGTGGTCATATCTCAGTTTTTGTTCAATTGATTTTTTGGTAATCCAAAATTTGGGACTACCTGTCTCATAAGACCAACATACAAACTTTTAATTTTATTAAAATTGACTATAATAATCTTGATCAAATGTAGCCTATAAGAATGATGAAACTTATCAACCTTCTTGCACTATTTCCATTTATATATCTGTGCATCACAGATTTCATAGTATACCGAATACAACGCTAGTTCTATAGTATTTTCTAGAACTTCTGATTGTAAGTACCACAAATCATTTCCATTCTACCAGTGTGCATTCAGGACCAAATGAGTGGGGTTGTGTTTTCAAGTAGTGTTGAACATTAGTGTCTCGTTTGGTTACTTTTCCCCTAAATGATCTTTTAAGAATATTAGAAGTAGTTTTTATATGCGCCACATGAATTTTGTTAATGTTTATGTTCGAAAATGTGAAATTTATAGTCAAGGTATGACCTACTGTATTTCACAATCCGACCACGTTATACCACTGTTATTTTATAATTATTCATAATTTATAATATTAATTGTTTGAACCTCATTTGTAAAGCTGCCTGGAAAATTGAATTTTTTAGGTTAAGTTTAAGATAAGCTAAAAATTTCAATTTTCCAGGCAGTTTTACAAATGAGGTTTTCAAACAATATTAATATTATAAATTATGAATAATTATAAAATAACAGTGGTATAACGTGGTCGGATTGTGAAATACAGTAGGCCATACCTTGACTATAAATTTCACATTTTCATAGTGAAATAGTAGAAGTTTAAGATAGTTCCTGTGTTGGAAGCATTCTGGCAAGAAATAAATTCCCCTTCCGCTTATTATTTTAGCTTACTTATTATTATTCATCCAAATAATTAACTGTACCCACCCCCCTCACAATGAATACCTAAAAAAACATTACACAAAACCAAACAAAACGTATTGGTCACAATCTCTCTGAAAATGCCAGTTCAGGAGTTATCAGTCAAAACATGAAAATTAAACATAAAAGAATTGAAATATATCAAATTGAACTCAGACCGCCATCCAGTTTGGTATTTTTCAAATTACTTTTAAATTGTAATTTTATTTAAAGTGTGGTTTGATCAAATGGGTATTTAAACTTAACATTCACGGAAATTCCACTGGAATAGCTTGGTCCAATTTTGAATATTTTTCCTTCCAAGATCACGATCGTGATTCATTTTCACTTTTTGAAAGAACTCGGCAATGGCTGTGGATACTTCCTGTTTGGTTAGTATTTTATTTTGTGTATGGGCACAAATGTAAGAACGTTTGTGCAATGTTTCCATATTTATGTATAAAACCATGGTTTTTCTTTAAGTGAAGGAGTATACGAAATGAGCAATTACTAACATTTCACCACAAGTATACAGATAGCTGTTCATTTTCAATACTTGTTTTTTCTAATGTTCAAAGATCCATTCTATAAAAAGACATTTTAATAATACTTTGTAATTCTTGAAGAATGTCTATTTCAATACTAGTCTATATTATATGACTGATAAATTATATATGTTACCAAATTGAGGTTAGGACAGCATCAGTGTTTGTCCTTGAAACAGTCAGCATTGACCCAACTCAAGTCAGCATTCCTCAAGAAATCAAACTGAATTATAATTGTATATACATCAAGAGATTAAGAACATTCCACAACACATTTAAGAAAATTTATTACTGTCTATAAATACAACTGACTATGCTGTGACCAGAAGTAACTTGTATCTATTTTAGTTTATTTATTTCAAGCCAAAATAATTTCAACAAACATAACCTATGCTGGTTTTGGCATAAATTCTAGTTAAAGAATTTGTAGGCTTCATTATTTAAAAACAAAATGTTGAAATGTTACAATATAAAAGATTTATAGTTTTAAAATATGAATCAGAAATACTTTGGAAATAATTTATGACTTACTCTCTACGGTATTTTGCATCATGGATCTGTGTTTCTTCTGGTGAGTCGTCATGCGGTGTCAAGATGAACGCAGGCACCCAACCTTGCTGCATTGGATCCTTGTATAATTGAACAAGCCATCTGAAACAAGAAGTTTTAAATTATTCAAATATATTTTTTAATAATTTACATATCAGCAAAAATTATAATAGTTTTATTGTACAAGATTTATTAACTTGCAGTCTAAAAAATATATATTAATGGTTATAAGCAGAAATTCTGTTCACTTGTTTCAAGTGAAATATAATATATATGGTATTGAACAAATTAAGCAGAATCTACAGTTTAACTACACCAATTTGTATTTGTTTGTCTGTTTGTAATGTTGTAGATCATAACTTTAGGACACATTAATCTATTTTAATCACATTTAGCGTTCTTGTTGTAGATCCATTAATTGAGAGGAAAAATCAGAAAGAAAGTTGAGAATAATAGAATTTGTCGAAAAACATTTCCTCTTGCAATTATTGTTACTTTGAGGGGGTTTTCCAACTGACAATTAATATTTATGTTCAAAGTACTAAAACGGTGTTTAAAAATGAGCTTAATTAAACAATTTTATTTCCCTACAATATTTTTAAATGTTGGGTAAATTCAGTAAATGTAGTTTTTCTTGTTCCATTTGCATGAAATTTGCAAGATTCATATTTTTTTAGAGCACTAATTTTAATTTAAAATGTGTAAAAGTCAAAGTATATTTGTGTTTACTATACAGAAAATGTTCAAATGTTCATACCTAATAATTGGTCAATTGAAAATGATTTTACGAATTAATAGAAGATTTTTATAGGGATCTTTGTAAGATACATTGTCATACTAGACAAAAATTATGGGGATATTATTTTTCAAATACAGTTAACTACATGGATTGTTATATATGTGTACCAGTAAGTATACATAAACAGCTGAATTTCGTTTTGTTCTTCTCCACCTGAGCCAGTAGTTATATAGACCATCACCGTTATTTCTTCTTCCCAGCAGTACTGTTGGTACTCAATTTACAAAGCTTTGCTGCAAGAAAGATGTTAACTGCAACTGTTATTAATTTTGTCCGTGTTTTAGCACAAGATAAAAGGATTTTTTACTACAGTTTATACTAATAAAGCCATTTGCATTAATTAATGCATATGTTTCAAAGGTCTACCATTTTCATTTATTACATATGTTTGGAATTGTCAATAAACCGACCTTAGAGTCAATTTTAACCATCTTATCTATTTTCTGTGCTTTGACATGAGCTATCCTTTTTTTATTTGTTCCTAACTAAATTCTTATTTACTCTTATTTGTTGTATTTATCATTTTTTTATTATTTTACATGACCTAGTTATGTAACATTATTTCAATTAAATATACAGTTAATTCATTTTAACAAACAAGAGAGCTACATCCATGTAGAATGCAGGCACACTATTTCTCTTTAAATACCTGGCATGAGAAATCTCTTAATTTTAAGCCATACATTACCCTTACGACTGTAACTCTTTTCTGTGACTTAAAAATTAATTTACTACCGGTACGTACAGAATTTCCCCAAACAATTATACCATTATTTAGTAAACAATTAAAAGTAACAAAGTATGCAGTTCTTATAAAATCTATATCCGGTTGAGATTACAGTATATACAATTTATCTGCTAACATACAATTAATAAACTACAATACTGTTAGCTTGTAAATAACTTTGAATGACAAGTTATACAATAACATTATTTCATATTACACACTAACCCAAACTGTTATACACCTTATAAAATAATTCTGTTCAGTGACTGAAGAAGAGACCAAATCTTACAAAATATTTTACTATTTTTTAGTTTGAAGTGATTTTTTACAATTGACAAAATTCAAAGATAATAATAACAAACCAGTTTATTTCCTATCCGCTCAAAACTACACAGTGTATTAAAAAGTAAAATAAGCTGAAACATGATATGTCATTTAGAGTAAAGCCATCTTTTCTTGGCTTTTGTCACTAGTATTTAGAGCACAAGCGCAACTAGACTCATTAACAAACGTTATATATCACAGGATAAAAACAGACGAGTAATTAGTTACAAGTTACAATATCATTATTTTTCAAACGCGAATTACAATTATTGTGGAACATATCACAAACGAAACAAACAAAAACTGCTGAAAAAGTGCATAGTTTGAAAACATGTAAAACTGCCTAGTGGGAACATAAAAGATAACTATAGAAAGGATAATTATAATCATAACTATCTAAGAATAATATAAAACACAACAAAGCATAAAATTACTAAGCATATACTGTAACTACGATAATCAAATTGATCTAAATAGAGAGTAGTCTACTGCTCTGAAATTGTGTGTATTAAAAATAGCAATCTCAGATAATCTAACCTCAATTTGATTTTGATGTCAGCTGTTGTGTATTATTATTTTTCTATGTATTTCTTTACTTTTATTAAGAAATAATAATTTATTGTTATAATTTTTAAACTTCAAAATATCTGCATTAAAAAAAAAGTGTTTTGTGTGCTTGGCAGGTCATTCCGCAACAAATCTTTCCAAATTTATATTTAATCTGTGCTTCCAAAATGCCCTTGCCCATATGGCTAGTTCTCTCTCCAGCTCCTCCTCCGTCTACTTGAGTTTAGGCTTGAAAGTGTTAACAGCTCAGCTTGTTGAGACAATCTATGCAACTCTTATGTAGGTTATAATGAAACAGCTGTTACCTAAGAAATGCACGAGTCCTTTGTTCTTTATATATTTAATTATTACACAATTCAAGAGACTTACAACAATAGATCAAATATTTTAACTTAATAACTATGTGTTACAACACAAAGCCAAAAGTAATTGGGTGTTAATAATTGATTGTATCTGTTAAGTGATGTAAATTACAATAACCTTTAAATAAATGAAGCTATTCTAAGTAAAACTGGGGTAATGATTTATGTTAATTATGTTTTGAATGTAAATGAGGAGTTTGCAACATAATTTTACTTTAGTTCTTTGAAGTTAGAGAGACAGGTTATAATAACTTTCAAGACATACATTTGTTACGGAAGTGCTTTTACATTGCTTAATATGTGAACACTCATTTCTACAAACAGGTTTGAAATATAGTGTGCAAGAATAGTATCATGGCCTGAAATAGGAGAAAAATAATTGGGTAACAGAAACATCTTAAACACTCATAAAAACATATTTTATGATATCACACTTTATCAAGCTTTTTCTTTTAGTTCTTGGAAAAACAAGAATCTCAAACTAAAATTAAATTTGCTCGACAAATCACTTTAATATTAAGACATGTGTTGTTCTCAATTTCTAATCTCATCCTCTGGGGATATTTAACCATTCTCTTATTGTGTTTCCCAATATATATCACCAAATATCTTCTTCGTTTGCAATTCCTTTTTTAGCATTTTCTATATTAATAAATGTCTTTTGTCCATTCTTAAGTTTGGTTTTCCGCACAATGTGAATTCGTTTGAGGGTGCAAGTTTTATGTTCTGTAGTTGACCTACAAAGCCGTCATGTCCAGTCTGTGAACTTTGTGTTGTTTATTAGAATTTTCTTTCCACAGCTGACCAACACTACTCCTGGTTTCTCTTTCAGAAGAATGATTTTTCGTTACTTCAAACTTCAATTGTTTTTTAGAAATGATCCTTTTTAATGAGTTATTATAATGGTATATTCTTGTCCCTTTTTTTGTCAATGCGCCTGACAAATCGTTTCCGACCATGACTATATGTGATGGAACTCACTGTATACATATCCCTCATAAAGACATGTTTCAACAACTAAGTCGCCAATAATAAATTTAAGATAAGGTATTAGACAACTTCAAAGAATGTTTACTGGACACGTTAACTATAGGCCTACCACTAAAATAGACTCTTCACTAAATATATGGTCATAAACCAAACACAAAGACCTTCAGCTCAACATTGACCACCTATGAAATTCCACCTCAAGGTAACAAAGAAATGAAAATTATACCAAGTTATTTAGTTACAAGATAGTTGTTTTCTTATTAATTAATTGAAATAGAGTTTTTAATACTCTACAGCTTATATACACAATTTTGATATGACATATTTTTGTAATAATAATTTTTCTTATGGTACAGTTCAAAAAACATTCTTTAATATCTAGCAGTACTATACATTTTTTGCACCACCACATTTTTCAGACCAATTCATCTCTCACAGAATTTCTATTACACCGAAAATCACTTTAAATCCCTCTCTGTAATTTCATTCTTGGATTGACTATCACTCATAAACCAATAATAATTTTCAAATTCCTCAATATAAATGGATAAAAACATGACTTAAAACGCCACACACCATTGTAAACAAATAAATGTAACATAACTGAACTTGTGGTATTAAAACGCTGTCTACAAATTTGTGAGTGTAGAACAATATAACATTAATACAGAAAATGTGTAAAGAAATACTCCCAAGAGAAACATCTATTAGAGATAAAGAATTACTATGATTAAATCTAGGAAATGTGCATAATGCACCTGGATTGGGTTAAATCAAATAAAAATTTCTATTTAAAAGTGGATATTAGAGTGTTGGATGCTTATGTTTTATATGTCTATATTTTAAAAAGAGATATTTATTGATGGCAAGGCTGAAACATCCAGTTATCTTTACAATTATTTAATGCCCTATTCTTAATTTATTCCCATGGTAATGCACAGACACATAAGTTTTAAGTTACTGTATTTCAAATCAGTGACATTCTCTACAAGATACTTTATAAAATTACCTTTAACGTTATTGCTTTTTACGAGTCTGTATGTTGAGTATACATAGAGATGGTAATTTAGTGGTTGAAGTGTCATACATTGTTTATTTACTATAACTGTTTACTACTGTCACTTACCACCAGCAATCCTTTTGAAGTATCCTTTAAATTAAATTCTTATTATAGAACACGTGTTTTGTACTACAACGAAAAAACTCAACTTTTTTACGAGCTAGACTGTATGCTTCCCCTATCTTGTTTATTAAGTGCACTAGTCTCGAATCCTGATTTTTTTCGTCCAGGATTCGTTTCCGTGTAACAAAGAACGAATTATTCAATCCCCTGGAAGTGTAGGCTTCTGTATCTTGTCTGGCCTGGATTGAATAACTCCTTCAACAGTTTAGGTTTCCCTAAACTGCCGGTACCCCCCTTTTTATTTAATTACTTCCAGTTACTGTATTTAATTTACCCTTATGCTCAGGGAGAACACGATTTTACTTTTTTATCTTTTTTATTCCCTAGGGAGCATGTTCTTGAGAATACCTTGTAAATACACTATATCTTACCTTTATTCCAAATATTACCTGTAAACATAATCAAGATGTGTGGATAATTATAAACGACTACACATTATTTTTGATATTAACAACTGAAACCTATTTATTTCATTTGATTTGACAGAAACAAAAATCAAGAATGTTTGTGTAACAGAGGTGTCAAGAGATCTTAAGCAAGTTAAGGGAAGATTTTAAGTTAATATGGCTAGATTTTAAGGCTTATAGTGTAGTCTGTTTTAATTGGAGCAGGTTAAAGGGGTGGAGATCAAACCAAAGTCCAATTGAAGAAATAATAGAGAAAAGAAGTGTTGTTGATTGGGCCTTATCCTGAGAAGGCTTAGATATAAGTTGTCAAGTCATAGGGTGTAAGTCCAAGGAAACAAGGAAGACTGAAAATAATGTGGAGGAGATTACACGAGAGAGAAATTTAGGGAGAAGGCAGTATAATGGAGGGGAATAAAGCAGGAGGCCAAGAATAGAGTGAGAGGGAAGTCGTTTGTTGCCTAATCATTAACTGCTTAGCGGTGCTTAATATGCTAAAAGATACAAACTTTATCCTTTATAATAATTACAATCGTAGAGAAATTTAATATACATAATCTCTGAACTATATGTACCTTCTAGTAATAATATAAGTTGGCAAGCCTTAGAATGGAAGCCAAAGTAATCAGAAAATGAGGAAAACTGAAAATAACGTGGAGGAGATTGGTCAAGAAGGAAATTAAGGAGGAAGGGAAAAAAAGCAGATGGGCCAGAATCGAGTGAAGTGGAAGTCGTTTGTTGCTGCCCCCACAATATTAAATGATATAAGTCAAGGTAAATCACAGCTTACTTTATATTACAGTGGAACCTTGATAACTCAAACTTCAATAGCTCAAAATCCTTGATAACTCTAATATTCCTCATTCCCCTTTAACTTCCCATAACTCTCAATGCTATATTTTCCTTCTATAGGTCAAATATTTTAATCAAAGAATGTTGATAAGACGCGTTTTGTGGGTTTCCTGAATGTGTTTGTAAACCTCAAGGTAGGGGCTTGAAAACCTCTACAAATTGAAGTTTTAATAAAATCACCTCTATAACTGGAAGTTTTGGCCAGCGGACTTTTGTAAGTCGAAGTTTAGGGTAGCCGTACTGTGTGAGATGACAAAATTGTCGTATTAAGACATAAACTTACACATCCTTGCATTTGAACTCAGTACAACTCTATTGTTCACCCTGTGTGTACATATGTGTCATACGTTCTTTATTTTATTAAAATTTTGCTTTTTATTGAACCGATTATAAAGTGGTTTGTGCTGTATAAATTAGTTAGGCATTTATTACTATTATGGTATTTACATAAAATTATGTTAACTATGTACAGTACTGTACTTTTCTTATATGTAAATGTGCCAAATTTTAATTAAAATAAAATTAAGAACTGTTTATTAAAACAAAATACTTGTACTTTGGTGTTTTCTTTCACTTATATGTCAGTCAACTTGGGTCCTCTATAACTTAAAGTCAGTGATTTTTTTCCCTCGGTAAAACGGAACTTCGCTATTCAAATTATTTGATAACTCAAAGTGTTACCAATTCCCTTGAGATTCAAGTTATTGAGATTCCACTGTATTATATTACTTAGTGACACTGAAGCCTAAAACGATAATATTTAATAAATGAAATTGAATTTCATTAATTGATCCTTTCATAACAGACACAAAATATTTTGTATTTTTCTTTGTTTTACTTACTGATTTTTGAAATTACGAGAGACAAGATTTATTTAGTATGTCAAAAATACAACTTTAACATTTACCTACTAGAAAAGTAAGAATAAATTCACAAGAGCGTTTATAAACAAATCCTGTGACAAAACATAAATTTTAAATTATACTCTGTGGACATTAAGAAGCCAGCATAAACTATGAAATACGTGGGAAGTATGTAGGTTGCAATAAACAGATCTAGCTTGGCTTTATGAATCACACATGCAAAGAGTAAGCAATGGGACAGCTGTCAGCTTTAATTGTCATATCATAATTATTTTGTGATTTTCAGTAGACTGCACTACATTAGCAACGTAAACCATTTAAAACGGATTTTATTATTTTCAAATTAGCAACATATAATTTATGAAACAATGTATTATAATAGTTAACATAAAACACACTTTAAGTATTTGATACAAAAATGAAATATAACAAGTTTAGGAATTAAAAAAACTAAATAGGGTACACTACAACAGACATCAAACATTGGAAAAAATATTGAATCACTTGCAAAGCAGTAAAATCTTATTTCTGGCAATCATACTTTTAATTTTAGATACATTAGATGAAACTTTCAATGAATAATTTGTGGAAATCATTACAGTGATTGATGGTTTGCAACTACTTCATCTTAAAGGATTCTTTTCCTTTCATTTCATATATTAATGTTATTAATGGGGATGGCAAATTGTTTCCTCAAAATAAGGGGCCATAGAATCGAGAAAATGACTAATATTTTTTGTTTAATTTTAAAACAGGTTAATTGGATCAAACAACCAAAAAACAATAACAATTACAAACTATAGAGTTTTAGGTAAGTTTGAATAGGGCACATAGCCTACTAGTTTAGATTTTGTAT
This sequence comes from Aphrophora alni, assembly GCA_963513935.1. NCBI lineage: Eukaryota > Metazoa > Arthropoda > Insecta > Hemiptera > Aphrophoridae > Aphrophora > Aphrophora alni. Next base: position 128,040,026 of record OY740770.1, on the reverse strand, counting down.
GGATAGGAGACATAGGTTTACCTTGGAAAGTGGTCTTTTGCATTACTTAATAGTACAAAAATAGGAAAAACACAAAAAAAAATTTAAGTTCTGAAATATTTCATAAACACTTGTTCACTTTCTCAATCAGTAGAGAGTATATTAAATGTTGAGCTTGACTTATGAGAAAAATTATACAGTATAACAAACAAACAGAACACAATTCTCACAAAAAATACGCTAAAGTATCAGACGCGTTTCAACGACAAGGTCATCCTCTTCAGTGATACACGAGCTACAGTTATAGTTTGATTGGTGTAGCTCGTGTATCACTGAAGAGGGCGACCTTGTCGTTGAAACGCGTCTGATACTTAGGCGTATTTTTTGTGAGAATTTTGTTCCGTTTATTTGTTATACAGTAGAGAGTATAAAAAGAAGAATTCTTATACTGAATATAACAAGAAGAATGTTATAGACTGAATTCTTATAACAATTATAACAAATACATGTTATACGACCTGTCACACACATGTTACGAACCCTGTGAAGATTCCATAAAGTGACCTCCCTATGTTCTCTGTTCTTCCAAGAGCAGTGAGGTGGGTGACGGGAGAGGGAACACATTCAGTCAAATGCAGATTTACAATCTTCCTTGCTAGTACAGGGCGGGCAACGTACTGTTGCACCAGACCGATAATGGGACTTTGTAGCAATGGGGAAGAAAGTTAAGATACTAATTAATTATCCCAAGACAAAGAGTAGAACAAATATGCGTATGGCTGCGAGGCTAAGGAGAGCTTAGCCTTTAACATGCAAACTTTGGATACTAGACAATCTCCAGTTTAATGTATTCGTAGCTCTCTTCAGGTTCAAAACAACACTTCTCTGGCTATGTATGGGACCACAGTGGTAGCAAATAATAAACTATTTAACCAAACCAAACTTAGGAGAACTCAATGAAGAAACAGTAAAATAAACAAGGATGTGACCAATATTAGGGCCAATCCTAACCTCACTGAATCCATTCCAAAATCCCAGGAAGTTACAGGGACATCAAGTGAACCAGGACATTCTGTGATTGATAAGGTTAAAGATGGAGTCTCAATGTAGTTTAAATAAAGAAACTCTTGGCCACATAATATTTTATTGTGCAGTTTTTACATGCAAGAGTTAGGTTGTCTGGAGTACAAATACCTACTGAACTAATGAGTGGATTATTAAAACCAGTTGAGGGTACTAATTTGCTAAATTAGAAATGACGGGCTTAGTTGCATAGTTGCACAAAAGTATTTAAGGAGTCACGATGCTGAGGATGACAAATTCATCTTTTCTAAATGTAAATTTTTACATGTAACACTTTTCATATTAGAAAGAGATCTTGTAATAAAGAGATGGTAAATCAGTACATTGTTACATACGTTGTAATTCAGATATATTAAAATCAAGTGAAAATATTGAATGGCTCAAAGTGATTGTCCTCTAGTACGCAATTCAACTTGTAATGAAATTTTTGATTTACAGTTACTAAGCGTTGTAAAACTTAAACACTAGTGTTCTAGAGTGCATACAGGCGTTTTATTATGTTGTTTGTAAAACGACTGGTAATAAAAAAGTTAAACTCTTTTTTATAGACATTGTGTTTTCCATAACAAGTAAGATCTCATTTTATTTCAATTTCACAGGAAGTTGATTACTTTCGTAAAAATAGCATCGAACAGTCCACTTGGCTAATTACTGAGTTTATTTTGCACAACATGGACCCAGTGCATACTGCTCATTAACATTGTTTTTGATTCTCTTCCAAACTAATCTTAACTAATCTTCTTTGGAGTGAAATATTGTCAGTTTTAAGTCTGTGTGGAGTAATAATGTTTCTAACTAATGCGTGTGTGGCTTAACTTTAAGCCAGAGAGAACTTCTAATTCAAATAAAACACATTTTAAAATTTTTGTTTTTCACTGTAGATTTTATATTTAAATATTACCTTGAAAGACAATCTTATTTCTTCATACAACAAACTAGAAAAACATTGCAAGAACTTTTTCGCCCATCCCTCTCCCCAAATAAAAACCAACCAAAACGATTCACCATACATGTCAGTTCAGTAACAGTCAGTAAAAAAATGTAAAAACATGTTTTTCGGGTGATATATTTCAATTTCAATTTTAATATTCAAAAATTATGTGCAAATTGCACACATATCTTGAATTCAAATAAACTCCACCTACGCATTAGTATAACGAATGCCTATATCAAGTTACGTTTAAATCAATTAAGATTTATTGATCTTAACATAACTCTGAGGCACTCGCAAATATTTGGCTAAAATTTTACAAAAAATTATCAAACGGAAGTTTGTTGTTTAAATATGATAGTTTAAAATATCATATTAAATCCAAGCGGTAGGTTTTCTTATTAAATACCAAAGCCTAATAAATACGATAAACTGGAGTAAAATTCAGATTATTTTTATTTATTTCCAATTTTTTTTTTTTTTTATCCTCACGAATACGTTTGTTTTTGTAATGGTACCCAAGTTCCGAAGAAATAAGTCAGTTGTCAACATTACCGACTAATATTGGAGTATAAAACAATTAAAATCATTATAGTACAACAAACAAAGCAATTTGTTAAACATAAAACAAAAACAGACTGACACAACCAACAAAAATTTGGCATTGTTACTATTAAAAGTACAATGAAAAACAGTTCAATAAACTTAAAAAACTTCATGGAAAAAAAAACATTCCAAAATCTATTAACAAAGGTCAAAGAACACATTAAAAAAAAATAGTATCAGTCAAAACGAACTGATACGTACCACATTTTATCAAAAACGAATAATCATAACACAAATAACAATACTTCTTTAATATATAACCATACTTTTGCTTAGTTTGCTTTATATTGTATTTTATTATATCCATAACAGCTGATGTTATTTGATGTTGTAGTTTATTTTTCATAAAAAATTATTCTTAATATGAAGCCAGATGATTTTAATTACAGATGTTTATAAATTCCAGCTAAATGTTTTTAATTACAGATGTTTATAAATCAAGCTAGATGTTTTTAATTGCAGATGTTTATAAATTCCAGCTAGATGTTTTTTATTACAGGTGTTTATAAATTCCAGCCAAATGTTTTTAATTACAGATGTTTATAAATTCCAGCTAAATGTTTTTAATTACAGATATTTTATAAATCCAGCTAGATGTTTATAATTCCAGCTAGATGTTTTTAATTGCAGATGTTTATAATTCCAGCAAGATGTTTTTAATTGCAGATCTTTATAAATTCCAGCTAAATGTTTTTTATTACAGGTGTTTATAAATTACAGCTAAATGTTTTTAATTAAAGATGTTTATAAATTCCTCAATAAAAATTAGCATGGTGTTAATGGTAAATAAATTAATCCCTTTTTTACTTTCCCTCCCTTAAATGTTCTACCATTTTAAAATTTGGGCAGACACAACTTCAGGCTGAACACTATCCAACGACACCTCAAACGTCAAAATCGGTTGTAAATTGTAGGAAGAGTTCAACTCAAAAAAACTCCCTAGCATATTAAGTACAGATATGAGAAAAAGGATGGATGCTACAATAAAACCCTGCAGCACTCCCGCTTTTACTAGTCCCTAGTCCAACTTATGTATTGCTAAAGGGTAGTACAATGTTTATTACTTATAAATAATTTAAAGCAATCAATAGTAACCCTAGCTATTTCAAACAAATTTTAGTGAAATGTAGATATTTATGACCCGAGCTAAAATGTTCCAAAAACCATGTAAAATCAAATTAGAGACCACAATTATTTGATAAATATCAAAATTAATTTCGCGGTCAGAGTTTACAAAGGAATAATAATAGCATGTTGAAATATGTATTTAAACACCGAGTACACACAAGATTTAGTGGACAATGCTTAAATTAATACCAGCTATTGGGCAATTTGCCAGTTCATGTTTTGGTTTATATTCATGGGTGAAACGCAAGTTGAGTTGACATAACTGATCAAAAGAGTAAACAGTTAAAGTGTTATCACGTCTATATTTATGTGTTGGCTTTATGTAGTTGTGACTCGGGATATGAAACGAACGTTTTACTACAAGGATCTCCATCTCATGTTTTGTTTTCTTAAATACAAGTTGTGTAGTGGGAATTATTTTTTAATTACTACATAGAATATAATTATACAAAGATAGTTAAATATGTTAGTCAAATATATCCCAACTAAAATTATGCTAAATAAATTACTCTTATATACTTATTGATATCGCCCAAGAAGTTTTTATCACCGTCCAAACTAGAGACTATTTCAAAGTCCAAATTTTATCAACGTCCAAATTAGAGACTATTACAAGTCGAGATATTTGTTGAATTTTTGTCAAATTCTCATTTGTAAATATTCAAAGGTATCCAAAGTTTGGTAGTCATGGGAAAAAAATTATTTCCTTGGATTTTTTGCAACAAAAACTATGGAGGATTTTCAATTTTTGAAAAATTAAATCTGTTGTAAAAATTGTGGATAAACGAGTTTATAACTAACAAATTATTTTTATATGTTTTAAATGTTTCATCGACTTTTGTTTGTTTAACATGCATTGATCTGTGTGGATGAAAGTTATCGCAGTTTAATTAGAAAAATGTAGTGTCAAAAAAGCGTTAATTTTAGGACAGTCGAAATTCATTGTTTTTCACGAGGTGATTGCTATGCTATTAACACTTTTATTGGGATGAAATTATAGCATTCTCTTCAAAAAATGGTGAAGAAAAGACCTTCAAATTGATATCTCAGAAAACTTTTTAATCACCATCCAAACTTGAAACTTTATTCCACAATTTTTAGCCCATAAAATTTAAGATATTTGTTGAATTTCTCTCAAGTTCTTACAAAGTATCTCTTTCATAAATATTCAAAGATATCCAAAGTTTGGTAGTGATCACGGAAAAAAATTGTTTGGTGCCACAATATTTTGCGACAAAAACTATGGTAGATTTTCAAATTTAATAGCATAGTTTAGATCCCACAAATTTTTCCTAATTATATTTCAATTCATTTTTAAATCAACTCTCATTTGTTTAACTTATATTGGTCTATTGAGATTTCATTTATTATATTGATTTTGATAAAATTACAATTTATACAGCAAGAGTTTTTAATTTAAAATACAACTAAAAAATTTTAAAAAATCCATATTCAGCACACAAAATATAAATTAAATTTCCAAAGAAGCTTTTTAACATGTAATTCAAAATAATAAATAAATTACACACAAAGTCACAAATACAACAAATTTAAAATTGCAGAAAGAGTAAGAACCTAATGTTTAAATGATTTATTGCTAATATTTAGTCAGCCATTTAGTAACATTTAGCAAAAACATAAATTATCCAATGAAACCTTCTGCAAATTCTTCTTAATTCGTTTTCTCACAAGGTACAACTTTAATCTCCTCAAGAATCCTGTCATGGTACTTTACACAAGTAAAATTGATTCCTTTTGAGTCTTCCTTAAAGTGCATGTTTCAGCTCTAAAATGTTAGCAATTCAGCATATTTTATTGAAGTTATCTTTATGTTCAATGGCAAATAAACTACACTCATTATAAAAACCAAAGGAAAAGATAAAATATTCAGATTACTAAGAAGTGCCTTATAAGAGTCTGAGAAATTCACTCCTGGCTAGTATAGGAGAGCCCTTAACAATGCTGTCATTTGTAACTCAGTACAGATAAGATGGTTACCAGGACATCGAGGCATCAAGAGGAATGAGAAGGATGATATCCTCATTAAACCCCCTTCGTGGAACCCAAGTCTATGTGTGGTATTAGCCGTTCAGCAGCTGTGAATACATTCAATCAATATACAAGGAAGAGCAACTTTGAAGATAGTAGCACTCTCCTGGTAGAAGAATCTCCAAACACATTATCAAGAAACCAAACTCAATTCTCACAGAGTCTGGCTAGGCTCTGAGAACACTTCAAAAACAAGAAGTTGTTTTAATAACTGAACATGGCCATATCAGGGAATATCTAAAGAAAGGGGTGGACCGAAATTCTTGATTGTGTGGGGCTGGCACGTGAGTCAGCAATACATATCCTCATGGACTGTGAATCACTAGAGTACAGGATAAGGAGATCTTGCAGCCAGGGGATGAAAACCCCAATATAGGCTTCAAAATTCTCAAACTAATCTAAGATACAGGAATTAGTCGGCCTAGCTTGGGTTAAGGGGAGCGAAATCAACCTCTGACTGATGTATACTAGGTTTCAGATTCCAAGTCCCCGTATCAATCAATCAATATTGACAAAATAGTTGAAGAATAACCACAGAAGTTATTCTCGAATTACACCTCTGTTCTGTCTATTATAAACGTCACTAATTAATATTAAATATCTGGAGTATACATGGCTACACGACTATTAATTTGTTTCTAAAGTATTTACAAACACCAGACAGTAAGACTAAACACATCTTTCACTAAAACCAAAGCTAAATAATTACACATTGTAAACTAAACAAATCCTTTATTTATCAGATCTGGATAGTTATAGTTCATGATTTATTCAAACAATATTAGATCATCAATGTTACTTTAAGACTCATAACTGAGATGAATTAAATTCTGTTTGGATGCATCAGTTGCACATTGGCAGCTTATATTTACACTTTTTACATTTTCTACGTCTTTTAAAGTCTATTCTGCAGTACTTAATTTAAAAGAACAACAACTTAAAGAATTACTTTCTTCACTGCCTGTTTCAAAGCTGACTCAAAACATATTTTACAGTAGTCAAACTAATATTTAAAGTTGATTGAAACAATTTGGTTCTTTAAACAAAAAAAAATTCAAAATTAATTATTATTTAATTTTTAATTTCTGACCATCCTTAGAATCAAGGTCATTATTTAACAAACTCATGAAAAAAATCGGAGGATATCTGGTCATTCAGATGTACAGTCTAAATTGGTTGGACTACTTTTATACAGTTTTCATTATTATCTTTCTTTGGAGTGGGTTGTTACCAATTAACAATGCTCATTTTTTGTTTTTAAACCCCTAAACAAATTTGCAAACAAGGTTAAACCTTCTAAGCCTATCTTCCTTGTATAAGATTAGAATAATTTTATTATTATACATTTTTCGGACATTTGCCATCATTTGTGTGTTAAAAATTCAAAACACAACGTTTCTTATCCCCAAAACGTCGTGTTTTGAATTTTTAACACACAAATGATGGCAAATGTCCGAAAAATGTATAATAATAAAATTGAACTTCCATCCTTAACAATTAAGTTCAAACAGAGAATTAAAATAATGTAGTAATTCAAGAACGACTGGTGTATCCATTTTCAAATTTTAACTTTACTTTATTTACACCAAAATATTGGTAAAATTGAATTCAGAGTATTCTAAAACATACATCATAGGAAGGTTTTGTCAAAACTATATAATATAATGAAAAAAAAAGTTTAACATTCGGCAGCAATTTGAATTTTTAAGAAAACCTAATTGTCACTTAATTTTTGGACTTTTTTTCACCTCTATACAGAGATAAAATGCATGTTTGTTACATTTAATCTCCATGTTAAATTATGCAAATGTGTAACTCTCATTTAAACTACTATTAATTTTTGTAAAAAACAACTACATATAGGCCTAGAGATCATTTATTGTTTAAATAAAAAAATTGAACATGCAAAACTAGAATATTTAAAGAAGATAATATTGAAAAAATCATAGAAAACACTTTTTTCCATCCAGGATGTGGATAAGACTGTGTGTTAGAAACAACCACCACACTATTTCCACACATTATTTATAAATAATACTAAAAATAATTTTAGTTCATTAAAGATACGATAGTTATTCTACATAGTTGAACTTACTTAGTTTTTTCTAAAAAAAATACTAAAGTTACAATAACTATCTTTACTGTAAACAAAACTTAATCCCAACACATGTCTTTAGTATTACGATGGTCAGTCTAAATAGCAACTTACAACAGTAAACGTGACAAAAAACCACAGACGGTTAACACTTGTTCTGTCAATCTGCCAAAATAGCACACTAAGAAAAATTCAATTCTATCCTACTCAATTTAAAACCGTAACAACGTGAAGAATTATTCTCTTCTGTGTTTATTTTAAAGCCGACTTAAAACAATATTTTCCAGTTGTTAAACTAATTTGAAGTTGATGGAAAACGTTGTGGTTGAAATAGTATTTATCTTTGTAATACATTTATATTCACTGTGAACAATGGAAATTTGGATTAGTTAACAAACACATAATGTAAATTGGTTTTCAGATACGAAATGTAATTTTATTTTTGTTTTTTAACAGAAGTAGTTTTGTATTGTCAACAAATTTGACTCACAATTTAGTGTTTTTTTAGCAGCTACCCCCAAATTTTGAGCTATCAAAAAAATGTCCCAAGATATGGACAAAATCTATCCAATAGCAAATTTTGTTCAAATCAGTCCATGTGTGTTGTAGATCAATACAAGTACTATAGACAGACATCATTCCAAAAACCACTTCAAAACTGATATCTTACATCGATTTTTAACTCATCACATACACTATATACATTTGAAAGTAAAAAATAGTTCCCCAGATTTGTATTTATAAAAAATATCACATCAATAATATCAAACATCAAATGCATCCCTCTAGCTTTAGTCCTTGTACACAGACTATCTTCGAGTAACCAAACCAAGATTTAGTTATTACAACAATTAACAACCTGTTCTCTATTCAGCAAGAACCCTCATCCCCATTGAAACATATGTACCTTAAGTCTAAAAATCACTTCTCTCTTTAGTTCAGTTTGAAAGAAAGTTACATAGTTTCTGACTTGTTCATTTAATTATGTTTAATGTATTTTACCCAAGTCCTATTAATATCTAATGAGCGATTTCTGTAATGTTTATTTTAATTTTATTAGTGTAATTTTATTTTGAAAGGAGGCTAAAGGTTTTTTTACGGGATAAATTTAGATAGAAATCGTGTACCTTAGCTAGATCTCGACTTTAGTAAAATTCCTTAAGTGGGTTAAATAGCCACATCATTGACTTTAACCCACTCTGGTTTCTCTGTGGTGTCATCAGTCACTAAATTACTAACCTCCATTTACACTTGTATCGTGATTACTATTGGTTATATCATCTTTAACTCTTCACAGATTGTAAGCATAGATCACAATCTTTCAGATGATATGCCATTGTATTATTTTGATGGCTGTAAAATCACCTTAATGGCTGTTATTATAAACTGTGGTAACTAAGTAGTTTGTGTACATCATTGTGTGATGTATGACTTCTGGCTAAAAATTAAAAAACTCACTGAACGATTTATTTAAGAAATTACTTTCTCCGTAATCAAAATATAGCTATTAAATAAAAGTTTGTTAGTTTGTTTGACGAACCGTGGTATATCTATACATTACATTCCATAAATATAGCATGCACATTTTAGCATAAAACAATTTGAGGTTTGCGATAGCTCTAATCCATACAACTTTTTATACTGATATAACTTGAAAAAGTGATTATAATAACAGGCATTTTGTATAGATTTTTTTATAATAAATAATGTAAAATATTATTCTCATAATTACTTTTTAGAACATTATTTAACTGAAGTATTTATTCATATAAATTGTCTTGCAACGCTCAACATAGAAACCATTATAATTTTTCTTTTTTTATAATTCATTTATACAAGATGCAATTTCTTACATTTTGCATAGGCCTATTTATATTTTAAATTTTAGATGATGTTAAATTTGTGGCTTGTAGCGTACCTAAAATGTAATATTTTTATTTATTATACTTTTCAAACTTTTATAATAATACATTTATTTCTTTTCAAATATGTTTGATGAAGTTTTTAAAATAAGCATACTAAACCGCACAGAAACCTGTGGCACCACCAAAAATATAGTAGATAGTTCCAGGGTTAAAAATTGGCTTTTCTAAGAGTTAACATAAAGTTGAAGATTCAAATATTTTGATATGTTGATGTATGGTCACTTTTTTCTCTCGACTGCAGCTTCTATTTACAATCACTGTTTCGGGTGGGAAAAAGCAATTTAACTAAGTCTCGACTACGAAATCACATTTAGGAGGTTACATGACTATATCACTAAAACTTTCCACTAAAACCATTGCGAGAGCCAATAAAATTGTTCACAATTAAGTATTTCATGTTATAATAATTACTTCTTCCACTTTCAAATAAAAACTGCGCATTTTTTTTCTCTAACAGGGCACTGCATATCCAAGTTGCAGACAGACTGTCGGGAAAGGTTCAGATGAGCTATAGAGTACCCCAGGGATCAGTTCTAGGACCATTATTGTTTTGTGTACATATATAAATAACTTGTCATCCTATGTTGAATGAAGCTGACGGCCTAATTCAGTTTGTGGATAACTTCAAAACAGATTCCATACAAAATTTAGAAATAAAATCTTTAGTTGAAACTAATGCTGCAAGTCAATATTTTGCTGGAAATAACTTGCACTTGAATGGAGATAAAATGAAACTTTTATATTTTAACCCAAGCGTGAAAAATAACAACAGTGGTCCAATTATGAGCTTTTTTTCCTTATTTAAATTACAGAAATTCCATATGGGGGGAACTCACCAAGTAATAATGTAAAACAAGTACTCATGATACAAAAAATAGCTATGAGACTTATTGCAGACCTAAGCCAAATGAAATCTTGCAAACAAGCATTTAAGGAGCTGTCAATATTTTCCTCCTCTTGTATTTACATTTTTTGGTCTCTATTTTTGAATTAATATGGAACACTACAAACTTGACACTTTACAGTTATGTTACATAGATAAATCAAAAGTAATCTAGAGTTTCAATTTGTTATGGTCAATCAAAACAAAATGGCAGATCAAAAAAAATAAATAAATCTTCTGCATAAAACCACTTCTTCCCATAATGTAATGCAATTAAAATATGAATTCCCATCTGTTGAATCACGATCAGCTGTTGTTTTGTTAACTAACAACCATGAAACAATTTGTTAGTGGTCTTCAATCAGTTGTGTGATATCTAATCTCAAAATAATAAATTTTCCAATTGAAAAAAAAAGTGAAATGTTGTTCTGGGGTACTGCTCTTGAAAATGAATATGAAGCGATAATGTGTTTTCAAATAATCTACCTAAATGTGGTTCCTTCATCTAGAAAATCAATTCTTAAATTAAAAACTAAACTACAAGAAACTGGATCAGTTTTAAAGAAATACCATAGATTTTCTACACAGAAAATGAAGACCTTACATGTGCTACTTTACTAAAATCTCCAAACAGACCTAATTCTCTTAGAAAAGTTTCATCTCCTACTGGGATACCAAAGTTGTCAGTTCAAAAAAAGAAAAGAAATTTTTATAAAACACAATTAGTTTTTACATATTTTCATTTTATCTAGAAATCAACAATTTATAATGTTTATAATATGCAAATAAAATCATTTTGGTCAAAATGTACCATTATTTTGTTATTACGCCATTTTGTTTTGTTTGATCATATAAAATGAAACTTAAGGGTTACTTTTTTTACATTTCTATTGTAGGGTCCTTTTTAGAGATCGTAACATACTCACGTTGCCAGGACTTTATATTTATGAAACTATAGTCTGGGCCCACAAAAATAAAGCAGGCTTTGTAAAAAACGGTTTTAAGCATGGGTATAGTACTAGAGCTAAAGAAAATTACAGATTTCCATGCCATCGTCTAAAGCTGTTCGAAAATAGTCCATAGTATATAGGAGTAAAATTGTATTAACTGTTTGCCACAAATGTATAAGACTCTCAGTCTTGCTTGTTTTAAAAATGTTATAAAGGAGCAAGTTGTAAAAAAAGTTTATTATAGTACAGATGAATACTTTAATAATCCTCTCTGAATTGTGAAAAATGAATTTTATAATTTGTTAGTACAGTAGAACCCCTCAAACTAGACACAATGTGGACTTTAAGGTTGTCGAGTTTGGGGGTTGTCGAGTTTTAGGGAACTTTGGTATTTAATGGTTAGGTTTGCAACAAATACTCAAAATTATTTTAAATAACTGTACATTTATTGATTATCAATGATTAAACGTTTATTGCAAAAAAGTCCCTGCCTGACAACAAAAAAATAGTGTGTTCAATCACACATTAAAATTAAATTTATCGATCGGTCAAATGAGATTTAAAAAGTGTTGGCCTTGTACAATAGGTTTAGTAAACTAAAAAGACCTATCCTAATATGCTGTAATAAAATTTACAGAAAAGTCTACAGTAAAAAACTGACAGTCCATTAAATATTTTTAAAGATTAAAACAATTTTATATAAAAAAAATAATTAAAAAAAAACAAAACATTAGAGCAAAGTTAGCACTGTTTCAAAAAACTTTTGATTGATCTTTGTTTTTCATTTTCGACTGGACGTCTGGCAGCTTCATCTCGAAGTCGCCGAAGAAAAAGAATGTCCATACCAAACACAGTCCAATACAAATGCAAATTGAACTGCTGATCGCATATAATTAAGAGTCGGATTATTTTTCTCACATGGTTAAGACCTTTATTACAAAACTTGAATCATAGTTCTACGACGCTCCGTTGAATTGTTATGACAAAAGACTTGCCGCTTACTTTAATGGAATCGGTGCTAATGACCGGTAGCATCCGGGTGGTTAGGCGCTTGGGTTCACAAAAATATGAATGTTTTGACAACAAATGTTTAGGGCTGTCCTGGTCTACCTGGACCCTTTTATCTTTAACTTTGGCCTCTACTATACAGTAGGATTAGAAAGTGGCTAGACAAAGGAGCATCCCTCACAGCTGTATAAACAAAAGTAACAAGCCTCAATCTCCGGGCATCTGGCAGGCGCACATGGCGTAAAACAATGCAGTGAATGACCTTGGAAATCCCATGCTCCTTGTCACTGGCCCTGTAGAGTTTGACGGAATGTCGAGTTTGAGGGGGTCGAGTTTGAGGGGTTCTACTGTATTAATCAATTAGTTATAGTGATGTAAATGACTCTGCACCTTTCTTTCTGAATGTATTTTGTGCAATAAAAATGATATGATATAACATGACTGTAAAATGTTAAGTTTGTAGAGTGTTCCATATGTCCAGCATATTAAATAAAAAATAGTCACCTTTTTATGGGACATGCCGTATATGCCTACTGTCAAAAGACAATAAGTGTATGGATATAACACCGGAAAAGCAAAATAACTTTCGATGACGGAGGCAGCTAAGGCTTGAAAGGCACAAAAAACTGCCAAATCAAGTTGGTTTTATCCTTAAAAATACGCTCCCTAATTGGTTAATACAAATTCAGGAAAAAAGCCCTTTGAGAACAGTCTCAGAAAGTTATTTTCTGGAACGTTTTACTCAATGGAGGAGTTTCTCAACCACAACTGAGCAAATCGTAGTTATTAATACCAGGAATTGCATTGTAACTATTTTTAAAGTTTTATGGATAGGGTAATAATTTTATTGTGAAATTTGTTGTTTATTTGTTTATTCTGTAGGCCTATTTATTTAAAACAGTATGTGATTATTGTTAAGTGTATTGTTTCACTTACTCGGAGCAGTTTCATTTTTTAACATTTGAAAACATATATTGTTCTTCTTTTGTTGTTTTCACCAACCAGAAATTTCATTACTGTGTTTTGAAGCATTATATTAATTAATTTGTTCTAATATATTATTTTTGTTTACTGACTTCTAGACTTTATTGTTGTTGTATTGTAGTTTAATTAGTTCTATTATATTATAATATTATTATGACTATGCCTATACAAATTTAATTTGTATACGACTATAATAATTTTAAAAATTCACGCTAAGACTACTTTACTACGCCGAGTGTTAACTTGTTGCTTTTATATATTTAAACAACTGTTGTGATAAACAACTACTTTTAACCACCATTTTCCATTATACCAGACCGAACTTCAATAGATAGTTCAGAACTATTAATATTGTAAACTACATATATGTTTGAATATCGCTGCAAATATTCTTCTTTAATCCTATTGTTGACTGCTATTTTAACTAAATAAAAACAACAATACGCCAAAATTTTCATTTTTTTAAAATTATAACTTATTTTACTGTATTATGAAGAATTAAAATATATAAACAAAAATTTAATTATAGTAGTAGCCTATTCCAAATTTTCTGTGATTTAGTATTTTATTGTATAAAAAAGTCTTCACTTAACATATTTTAAGTGTCTTGTTTTGTATTTAATCTTTAAAGTCATGAATTTTCCTATGTACAAACAACAAATGATGTTAACCTAACCTAACCTAACTTTTTTAGCTCCTTATATTATGAAACATGAAGATCAGTTGAAAAACAAAGATCAAACTTTGAGTAATTATCATTACCTTATACAACTTCAACTGGGTAACAAATTAACTTCTTAGCACAAATAAATTTAAAGTGGGTGAAGTTTAACAAAGTCTCAAATAAAACTATTAATCAACTCAACCTATTAATGACTTTATAATTAATTACTGTACAAAGTAAAAACTGATTAAAAATTCACATACCTTTCATCTTGTGCTGTATCCCGGTGCCTAGAGTCTGTGTGTTTTCTTTTTGGTCGTACTGCAATTTTATGGCGGGCTGCAGAATTATCCAATAATGAACCAACATCTACACCTAAGTCCAGATCAGGGTCTAACTTCAAGCGTCTGAAAATGATTATACAAATTATAATAATGATGATGTTTTATAAAGTACAAAGAGTTATAATTTAAACAAAAAAGAGGCCTGGGCCACAAGAAGAAAATATATAGCCTATGAACAATAAATTTCATTGGTACTATTATGACATAGATGGGTCTAAAACCAAAGAGGGATTTGGGACTGAAGTCTTTGGGGCAAGAACCATGGACAAGCATCTTTTAAGCAAAAATTTATGCACTAAATATATGTGTATAGTTCAACATTGATAGAAGATAAACAATCAGAACATAGCTATCCTTTCAGACAGCTAAGGAGCCATCAAAGTGCTGAGCTCTCCAACCATCAACCTTAAGATGATATGAGATTGCCTAGGAAAAC
Organism: Aphrophora alni; assembly: GCA_963513935.1. Lineage (NCBI taxonomy): Eukaryota > Metazoa > Arthropoda > Insecta > Hemiptera > Aphrophoridae > Aphrophora > Aphrophora alni. Next base: position 128,024,961 of record OY740770.1, on the reverse strand, counting down.
TTAACAAACTAGGCAAAAACAACTAAATAACGCTCCTCTTAGAACATAGAAATAGAGGATAATGAATGTGCAGACAAACTTCCAAGAATGAAGGCTACCACCCATCTCATAGGACCAGAACCATTTTGTGGCTTTGGAGATGCTTATTTTAGGAGGTAATAAGGATAGAACAAGAGGCCAAGAGAGCATGACTATAGGAAAGAATACTTGGGCTTCTGGGAAATTATAACGGAAAAAGATCAAGGACATAGATCAAGGCTGTGTTAAAATAAATTAAAAACATTGACAGGGTTTCTTATAGAAAGGACCTTATAGAATGAGGGATAACATTAAAAGGATGAGATTAGATAATAATCGGAGTTCAGATTCACCAGAGAGTTGGATTAGAATGAATTGATTAATGTACAAAAGGCTAGAAGTCTGAAATGATAACAAACTAATGTAGAGGAAACACCCACCCTTTGTGGCCCCTAAAGCTAGAGGGAATTCTATAGACGGGAATTCCACAGTTGACTAGAATTAGAAGGGCATAATAGATCTCTTGAGATCACAGTGTGATTCACCCCATATCACAACAACAACTAATGTTGTAATACTAGTGATCCCCAGCAATACCATATCCATCATAAGAACTAAGAAATATCTCTATTTACCAAACATAATTAACTTTCCAAAGGATAATCTTCCTTATGTTTAGAAGATGATCATATGTGATTAACTAAATCAATAAATAAACCGAATATGAAATAGCTGGTTCTATTCTAGACACATGACACTGAATATTCCAAAGAAAAATATTTCAGTTAGAATCGCAAACAGGATCTACAATATAGTAATTTATTTTGTTATTCTAATTATTTGTTCATTAGGTGTTGAACTTATTAAAATATATATATATATATATATATATATATATATATATATATATATATATATATATAAGTCAAATGTTAAATGTTTAAAAAGAAAACATTTTAGAATTATGCGAAGGAAGTGTGTTTCATTGACATCAAGGCCATTTGCCTACTAACGCTGATGTTTGCAATGTTTAACTTCTTTCTAATATTTTTTAATATCTCACATATATGTAGTATTGAAAGGTAAAAAAAAATGTTGAGCATTTTTTTCCTGGTATATCCCTTTTGAGGTTCGTGAGTAAAAAAAAAAATAATAATAATAATAAGTTTTTTTGAATGATATCTGTTCTATGTGCAGTGTTAGAGCCAAAACATATGGATCAATTTTATTAAAATTTGGTATGTGGGATATTTTGACCATATCTCAAAACATTTGTCATTTTTTTCTATAACTCAAAAATTTGGGAGTAGCTTCAATAAAAAAAAAAGAAAATTACAATTTTCTCAAAATCGCCTGTAATGAGTTTGATCAAACTTTGCTCAAGTGTAGCCTCTAAGGACCAAAACAAAACATACATATCTGTAATGGAAATAATGAAAGGATTATTCAATTTTACAAAAGAGCTTTATTTGTGACTTGTTTCGCCGTTAGGCATTTTCAAGCAACTAAATTGAAAACAAGACAAGTCTAAACCAAAAATGTGAGACATAAGGAAAGTTTAGAGTAGAAGGGGTTGAGAAATGACAAAAGAAAGGTCAATGATCTGTGGGATAGAGGTGGGGGTGTTTTAGGAAACAAAGGTGTTTTAATTATCACGGTCATGATTCATATTAGTTTTTTATCATTATTCTTGAACTCTATTATTTTTTTACTTGCAATTTAGCACAGGGTTTGGATTATTAAACTTCACATTTCACTAAAATTTTACAAATCGGTAGAGTCAATTTTGAGAAATTACATATTTTATAACAACTCCTTGATTAAATTATCAAGTTTTTTTTCAAGTGGTACTTTTTGAGAAATGCGAGCAATACGTTTTGTTTGGGGTCTTAAAAGCTACTTGCTCAAAATTTTATCAAAATTGATAGAGCCAATTTTTATAAAATCATAATTTTGTGTTTTTGTTGTCAGATATCCTGAAATTTTACGTTAAAAAAATAATAAGATATGGAAAATATACCAAATTTGATTAAAATCAATCAACTAGGCTATACTGAACATAAGACTTACAACTAATATCTGACATTAAGATGACAGAGAGATAATATCATTTCAAAATCCATTTTTTGACCCTGTGTTATAGGGACCTCAACAGATATATCTAAAAAACACTCAACATCAACTTTTAGACCCATGCTATTATCTATTAGACCTTTCTCAATAACTTAGATGTTATCTCAATAACTTTTAGACCTTTCCCTATATTATTGTGTGTAACATTGTAAAATTGGAGTGAGAAATGGCTATATAGTATGCAATGAACATTGAAATATTTAATTTTTTTAAACTATAAAATGACAAGCCAAATAATTATTGGATAGAATTATTAATTTTTCAAACACAATTGTCTTTTGACTAATGCGCCAATAAAATATAAATCAATTCCTGGAATCATAAAACTTCCAAATGCATAGCACAATTTGAGGAATATAATGATCTACAGAGTACAGAAGTAAACTTCAACTAGTGGACATTTATAGAGAGGAGCAGGAAGTGGATGAATACAAAAATAAATTTAGAATGTCCACCATTTTGTTTTTAGTAACTTGGAAATGAGGAAAATTATTTTTAATTTATCTCCTACTAACTAATAACATCTTTCAAAAGTTTCGACCGTTTTCCCAAATTACACATAACTGTTACATAACGTGATAATTTCTTTGATCATAAATGTCACACACAACAACATTGAACCTGTACTCAGATAATGCATGAAGTGGCTCAATGCCACAATAAATTTAGCAACAACTTTCAACATGAGTCATACTGTCAAATTAGATTCATCATTTCCTTGGGCGTAAATTAAAGTTGTAATCCTTATATGGGATGCCTCATGAAGAGGTCGCTATTGTGAATTAATATAGAGGACATATGAAACACCCTTATAGTCTTGACACTGTACAGTTACCGTATGTTACATAGATATGTAAAAAAGTAACATCAAGTTTCATTTTTCTATGGTCAACCAAAACAAAATGGTGGAATAACAAATACGTGTCAAGTTTGTAGAGTGTTCAAAATCTCCAGCTTATTAATTCAAAAAAAAAACAGCGACCTCTTTGTCGGACACCCCATATAAAAAGACAAAATGGAAAATTAAGTGTAAATTTTCAAACTTTCTATAACATTAAAAATTGGGAAATTTATTTCAAAATCCTTGTCATAAAACTAAAATCTATAATCCTTTACTATATAATTCTTTCTTTTTTTTTTAATGTTTCATAAACATCCTTCTTACATTAAAAAATATTGAAAGTATCACAGTTTTTAAGAAATCTATATAAACATTTTTGGTTAAATAAAATATATAATACCAGTGAATGTATAATGATAAATAATAGCCTATTGTTTTTTTTTTTTTTTTACTTGCACTTAATCACAATGGTTTGTACACAAAAAGTCTTATAGACTGAAGTGTCTAGGGGGTAAAACCCACTTCAACCATGATTCATTTTTACCTTTTGACAGGTAACTCCTTTATATCCTTTCCTAACAAAACTTTCTGTGCCATCGTGATATTCTATACTACTTACATTTGAGAAAATAAAATAGTAAAATTACTGCAAAACAGGTGTGTACAGTAATAAATTGTACAAAAATAATCCACAAACTTTCTCACACAACCATCCCAAAATCAAATAAAAACTATTCATTACCATAATTTCAGTTCGATAGTTGTCTGTTAAAATGTGAAAATGGCATTATGAAATATATATTTAAATAGGGCCTAAACTTCCTTCACTTGTATCATGAACACATCCTCACCATGAATCAGATTTTATTAAATTCTCGATAATTTTTGTTTTTTAATAATATTTTTATTCGCAATTTTTAACATTTATTTAGGTTTAATCTCCACATTTCATTAAAATTTGAACAAAATTTATAGAGCCGTTTGAGAAAATTACTTCTTTTATAACAGGCCTTATTATAGCCTATTTTTTGTTTCTTATTCACGGCACATTTTGGAAATTTTGTTTGGGTCCTTGATCATAATGAGAAAATTAGGATTTTTTTTATAAGTATCTGATGAGGTAATCTGGTTTGCACAGACAGGATCTTTTGATTGATGTGTTGACATTTTAATGTGATGTATTTTAAATAGCCATGTGGATTGATGGATGAATGACAAACGGTTAGAAGATGTAGTCAAAAGTAAACTGCAGGATTATTGATAGCAAATGGCAAATGATATGGAGATAGTTAAACTGTTTATGATAAGATCAAATAAATTTGTAAAGGATTAACAATTACCTGAGTTCATCGTGGAGAAAAGAAAAACCCTAGAATACATGACTTAATGAGACAGCACATCTCACCTACTATCATTGACATGTTTTAAGTGATCTCAATGCATGTTTTTTTTTAGTTAGGCTATCTCAACCAATCAAATCTATCAAAATACAGAGTATCCATAAATTCATAAGTAAATATATTTACAAAAATATACATTTAATAACATGTATCATGAAGAATATAAAAGAATGAATCAAAAAGACTTTTCCTGTTTATAACTGTAGGTATTGGGCAGCGCAAAACCTTAGACAGTTACACCAGAGGCCTCTTCACAGTGGTAAAGTGTCTGTTTGGTGTGGACTATCCAAAATGAGAATAGTTGGTCCATATTTTTTTAAGAGAATGGCACTATAGTTACTGTTAACTCAGAGCGCTATGTGAACATGCTCCACAACTTTTTGATACCACAACTTCGGGATTTAAACATTGACATGGAACAAATGAAGTTTCAGCAGGATAATGCCACAGCCCACTGAACGAGAGACTCTTTGCTTGTTGTGAAACAAATGTTTCGCTATCATGTCATCTCACACTTGGTTTTAAAGCAAGATGAAACCTATTCACGATTTACTTAATGAGAAATTTCCTCAGCTTTGTATTGGAAAAGCTCACCCGACCTGACTCCCATGAATTTTTTATGGGATTAAACAAGTTACTGGTAAAAGAATGGTCACTTTCGAAATAAGTAAAATTTCTAAGATTGTTAAAAAAACATTTTTAAAATTTACATAGCCTATATATGAATTCTATAGTTTATGCAAACATATAGTTAAAATATTTTAACTGGCCCACTCGATCACCTGAGCATAGGCCTAGTGTGTAATTTCATTAGGTGCCTAGAGTCAAAAGTGTATGTTCACAAACCTCAATCACTAAATGAACTAAGAGAAGCCATAGGAAGAGAAACTTTAGTGAAAGTGATGGAGAACTTTGAAGAAAGGATTTTGATGGGCTTAGATGAAGAAGACGCCATCTTTCAGAAGTGATTTTAAGTATATAAACGGTATTATTTAAAAATATTTTAACTATATGTTTGCATAAACTATAGAATTCATATATGTAAGTTTTAAAAATGTTTTTTAATAATCTTAGAAATTTTACTTATTTCCAAAGTGACCATTCTTTTACCGGTACCTTGTATAATCCCATAAAAAAATTCATGGGAGTCAGGTCGGGTGAGCTTGGTGGCCTGGCCTTCCATCCACGTTTTCCAATACAACGTTGAGGAAATTTCTCATTAAGTAAATCGTGAACAGGTTTCATCTTGCTTTAAAACCAAGTTTTACCCTCGATTTAGAGAACAGCTTATGGCTGCAACATGACAAGGTAGACAATTCTAATTACAGTTGTTTTCAGAAGAAACAAAGTTACCAATAATGTTTATTAAAATGTATAAAGTTTTTGGTTGTCACTCTCGTGTTCAAAGAAGGCATAAAGGGCTTCATTTGCTCAAAATCCATCATTGTGGATGTCCTTTGTACATGTCCTGAAGTATGAAAAGTAGCCTCATCACTAAACATAACTCGATTCAGAAAATTCTCATCAGTTAACATTTTATCAAGAACGACTACAGCAAAGTCATACCTTTTAAGGTTGTCACCTGGCTACAAAGCATGCAATTAACTAAAGTTTACAGCATGTAAAACTGCCTTCCAAACCTTGTTAACTGTCGTCATTGGAAGATCAACTTCTCGGGCAAATTTTTTAAAAGATTTTTATTAATGTGGTAGGCCTACATAGCTTTTTCATGTTTCCAACAGTTTAATTAGTGACCAACTGGTTACTTGACCACCATGCTCACCCAAATGTACGCCCATGGACTATATTTATGGGTGTATGTTAAACAAAATATCACCTGTTATAAGATTTGCAATGTCAAACATTTGAGACAATTGATTTAAGAAGTACTGGCCAGATGTTCTAGGCAAAGATTGGGACGAGGTGGAATATCATTTGGGCATTTGCAGAGCTACGCAAAGGCTCCACATACAGTTCAAATAAACAAGAAAATGTATTGATCTATTCTTTCATTTTTTCGTGTTTTTAAATGTAAATTTTTGTAAATAAATTTGTTTAAACGTCCATCATGATGTTACAGACACACTGTATATTTATACGATTTACACTATTGACCGAAGGTTCTTGGTAGAACTCCATTTTTTTGAAAAAACAAACATGATATTTAGTAAATTCTACATTTTATTGAGTCTTGCCGACCATGGTTTCGCCAACAACGACATTTACAAGGCAGCTTAACAAAGATGTAGAATTTACTAAATATTGTGTTTGTTTTTTTCATTGTATATTTGTTAGCAATGATTTATTGCATCATTTTCTTTTTAGAAAATGTGTATAGTTTTTGGTTATTTATAACAATATTACGTCTTTAATGGTTGGTATTTTGATCGGATTTTCAATATTCAATTCACTTTCCAAGATAGTGTAGTTGTGCACAACAATACCAGAATATTGATCTTATGTCAAAAATTAAAACTTTGTACCATATATTATGTAGTTTTTACATAAATCATATGGGTTTTAATTTAATTCTTTAACATAGTTACCAAATGTTAAAATATTACAACTATTAAATTTCAGCATATTGGTGATTAAAATAAACCGTGATTACATCATGTTCGTCCCTTACAAAATTAAAAATAATAGCTGTAGTGTTCTACTTGATTATTTAACATTTTATATAATTTATTTCTCTTGCTGTTGACAAAATTTCAAGTATCAAAATAATGAAGCTAGGATACTAAAATAACATTAGCCTAACACATAGGAAATAAATACACAGTATTACAAATTTCAATAGAGTAATAATAAATAACATCAATTACTATAACAAAGCCAAATTTTTGGACACAGCAAGGATTTGTCTCCTATCCACAGCATCATGAACGAATCTCTACATACTTCCCAGCAACAAGTGTTTCAACTTAGCTTCAAATATTTTTAAACTGTCAGTATCTTTTACAGATTTAAGAAGACTATTAAGTTATATAGAGTAATTCCAGATTGAGCAGGGAGTGTTTTATGATGTTCAATCTACTCAGACCATATTTAAAGTCCTAGTAGCCTAATTGTTAACTAATTTGGACATCATCTCAATATATATATATATTTTTTTTAAAACAAAAATACAAAACAATCCAAAAAGTATGTACGCCAATACAGGTACGGTAGTTAAAAAGTATCGCAAAAGTACGGAAAAAATTGAAAGTATGAAATACATGTATGCGTAGGTTATGTACACATAGCAATGGGAATTCATGACTTGAACTAAAAAACGGAAAAATACAAAATGATAAAAAAGTATATAAGCCAATACATGATGTTAAAAATGTGTCGTAAAAGTAGGAAATGCATGTAGGCCTATGCTTTTTTCAACTTTATGTATTGGCCTACATATTATTCGGATCATTTAGTTTTTTTTTTTTTTTGAGGTGAAGTCCAAATAGTTAACATCCCTTTCTTCTTGCTTCATAAAAATGAAAATCATTGTTATGGCTCTTAAATCGATAATGTAGTAACACTTCAATGATATACATGTTTAGAAGGGTCAAGATATTTAAATCCTTAAAAGCCTCTTTAATGGTACAATCAACACGTTATAATTCATAAGAATTGATCTACCACTTAGGACATAGCAAAACCGACAACATAACCTATCAGAACATGTTATAAATAAATCTACATTACCTGTACCTATTAGAATAACCATCAATAAGATGATTAAACTTTAATCTAGAATTGTCACCGTACTTCCATAATCAAAAACCTACACACCATTTTTCATAACATAATGCAATATTAAAATTAATCACTGGAATAGCTACTAAATTCACATCATGCAAAATTATACCTTAGTACTGTACTTTGTTTTTGTACTAGAACCAAAAAGGGCGGATGTAAAAGTGGACTGAACCGGATGTAAATTTGTACCTAACTTGAATGATGTGTATTGTCGCTTGCTGTCGAATGTATAACGTATTGAATCAAATCAGCTTACATTTGACTAATAACTAAAAGTAAATTTTGACAGTTTAGGTAAAAAGCATATAATTGAAATTAATTTTAACAGATATTAATAATTGTTAAACAGTTAAATTACTTATAATCTAAATAAATATTTATAATGTAATTATATTGTATGTAGGCCTTTAGTAAATAGCTTGACTTTTATAGTATTGATTCAACCAATAGAAGCATTCCCGCAATCCCAGTTAAATTACAAATGATGATATGTAACACTAATAAATAATTTACATGAAATAACATAACTTCAAATGTAATATCCAAATTATAAAAATTCCCCATTTAAAACAAAAATATTTCTAGTTTAGCTAGGAGGTAGAAGAGATATAAGTGTTGGAGTTGGAAGAAATCATCTGATTGGATGATGTGAAACAAACTAGACCGGTGAGAGCCAACCAGAGACAGCCGTCTTGGTAAATGTGGAGTGGAACTATGTAGCCAAAGTTTGAAGTTAAAAAATGACACCACAACACAGTCTCCAGGAAAAACCTCATGAAGAAAGTGTAACAAAAGTTTTGTTGTTTTTAAAAAGCAAAGAAGATAGCCAGAAATTTGGTAATATCCGGTGATAATTGAGACTTTAAACTAATCACAATATAATATAAACAAACTGTTGAACAAATAACCAAACACTAATAACTAAAGAAAGTATAATATATTTAAACATTTTGAATCCAAAATTTTTATTCACGAAAATTAAATGAACTTAAACTTTCAATCCCTATAAAATCATTTATTCAAATTTTATAAGAGCTTACCTCATTGATTCATTTACAAGTACTTAGGCTATTTACTTCCTGCACTAGTTTTCCTACCTGAATAGAGATCTGTATATTGTGTTTTTGTATTACAAACTCTGATAATTTATAAACTTGAACTTTACACTTATAAAGCATAGTTTATATAATTTATATTGTGGAAAATCAATTAAGTAAAGAATTTTGTTGTTGCAAAAAGAAAATAAATATTTCTTATTGAATTACAAACCATTCAGAATTTTCAAAGTTATTTATTCATTTATATGTATTTATTAATGGACACCTACGTGTAGCAAATATATAAATTAAAAATATTTTTAATTCTAAAGAGAATATAACATGTGGCTATAGTATGTGTGTATATATATATATATTTATACCTCCCTGCATGATTGTCTATACTTCAATTTTGAAATTAATCTTATTACCTTTTACTGCGAGGCAAATAATCTTTGTAAATTCTGTTTATTAATTAGAATTACCCCAAATATAATCCCATAATTTAAGTGGGAATGTATTAGAACAAAATAAGCCAATCTTAAAACATGAAAGTTACCGTATTTAAACATAATATGAAATACAATCACTCCTGAAGTTATATTATGACATAGGTTGATATGCCCATGATAGTCTATACTGTGAAATACTGTAGTATTTTAGGATGCTGAACAAAATTTGGATGCAACTTAAAATAAACCAAAATAAAAATCTTAAAATGGTAAATGTAATATAGAGGAAGTATGTGATGTGTGAAAAAATCTTTTTCAGATATATTCGTATTCCTTTTGAGAATGCAAATAAGTGGTTTTTGACTTGATGTATATTTGTTTTCTTAATTGTTTCCACCGATTTTGAAATGAGAAAATTAATGACAATTTCGTGTACAAAATCGTAAATGAAACAATATTACAACGAATAATTGGCAAAAAAAAAACAAAAATGAATCTTAACTTCATTTGAAACTTGTATTTTTTTAATGTGGTTTACGATGAGGACATTGTGTATGGCACAAGCAAAGCACATTTACGTCATTTTATATATATATATATATATATATATATATATATATATATATTTAAAGATGGTGTCCATAGTTTATTTTCAGTTTTTGATTGGTAACTATCAAACCGACATTTTTAGTGACAATTATTTGGATTTCGTTTTGGGGATGGGTGAGGGAAAAAGTTCATGCAATGTTCAACATTAATTTGATTTTGTTGAAGTACTCCAAATTTCTTGGGACACTGAATATGATTTTGTCACTAACTTGAGCAAAGATTAAAATTTGACAATAGTTATCCAATAATTCTTGCATTACACCATTATCTTGTTACATTGCAATACATTTTGGTGACTCCACTATTTATTTTAGGGGTGATGAAGTGGCAGTATTATAAATATTTGTTTTATCTTATTTTTAAAAGATGACTAAATGATTTTTGATTGTACAATTGACTGGCACGACATCAATCCAATCTAAGTATGTAATCATTCATAGCCTACTTTAGTCAGACCAAGCTTGCCAAAACCTAACCATCCGCAAAACACCTGACCAGTGCCAAGCATCAAAGATAATTGTGGAGGCGAATAAGGATCTTATTCATGGTAATGAAGTCATCGAATACACACACAGCTATTTGTTATTGTTTGGCTCAGTTCATGTCTAGGAAATTTGTTACTCATTGGGTCATTTTAATATAAGGCTCTGAAAGAAAATTTGACAACACTTTGCTGAACTAATAGTATCCGAGACCAGAGGTAAATTTGGTTTTTTAGGAGTGGCCACAGTGATGTTTTGCTCTCCTCTCTAATGTCTTCCCCTACCTACTACAGATTGCTTTATTCAGTTTATGTGAATCATTTACAGCAGTTAAGTAGAAACATAGGTACTGGTCTCACAGTATAGTTTAACTTACGCATAATACCCTCAGTGAATAGGGGGGGTTAAGCAATCCCGAGGGTGCCTAGCTGAATCTACACCTTTTTAAGTAGTTTTGGGTTAGATCCCTCTCTTTCATCGTTCCAATCTCGTCTCTCTTGACCAAGTATTGTCATCTTCTAACCCTAAAGCTATTAGAGTATTCAAAGTTAGGAGTTTTTATTTTATTTCTTGTCTTCCTTTTATTTATAAGCCGATGATGACTGAAAGGTTTCTGCCTATAAATAACAAAGGAAAAACTTATGCTTGCAATGTAATTTCAGATACTGGATATTTCGTTAACATTATAAATGCTATATGCCAGCTGTTTTACTTGGAAGGTGTTTTCTATATTTAAAAAAGTCAAATGGTAACTCCCCTGAACTTGTTACGTTGTCCTTATTTGGGAGTTTTAAAATTTTTATATCATCAGGCATTTTTCCAATATGATGGCCAACTTTAAAATTTCTCATAGATGTACATATTTTTTATTATTGTTTTAGGTTCCTAACATAATTTTGTTTTTTTTGTACGTACCGCTTTTAGACTTGCCGAGTGAGTAACAAAATTTATTACTTGATTTTCAAATTTCTAGTAGTTTTTAATACATCTGTTTACGTTACAATTTTAATCTAGGTAAAACTGTTTTAAGTACGGAAAATAGACCTTTGAAAACCTCTAAAAATTTTGTTTTTCAATATTTTGAACCTCTGTAGTTTCTAAGCAGTTGGGTTTATAAAAAAAATACAAAAAAATTCAAAAATATATTAAAATTATATGTAGAAGGATAAACTAAAGCAAAAGCTTAAAGTTTCAAATATTTTAATAATATAAATGAGCTACAATTGTTTCGCCTTGCGGCATCATCGGGCAACTGATAATTTACAGGTATAGACAACTATTTAAACATAAGTAACAGGAAATTGAAATACAATAGAGAAATCGGGAAAGGTAGGGGGATGACCTAGGAGGTAGATAAAGGTTAATGAACTATGTTACGGGTGGTTTTTAGAAGGGGTGAAGAATTTAATAGGCCTATTCTCAACTTAAATGACCAAATTGTATTAAATTCGTCACCCCTTCTAAAACCCATCCGTAACATAGTTCATTAACCTTTATCTACCTGCTAGATCATCCCCCTACCTTTCCCGATTTCTCTATTGTATTTCAGTTTCTTGTTACTTATGTTTAAATAGTTGTCTATACCTGTAAATTATCAGTTGCCCGATGATGCCGCAAGGCGAAACAATTGTAGCTCATTTATATTATTAAAATATTTGAAACTTTAAGCTTTTGCTTTATTTTATCCTTGAATATGGAGTTTCAACAAGAAATATCTGCTATTACATTAAAGTTATATGTAGAATCTAAAATAATCATAAAAAAAAAGTAGGTACTTCTATAAGAAACTTTTAAAAATTCCTGATTGTATTAAAATTTTAAAACCCTAAAATAAGACAATGTAAAAAGTTCAGGGGAGTTACCATTTGACTTTTTTAAATATATCAAATACTTATTTTTAAAACAACTGGCACACCTATATATCACTCACTCCGTATTGTTTGATGCAAATTGATAGTAATATTATTTCTTATCTCAATTAATTCCAAAATCAATTGGATCACCCTACTACAAGTTGAACCTACAATGTAGAGGGCACACACTTTAAAAAATAAGACATGCTCAGATGAAGTCACATATAATAAAAATATTATTGGAGGAAAAATATTGCACAAATTTTCTCACTAATACACTCTTAAAAGCAAATAAACAACCAAAACTAATTGTCACCAAAAATGTGTGTTCAGTAGTTATCGGTAAAAAAAAATGGAAATAAACCAAGGAAGCCATTTTTGAAAAAAATTTATATTTAATTGAATCTATATTAGCTTTGTTTGTCCCATAAATGCATTCTCAACGTAAATCACAAAGGTTTTAATTACGACACTCAAAGTTCATTTTTGTTTTACACCAATAAAATTATTCTTGAACTGTTATATTTTCTTATGAGTGATTTTGTACACCAATTGGATCAGTACTGTTCATATTTCATTAAAATTTGAACGAAATCGATAGGTCTGATTTTGAGAAATTAAATATTTCAGTATTTTTTTTTTTTTTTTCAACAGACGCCAGACAGTTAGATCCAATTGATCTAAAAACTGATGTATATGCGTAAAAAACTTGACATTGATTTTATTTTAACGTTTCAGATACTTTAAAAAACATTCTTTCTTTTTAAATAAAGTGGAAGTTTTTCTGGTTTATTAATGACAATTCGCGATAACTAGGTCCAGTACTAAATTGTAAAAAGAAGAATGAATAGGTAAATATACTCTTAGAGTTTCATTAGGTTATTACCCTACTGTTGGCTACATTGTCATTTGATGTGTGCTGGCATTTGTAACAAACTCATTGTTTGTTATTGTGGTTTGTTTTTACCTGTTGATGATCTTTGTGGTTTCTAATCACATTTATGTACGGAGTAAGTTTTGACTACCTACTCTAGCCCTGACTTACAAGTCTTTAAAATAGTCTTTGTTTTTAACATAGGCCTACACTTAAGATGATTTGCCTCTTAGTTTCTATTATGTATTTATATTAACTTGATTGACTAATCTCTCAAATTGTGTTTATATACACAAATGATGGCACATTTCCAAATAAAATTTATAACGACATATACAGTACAGTTTAGTTAAAAAGTATCCTGTTCCGCAATTTTTGTTAGAAAGAGCTAGATATCAAAATTCCATACATGCCGCTGTACTCATTATTAAAAAATAAGATGTACTCGTGTGTTACACGACTATGTTACCATTTAAAATAAACTTTCCAAAAACAATGTTCAACCTGTTTCACTCACTCATCACCAAAAACTACTTAACAAACCAACGTTAAGAATCACCAAATATTTCAGTTCAAATGAAATTACAGTATGGATGTCGTTTTGGGGGAAATATTTATAGGCTATATTTAAATAAGGGGGTAAAGTTGTTTCATTTGTAACAAAATATGACCACTACGTAAATCTTATTTTATCAAAATCTATCAAAAACAACAGTCACAGTTTATTTTTGTTTTTGCCAATTATTCCTGAACAGTGATTTTTTTATTGGAAGAGTGATTATTATAAATTATGAATTTTATAACAGCCTCTTGGTTGATTTTTTTTTTATTTCAGAAAACTCATAAACCAGGATTTTGGGGAAAATGGCATCCTATATTATGTTATTTTGTAGGGTCCTTGAGGCTAAATTTGATCAAAGTCTTTAAAGCCTATTTTGTATCGCAATTCTTTTTCTTTTCTTTGGCAGCTACCAACAAACTCTGAGTTATCGAAAAAAATATATATACTCCAAACAAGGTTCACCTCTGGAGGAATCGAAATTCCTTCACAAAATAAATATTTTAGTTTATTTGACAAGAATTGTGAAACTTTTAGTTTGGTACTAATTGTGGATTTTTACTATATTTTATTTTTATTTAAATGTTATTATAATTTTCCATGTGTCTCAACAAAAAACAAATACAGTGTGTTTCATAAAGGGACTTTACAACTACAGTATATAAATCGTTATAAATTTAATCAGACTACTTACGAGAGCAGGTTTTGGTGTGGTGTTGTAGCAAAACAGATCAAGTTTTCACTCAAGTAATGAATAGCACCACCAAAGTGCTAGTGACAATTCTAACAAAGATGGCTGCCTTCACTAATCTCGAGTGCACTCGCTGTGTGTTTTAGTTTGAAGAATCAAAGTCTGCGACAATTGTGCAACAGAATTTTCATCCAGAGTAAAGATACTTCCAGTAGACCTACCATTTATGAGTTTTTAGTAATCCATAAGAAATCCTCAGGGGTCCCTGTGTGTCAAATATTTGTTAACAGTCCTACAATATCAACGCAGCATGCTTCTACCAAGCTGGGCATTTCACATGCGACTGTTTTAAAAAAACTTTTGGATCTCAAGCCGTACAGATTAACAATGGAGCAAGAACTAAAAGGACACTGATAAAATACTTGTAAGAAGTTTTGTGGGGAAATGTTACATTGATTAGATAAAAACCAGGATTATCTTTGCAACATAATCTTCAGTGATAAGTCAAATTTCCATGTAAATGGTAAAGTGAATAAACAAAACTGTTGGATTTGGGGACAGTGAAAATAAACGAAAATCCTTAAGTAAGAGCAGGAGTCAAGAGAAGACCATTAATAGAATTATGTACCAAGATATGCTGGAAAACTTTTTAATTCCACAGAAAGGACAACCAAGAATGTTGCATACACATGTTGCAAGATGGCGCACCATCACTCACCGAGGTCTGGAATTGATTCAGGAACATGACAGGACGAAGTGGGCTAATTGTATAGCCACCTCGTTTACTGGATCTCAGATACAGTCTCAGCATCTATCAACTTTTAATTCTGGGAATTTGTCAATGATAAAGTTTATAAACCATCCTTACCAGCTTATCTTGTGCTTAGAGCAATAATCTATGCCACGGTTGAAGAAGTTACGCCTGACATTTTGCTGCAGGGTTGGCAGAAAATTGATATGATATCTGCTAAATGACCCATGGAAATCACATTGAATAAGACATCAAACTGACATCAAAATTAGCTCTGTAAATAGTCTAAATAAATTTATATTAATTTAAAAGGTTGTAAATTCCTTTTTGAAGCACTCTGTAAACATGTATTATTTTCTTTAAAAAAAAAAATGTCTCGAGATGGTAAAAATGTCCCCACATGCCAAATTTGAATAAAATTAGTTCACGCATTTGGAGTGTAATCTACACACATGACATATTCCAGACAAACTGACAGACATAATTCCAAAAACTAGTTTTAACGACTCAAAAAAGGAAGAAAAGTAAACAGTAAAGCCTACCGTCTTGGCGGAAAAAATATAAATTTTAAAGTTATTACTTTTTTTTACAAAAAATTCATGAATCACTAGCCTATGTTTATTAATAAGTTTTCCTGTTGTCAGACTACAAAATAAAGTTACTGAATAATTAATTCCCACCCCTATAAATCTTTAAGTGATTTGTTTTATTTATGAAAGTATGTAGTAAAATGAAATACATATGTTGACATAGCGGGGAAACATCTTTAATCAAATTGTTTTTAATGCGATGGTTTCATAATAAACTTCACTTAATGTTTAGACTTCTCATCGCTCCTACATTTAGACTGAACTATGTTGATTTGTGGTTCATTGGAACTATTTTTAAACTCTTTCTTGTGTGTGTTGTTGTTGCTGATGTGATGAAACTTCATGAATAGCTCTTGATAATTTAAACTTTCCTTTAAAAATATTTCAAATGTAGGCTACATTTTACACTAGAAAGTGTTTTGATATCGTTTGAGAAGATGCAATTGTAGGGTGATTAAAAATTAATTATATTTCATTTATAACATGACGAAATATATAACGGTTTTCAAGTTTTATATTACAAAGAAAGTTGACCGATAAAAACCGTCAAAACAGAAGAGAGATATAAAATGCAATTTTAAAATTGCAATAAATATCTTGCGTTGTTTTTTGTTGTTGAAATCTTTTGAAAATAATATAAATTGAACATAAACTCTGTTAAAAATGCTTTTTTGTAATCAAACGAAAAACGATTGTGATAATTCACACACTTTAAATTTAAAAAAGTTCTTAATGTCTCTTCATTTCAACTGTTAAATGCAGACCTCATAAATGAGAATGTAACATCTTTTTTTCTTGTTGTTTAAATGTAAAATACCTTTTTGTCATCATTGCCTTAAAACAATAAAATAATAAACAGTATAAAATAAAGACCCCAACCCTCGAATACTCTAATACCATCAGGGTCGGAGGAGAACAAGAGTTGGTTAAAAGAGACCTGAAAGAGAGGGATCTAACCCAAGACTAGAAAGGTAGGTCCAGCTTGGGTTCCTCGTTGTTGTCACATCAATACTTACCATGAGAGGCCCCTGAGGAGAGAATATAATACGTTCATTTCAATATAGCAGTGATATTTTTCTTTAAAGTTTTAGATTATAAATTAACAAAAAGGAAATGAAAAATAATTTAATTAAATAATGTCCATATAGTAATGGTAGAAAGCTTTTTCAATGATGCACAGAATTTATAATTAGGGAGTGGCGTAGTTCAGTTGGCAAGACGTACGCTTATCTCGCCACAGTTGGGAGTAGTGGAAGCAGTTTTTAATTGTAACCTGAATATTGATATTGATCAAATAATATAACTTGTAATTTTTTACAAATTTGAAAATGTAAACAAGATAACTGATAAATAAATGTTCAAAATGTTTTAGTTCCTTCCATGTTGGAACTCAGCTTTTAAACAAAATTAAGATTAAAAACCATCATAAAACCGTTACAGAATTAATAACTAAATAAATAAATCTTTTTGGGTGACGGATATTTTTCTAAGATTTCATGACAAGGATTCACAATAAATCGTAGCTCCTCGTTCTCACGATGTTAGGTTAACACCAACACTTTTTAAGTCCTCAAGGGGATTGAACACAGAACCTCTTCCATACAAAGTAACTAACCTCTAGACCAACTGGAGGTTCTCAATTATTGCATTTAAAACATTGTAAAGCAATGATGTTCCTATAAAATGAGTTTGAAACAAAGGGTGTAAACAATACGTTACATGGGAACTCAGTGTAACTGATACTTAACTATGACTATTATACTCTTCATTGATCAATGTTACCTGATAGGTTCCATCTTAAAATATTATGCTTATTTGTTTTCATAAAGCAAATAGCACATGTTCATAAAAAGTCAGATCATAAATTATACATACTTCCTTTTCAAGTACTGTCATGCTTCTAAAATCATTCCCCCAGCGTCCCATTTTGTCCTCTAAACGCTGTTCAAATTTCGATAGGTTGATACAGTACATAAATCTTTTACACTTATAACAATGTTATTTGTAAACAGAATTAACATGACTGGTATAAATCCTGCCTTACCTCAATGACAAATATTTTCCGTTTTACTTTTCGCATGTACTTAGTAACAAAGTTATGTGATGGGTTAAAATGTGTCTGTGTTAAGTTTTTTGCTGATTCATTTTGAGGTTCCCTGAGTTCAAAAGAGTAGTTTTTGGAATTATGTTTTTTTTTTTAACTTTTTAAAGAAAGTTCATTTTCACTTTTTTAGTGACAATTTTGTTGACAATTAGATTTTTAGTTTGAGGATAGGTGAATGAGATATTTTGTGCAAAATTTTGCATCATTTATTTTAGTAGCACATGTACTAGAGGTTACAACAGATTATTGATTTACAAAGTAAATTATTGTTATAGGTAACACAATGACTTTTATAATCATGAAGCTGTTAAGCTTCTTGTCCTTTCTTTCTGTAACCAATAGAAGATACAAAAAACGAGGCAAATTAAAGAGTCGTAAGAGTTTTATGATGAAAAAAACTGAATTTAGATTTATGAACACATAGAGGTTGATTATAAGCCTTCGGAGGTTAGTTATAATCTATCATTTAACTAAATAACCTGTCTTCAACTCGCAACATAACTGGAGGTGTTTAGTGGTAAATTAGCAACAAAAAAAATCTTCTAAATGTTTCTGTTTATATTTTTATGGACACTCTTTGTAAACTGACAATTTTCTTGTTTTTAATAACTTGCTTTAACCTACTATATAATTTCCAATATGCGATAAACATTTATGTAAAAGTTTTTAAACACATTTATTATGATCATTTCAAGTAGTATTTAAACGAGTAGCAGTCTATGATTTTATCAGTTTTAATTATTTATACAACTTGTTAATATTTTCAATATGCTTATAAATAAGGACAGGTAAAAGGTGATACTTTTATGCATGCTAGTCTATACTTCATTTGTCTATTCCTATGTACAAATATGCCCAAAAAAATATAATTGATTTATTGTAACCAAACAAAATCTACTTATCATATTTATATTTCCACTGACTTTCACCCATTTTTAATATCTTTTTAGCTGCAATCCAAGCCGTTTTGTTGAATGAAGAAATAAATGGTAATCATTTGGTGCAAGATCAGGGCTAAAGGTTGGGAATTAAACATTTCCGCGACAAATTTCATAACAATTGAACAGTTTTAACTGGTTGTGTAAGATGAAGGATTATCTTGTTAAAACACAATCTCATTAGATAACACTGTATGGCTTTTCTATGTTTCTACAGAGTTTCATAGTAACAATCACCATTAACAGACATACATGTTTCCTAAAATCAATCACTAATTTTCCTTTTCTAACCTAAAAAAAAACCGTTACCATAATTTTTAGGCAGAATTTGATTGCTCGAACCAAAAGATGATGAGCGTTGTCTTTGCATTGACAGCTGATTTGACTCAAGATTTATTTAGAAAACCTATGTTTCAACTCCAGAAACAATTAGAAACGCTCACCCTTTTCCTTCGTAAAAAAGTTCGAGCTGAAACCACACATTTTAGTTTATGACACACTTTTTTTTTAATTGAAATTCTCTCTCATAATGTTGTAAATTACTGATTTTGGAACGTTATAAAATAGAAGACAATTCTGAATCTCCGATATTCACTTGTTACACTGTTGGGTGAGCACTATGCACTTCATCAAGAACATTCCGTCCAAACAATACCCTCACTCATAACCTCAGCAAGTTGCCCATGAATTTCAGCAACACTATTTTTTCTTTTCTAACTGTATCACAAGCGACGAGATTATTTATAGTTGCATCCATTTCAAATCGCTCACATACCACAACAATCATGTATCAAATCCTGACGACAAAATGGCCAACAGCTGAGTATTACATCATAATAAAACAGCAGGTGCAATCCTGCTTTATTTTGTCACAGTTTGCATTAATTTCAAAACCGATCTCAAGCCTCGAATTTGAGCATTTGTTGGACATCAATGCTAACATTTTCTGCAATATTATGTTTTCTCCGTGAAATTTAAAACTAATCTCACAAATAATCACACTTGAAAACTATTAAAAAAACACAATACATCAGTTAAAGTTGGAATCATTCAGCAAAAATCTCATGCTCCTACTGTAGACTTCAAATGAGAAATTAAGGAAAAAAGGAAAATAATAAGTTGCATATAAAATCTTTTTATTTACATTATTCGTAAGTACTTAAAGGAAATAAGAACTAAATTTACAAATTAAACTCTTTCAGACATTTTTAAATGTAGAATAATCAAATTTCCTTATAATGATAAATAATTTTAAAAATTACAGTATTAAATGATCATACTCCTTAAGTGTAAGATAATTAAATTTTTCTAGAATAAACAAATAGAGCACATTTTTATCAATTACAAGTGTATACAGATACACTTTCAAAAGTCCCTTACCACACTTGGGAATAAACAAAATAACAAAAAACTAAAATTTTTGTCAAAAGTAAAATGTTTATTCCTATTAGACCCTTATATCTATTACAACAACAAAGTTGTCATCTTCAGAGGGAATCTTAACAAAGAGTTTAGTCAAGAGATTTTACTTTTGACAAAAATTTTAGTTTTTTGTTATTTTGTTTATTCCCAAGTGTGGTAAGGGACTTTTGAAAGTGTATCTGTATATATATTGTCACCACAGTGCTCTGGTCTTTGTTTAATTACAAGAGGATAAACAAATTAAATTTTTGTCCACCTATGTTTTGTACAATTCAACAGTTTGAAAACATGTTTGAATATTAGGCCTATACGGTTTTCAAAAATATCAAATATGATTAAAAAATAGAAGGCTTTCTAAGTTTGTCTCTATAACTTGATATTACGTAGGCATTAATGTTAATTTATAGTCTGATTGTTTATGCTTCCAACAAACTAACCCATCAGCATCGATAGTGGTGGGAGGTAAGTGTTAGTTTTTTAGATTATGTCCTTCAGAATTCTGAGATTTATAAGTACCACTGAGATAGAAATAAATGATAAATCATAATCAAAACGAAAGGAGCAAGCAACCCATAAATCATTTAACATCCACTCCCAGTGGGTGGTGTTTTGTTTACTGTTACTTCCTAGTATATGAATATTGTTGTTTGTCATATCTTCCACTAAGCAGTAGCCACACTAGGTGTACAAAAACAATTTACTGAATGTATTAAAAGTTTCTCTAATGCTCCACTAGTTAACATGGATGTTCGTTTCCTTGGCTAAATAAAATAGACTTTAAAATGTATTCCATTTTACTTTAGACTTCCTTCCAAGAGAGATAAGAAACATATCTTGTGTTAACAAATTTAAGAGAACCTTACAAGGATATTTACTGAATAAGTATTTTTATTTACTGAATGGGCGGTTCACAGCGGAGAAGCTGTTTTTGTTATTCATTGATCTTGGAATTGTTTATTTATTATGAAAGTGTTTTAATACATATTTATGCTCACTTTTAATGTTTTATATATTCCTTTGTTGTTTTGTTTACACATATTGGGCCTGTCTGGAAATTTAAATTGACAAATTATGTTTAAATATATTTTAATGGCAGCCTGTGGTGTTAATATTTTTAATGATTATGTATCGACTTATTGTAAAAATTGATTTGTTTGCATATTTGTTTTAGCTTAATTGTGAGTATTTTAATGTGACCCTTGTATAATAGTGTTTGACAGCAGCAAGAGAATATAAATTAAGTGAAATGAAATGACTTCATATATATTTTGTATAAAGAAAATTAGGTTAAATAATAATGTTTTGAGGTCGATCGAGTAAAAAAAGATTTTTGGAATGATATAGTATATCTCTCATCTATCCTTATGGCATTTGCGTTAGTGGTATGTGCAGCGCTCTATAGCCCAAGTATGTGAACCTCTTTTATATAAATTCGGTATGTGATAATATTGTGACCATATCTTGGGGCTGTTTGTCTTTTGATAACTTAAAATAGCTTTCATAAGAACAGTAACACAAAATTATGATTTGCTCACATACTACCAAAACAATTTTGATAAAATTTTGCTCAAGTGTAGCTTCTAATGACCCAAACAAAATGTATTGTTGTCATCTCTCCAAAAATACTTCTCATGATTTATTGGTAAAAACTAAAATATGTAATTTCTCAAAATTCACTCTATTGATTTTGTTCAAATTTTAATAACATGTGTGTAGAATCACAGCTACAAAATATTATGGTTTAAAGAAAAATTGGCAAAAAATTTAAATGAATACTAACCATCTTTGTTAAACGGTCAATTTTGATTAAAGAAGATTATGCTATCAACGTGTTTATGGCACAAGCAAAGCAAGTTTAGACCCTTATTTAAATTTTTTTTTTTTCAAAATGGAGGTCCATGGTTCATTTTCTCTTTTTTATTGACAACTACCAAATTAACATTTTTAATTATTATTATTATTATTATAATTATTATTTTGTTTGTTTTTATTTGATTTTGTGGAGTGAAATAATTTCTACAATGTGTTCGCATCATTTATTTTTGATGTTTTAAATTTGCACAACTAACGACAATTTAATAGCTTTCCCTTCTCAATGAATAACTTAAGAAAGTTTGTTGTTAGACATGTTGTATTAAACAAACTACATTCTTAATCAAAGCTGAAATTAGACAAAAGCCTAGTGTCACGTTAGATGTCTCTCTTTAAGCTGTGGTGCTAAAATAAAACAATTGGAAGTTTATGGCTCCTCTCCAAAGGCCAGTGTTTAATTATACATTAAAATCTCTCTATATGAACTGACCGAGACCCATTTAAAATTGTCTAGAGTCCAATCGGTTTTTTTACTGGATATAAATAAAAAATGCAATATCATAAAATCTTAATAATAAAACGTTAAAGATAGGGTTTTTATCGTTAAATACATTTTAAAATCCGTTTAACAATAAAACTCTTTATACAATATCAGGGTAATGAATAATGATTTGCTAACTTTCTCTGCTCCTATTGGCGAAAGTTCTGGCAGGTTTTTCAGTTATTTTATCTTTGAATTGACCTCCATTCGCTACGCTCAGTCTGTGACTTACAACAGCACACCTTGGAGGTGTTTATATAATAATTGGTTTTGCTATTTTTTTTTTTAACAATCAACAATTTTATTTGAAAAATCGTAATAAATAAAAAGAGTTTATAATCGTATGCATCATGTAAAACTAAATATACATTCATTAAAATGATTTTTATATAAAACTTTGGAGAAATTAGA
Organism: Aphrophora alni; assembly: GCA_963513935.1. Taxonomy (NCBI): domain Eukaryota; kingdom Metazoa; phylum Arthropoda; class Insecta; order Hemiptera; family Aphrophoridae; genus Aphrophora; species Aphrophora alni. Next base: position 128,001,702 of record OY740770.1, on the reverse strand, counting down.
ACCTGCAATCTTAGCTTTATCCACGTCGGATGCTTTCAACGCTTTCAAGGATGGTTTACAAACATATTCCACAAATGATTTGGATGATTATTATAATATGCAGTCTGTATAATTAGCAATCCTTTTATATTATAGAGTGTTCATAAAGTATGTAGATATTAAAATTCTTTACAACTGCTAAACATATAAACTTCGTTTTTTGTACATGTTTATGAAATAATATTTACTTCCAGTTTTGATAATTTTGGCAGCCATCTTGGATTAGCCAGCTTGAAATTAGGTTTAATTTTTTTAGGCTCATGTGACACATGTTTTTATACTGTTTTTTAAATTTTTTATTCTGTGTTCAATAGTGGGATCCATTTTTTATACCTCATTATTAACTTGAAAACTTGTTAACTAATACAACTATAGAATATTTAAAATAATAATTTACAGGTGGACAAATGAGTTGGATACTCACCTTTTAACACGTACATGCTGTAGTCTTGAACTTATAATTTTCGTAGATGCTCAAATTGTTGCCCTAGAGCTATTTGGTACAGTCCTAAATGATTAGAAAATGCATCAACTTTAGATATTTTCTGAACAGTAATAGAGTTAATTTCTGTTCTTATCCTATTTTGTAGTTCATTTAGGTTGATTAAAATACATCTTACTAAATATCCAAATAGGAAGTAATCGAGAGGAAAAAGATCAGGGAAAACTATGGCATGTATTAAAGGTTTGGTGTAGTTTGGAAATTGTGATTTTTGAAGATTATCTCCCTAAAGCTATTTAATTCTGTCCTAAACGTTTATAAATTTCACCACCGATTACTTTATAAATCGTCTGATCAGTAATGAATATCTGTTTGAAGGTTTTTTAGTTGGTTAAAATACATCTTACTTTTTAAATATCCAAATAGGAAGTACAGAAATCAGGAGAAACAAGGTCAGGAAAAACTACAGCATGTATGTGTGTAAAATATCCAACTCATTTTCCACTTTTAAATGATGGTTTTAAAAGTTCTGTAGTTTTATTAGTGGATAACATTTTAAGGAAATGAGAGATTAAAAAAAAAAAAAACAGATTTCACCAATGACCTCATAATAGAAAAGCAATGTAAAAACATGTATCACATGACTCTATTCCTATTTCAAAAATTAAACTCAATTTCAAGATGTCCGGCAAAATTTTAAGCTTTCAAAACTGAAATAAAACGTTGTCTCATTAACTAAAAACACACATTAACAGGTTTAAAGATTTTTTATTTTTTCCATACTTTATGCACACTCTGTATATATAAATACATAGAGTTGAAAAAATATCAAAACAGCTTAACATGGTTCTAACGGAGATAGAAACATGACAAACAGATTTTTTTAGAAATTAATCTCCTCTATCTAAAAAGACAATTAAAAATTTAATACCATACATAGATGTCCCAACAACTCACAAAATATATTTACTATAGAAAGCTATATTTTGTGAAGCCATAATTGGGCCTATTAAAAATGACACTAATAAATTAAATTATCAAAAATAGTTGGAAAATATACAAACATTACTAGCCTTAAATGTTAACACTTATGAGTACCGTCATACTAGTATTATCCCATTGTATTGCTGACTTGGTAAGATTTTAGTTTAATTTTGATATTATCTTTTCCATAATATTTTCATTTTGATTTGAACTTTGGCGTTATATTTTATGTTATGCTTGTTTGAAGCTTTGTTAGTTTGTGTTTCGATATTTTATCTCTTATTAATATTGGGACTGGGACGTGACTAGTCATATTACTCAAAGTGTATGAAAGTTTACATATTAGTGGAACAAATTCTGTATTTCTAAACAATAAAAAAAAATCTATCAATGACAAGATTTGTAGCTAAGATTTGTGGCGTATTAGTAGTTGTATAGAGATGATACATACAGTCAACAAAATTGCTTAGCTCTCAGAAAAATATTTTATCAACAAATTCTTATGCATAATGGAAAGATGTTCTGTTGTGTTTGAAGAACAAAGTAGAAAAGTCTATTAGGAAATCAACTGTGTGACAATATGTGAATTGTAATTTATGTTTATGATCTTAGATGTTTCAGGGTCTACAGTAGAAAAACATTTTTACGATTGTTTTAAAATAACAATACGAATTGTAAAGAAATTAATTAAATTTTATAGTTTGCTTTTCACAATCTCAATATTTTAGAATTTTTGGTATATAGGTTAATTTACATTTACGACAAAAACAATATTTAAACTATATATCAATTTAAAGTTATTAAAAATAATTTTTGAGTAATCCTATCCAAGTCGCAGATTTCAATCAAAGTTATTTAATACTCACTCCGTCTTGTGACATATTTTGTAAGGTTACGCGTTTCAGAACGTATGTTCCATCTTCAGACTCGCTACCGAGAGGTAGTGAAAACATTAAAACACTACAAAACGTACACATCACACACAATAAACAAATAAAAAATATATCAAGGTTAAAATTTTAAGAGCGGAGTATGATCTTTTAATTTAAAAAAAATAAAATTTAATTGTGTTTTTAGTAACAACTTGTTGAAGACCGCAACATATGTTGTCATTCAAAATCACGTGATGAGCAAATTGTTAAGGTTATCTAAAGGTAAACATTTTTCAAACCAATTTGAAACTGATTTAAATTCTATTTTCTAAATAGGTCAAGTAACATATTATTTTTGAAAATTTGTTATAAAACCACATTCATTTTGGTTCATAATATATTGCTGTAATAAACAAAATTGTACAATATTATATAATACTTCTACTCTAAGACTCACTATTTGTTACATAAATTTAAACTTATTATTCACCACATTTCTACTTCTTAATTTTTAAGAAAAAAATAGCAATATACAAATACATTCTTTTTAGCCTCCATTAATTAGCCTGTTCTAGTCACTTTGTTATTTTTTTAATATAGCACTTGTTCTCCTCTTCCATCATAATAAACTAAGATCTTGTGCAGAACTATAATGTAGCCTATATCACAACAGTTTTCAATCTTCCATAGTCCTTCTTCAAGACATATGTTTTGCTATGCAAGTCGAATACATCCTCTGCACCGCCTGGATAGACATTGTGGACAATAATTATCCAGTCTCAAATAAATTACACAAAGCATAACTTCTGCGTCATATAAAGAAAGGGTAATTCTGAGCAATTACTTGGTCAACCCTAAACTTTTTCATATTTTACTACGATAATGTAGAGATGTATGTGAAACTAAAAAAACATAATTTAGGCCCCGGAAAGTTAATATATATATGCTATATACAAATAGAAATTACCTCAGTAATCGCCGGGTTCAACGTCCTCATCCGAGTCAGCGGCAACTGGATCAGTGTTCTGTTGCGATGGTTCCCCGTTGATTCTATTCCAACAGTTAAACGTGTGTTTTTTCTTCATTTAACGTCATCGACCCGCCACTTGTTGGACACACTTTGGTACGTTGCAAAACGCCGTGTTCGTACAAAAAACGTTTTAACTTTTCCTGATCTTCACTTAAAATCGTGAAACTAAGTAACGTGTTCTCACACCCGTCACATAAAAAAGGATTATCGGAGGAACCACTAGCCATAACGATACTGTCACAACTGGCCTTCCGCGCGTCTCCCGCAAGCCACTGTTATCGCGTGGACTTTGAACCTTCTTATCGCTCGGCAACCTGTACGATGGCCTTGCGGGCCTTGAATTATATTATGTTTATTGCTTTCTGAGAACATCCTTATGACCGTAGTAAAATATGAAAAAGTTTGGGGTTGACCAAGTAATTGCTCAGAACTACCAAAGAAAGCTTTAAACAAAATAAATTCCCTTATTTGGGATCTTTACAATTATTGCACTTTTTTTATACTTCTACAATTTGTATAACTTTTCTGTGTATAATGTATTTTACACATCGAATTGAAACAGCAAAACAGTATAAAGTTGTTATTAAAACTTTGTGCAGACAGTTTTGATGTATGATTAATAGTTTTTGTGGTCAAAACACATAACTTTTAAATTTTTTGTGTACAAAAACTGAAATTTGAATTCACTGAATGTATCTGATTTTACAAAGTTCAACAAAATCAAGTACAAGTTTTGTATTTTTTAACTCTAAGGTAGTTTTAATCATTACTTTCATTTTGAGGACCTTTTTTACAAAAATAATTTTTACTTTGTCACATTTGCGAAAAAAAATTTTTTTGAGAACGTTATATAACTGTACAAAATATTGATAGAGTTTCGTTTTTGAAATTAACTCCGCCATTTGTAAGTTCAGCGCCACGATTTTAATCAAATTGTATTGGGCACATTTTAACCATATCTCAAGACGTTTTTCATTTGTTTGATAACACAAATTTTGGGGTATAAAATAATTGATTAAAAAATAAAAATTTGATTACCATCATAATAAATTTATTTGAATCAAGTATGATTTACTCTGAGGACATGTTTCTGCGAAACCAATTTAGTCCGTTATTTAATATACAGGTTGATTTTTAATTATGGAAACAGCTTTCTACTGCATAAATAAGAGGTACTTGGAGGCAGAAACAAATGCGGATCTACACAGTTTAAATAATTATACTTTTTTGTAAGTTTGATAATTTTATCCAGCATCTTGGATCCGCCGTATTTAGTCAAACTTTTTTTAATAGGAAGGTAGACATGTGATACAGGATTTCCATGTAACATTTGACAAGTAAATCGATGATGAAAGCTGTTTTTCTATAAATATCTTCGTTTTTGAGTTATAACGCGATTTATAACTTACAAACTAAGACATTTATCGAAAAACTGGTTTCACCATAGATTTTCTTGTCTAATTTACATGTTCATCTTCCTATTTAAGAAAATAAAGTTCAAGATGGCGGACAAAAATTTTATAACCTAAAAAAGTATAATTTTTTAATCTACGTAGATCCACATTATTTGTTTCTCTCTCCACCTCTGAGTTATGCAATATAAACCGTTTCCACACTTTAAAATCATCCTCTATATTATTTTTTTCAAACCAAGTGTATGATTCAGTTTTACTTTTTGATTGACATTTCTGGCTTTTTAGATAAACTGACATTTTTGGTAATGATTATTTTTCGTTTGTTTTCATTTCGTTTTTAGATATGGGTGAGTGTATAAGTTTGTGCAATGTTTGTGCACATTTACTTGTGTTACATAATTCTAAAGCTTCTGGTTTTTATTTAATTTCTTGTGAGAATATTTTGATCATATCTCAAGGTCGGTTTTACTTTCCCAAATTCGGAGGAACATATTTTTTTAAATCGGATTTAACAATTGTAATACAATTTTGCTTAAATATAGTCCTTGATGATTTAAACAAACAACCATTATCTTCTCTAAAAATGCTAATTCAGAAGTTTGGAATATAAAACATCACCATTTTCAACGTGTTAATTTTAATATATATTTCATTTTCACAAGCCTAGTGTATGAATCATTTTCATATCTCATATTGATATTTTGTAAAACATGGAACAAATACATTTTTGTTTGGTTAGTACATGGTTTTCTGTATAAGTTATGTGAAATGGTTTTGCACTGTTTATTTATTCCACATTCATTAAACGGTAAGATAAGAACTTGGTAACCAAATAAACCTGGGGAGGTTTTCATCTGGACCACACCTTTGTACACAATATGAAGGTTCATCTAAGGAAACAATAATTAACACTTAGGAGCTTGTTTTTCAATAATATACTTCAATCTTAAAAGTAGTTGAATCTTTTACAAATATAGTTCTACAGTAGGAACATAGTTTGGGTGCTTTCCGTGGTTTCAGTTTTTGTTTAATACCAACTTCACAACAAATTTTAAGAAATGTAATTATTATACAACTTTCCAAAAAATAATAGCCCTAACTTTCACGAAACTTTAGTAAAATGGTACCAACATTACACTTTATGGGAATTTTCCAAGATATAAAATCATCCGGACTTCGATGTAATGATCAATGAAAAATTGCATGTTCATTCTAGAATAAAGTTTATGGCACAAATTACAGAAACTCAGTGTGTGGAAAATTAACTACCCCTACTGTATCTGTGTTTTCTTTCAATAATTACATAACCAAATTTGGGATATATTCTACATTTGGCAAAATCTATGATTAAATTATACGTCTTGTTTTGTTGCTCTTTTAAATGCCTTCATATTTTGGAAATTTATTAAGTTCTTACAAAATTGGATTACAAATTTTCAATATTTTAATTCCAAATCCATTATCAGAACAATACGCTTTCCCAAATAAACTAGTTTAATATAACATATCTGCATCATTTATTTTGGTTTCACTAATTTGTTAAAAGAAAAATCACATTAAAATGATTTTAAAACTTTACATCATTGTTTGACTTTATACATATATAAATTCGTATATCATTATCATCACATAAACACACATAATATACAATATTATTATAAATGATTAGATTACAGCTATCGTTTGTAACAATCTATTTACTTTCCTAATAGTGGAATTTAAGATTTACATTAAATACACAAAAAAATCCAATACAAACAAAACATGCAACATATTATACAAATATAAACTATATATCCTAAAACTGTTTAGGTAACTAATATACTTTTCTATAACTAATCATAATAGTAAACAATAACAGTAATCCTATACAAGACAAGTTCTTTTAAACAAAACAAATACTATTATTTTAGTTTTCTAGTACAAATAATACTACTATCAACAATAATTGTTTCAGTAAATATATACAGAATGTTTGAAAAATATCAAAATGGCTTTTATCTCTTGTTCTAATTTAGACAGAGGTAAACAGAATTTTTTAAATATCGTCCTTCTCTATCTTCAGAATGAGCCAAGAAATTAGGTAAGGAATGTCTCAAAATTTATAAAAAGTTAATTTTTTCTGGTTTTGTTTATGAAACCATGAAAAATATGTTTGAACTTTACACAGGAAAGGTACGCAATCATCTGGATCAAACCTTGTCCAAGATGGTGGATATGTCAGAAAGGGCTAAAAATGACCTGCAAGGTCACCTGACCTGTCTTTTTATATTACTTTTGGGGGGGTTGCTTAAAAAACTGTATACACAATCTGGGGAAGAAAATAACTTGGAAAATTTTGAAAACTTATTTCAATTTATGTTTGCTCTATTATAAGAAAAACAAACATATTGTTTTGGTTTCATAAAACAAGCCCAGAAAAAAATCATATTTTATAAATTTTGGGACATCCTGTATAAGGTACTTCATTTTTATATCACTCTGTGAATTCACAAAGTTGATTTCCACAAAATTTTGTTTGTTTCGTGATCATATCTAAATTAGAACCAGAAATATTAGCAGTTTTGATATTACTTTAACACTCCTTCTGTACCATTAAAAGAGTGACAACTGACAAAGAGTTGAAGTGTATCATTATAATTCATTCATCTGACATTATGTTATAGTTATATGAGAGATTATAGGATCGAGCAAAACCATAATCATAGAATTCATGTGGTAAAAATCATGACATGTAGCTGCTTCTTAGATGTAACATTACATTGTTATTGCTACTTGGTACAACAATTTAATAAATGTATTTTATTCAATAAATACATTAAAACCCCATTACGATAGAATAGATTTTAAACCTACTAAATTACAAACAAAATTAATTAAGTTACGATAAATGAAAAAATACAAAATTTTAAAATAATATGTAACATATATTTATCAATAAGAGTGTTTCAATATATTTAATCTAACTATTACTGTACCAGTTTTGTAACTATGCCGTCCTAATAATACTGTTATTCTGAGAAAATTATTAAAACTTTATGAAACACAATGTGGCTATAACATAACCGGAACAATGAATTAAAATCTGTTACTGAACCAACTATATGGTGGAAATTTTATCCTGTTTCATGTACACACCTCTATGATCACAACACTGTAAATTTTGAATTGTTAGAAGTCGCAGGATAGTTTCTATCACTGCCTTTACTGCATCTACAAACTGGAAATGTTTGTAAAAGGAAATGACATTCAGGTCTTTTTTTTTCTTCTTACCTGTCTATTCATGAAGTGACGACATGATAACAGTTTTAACTATATAAACTTTTATATAAAGTTGAACTTACTCATCTGTGCTTTCGTTTATCTTGTTAAATTGGTATTCTTTAAAGGGGTAAATTGGTACTCAGTTCAAACCCTTCATCAAAAAAGTTACGCTCTTGTTCAATGTTTTTATGGATGTTAGAATAAATGTTCATTCTAGTTTCCAGTCTCGACTCCATCATCAAATACACTTTTAATGTTAAAAATGTTGTGTAAATCTGTTGCACAGTTTCATTTTCTACATTACCCAATTCAGCATCTCATCATATGCTTCATGATTTTTTTTTTCTAACAATGACTTTTGAAAGTTAGTGTATGTTTTTGAAGTCACTGATCATCTTCAATCTACCCTCTTCAAACTGTTGTAAGTAGGAAATAAATGTTAGTTACAATAAACTTTACAAATTGTGTGTTTCTATAAAGGATTTTCAAAGAATTTCACATTGACATGTTGTTCTATATTAACACTTTCGCTTTGAACAAAAACTACTGCCAAACTATTGGTCACACATGCTTAGAAATTTAACGGTAGATGGAGGGGATAACATGGGTCAATGCCCAACATTTCTCACTATACCCAAGGTCACTGAGAAGCCGCGAAAAATCCTGTTATTTTATAGCCACACCTCAAAACTTATTTATTCCATAACTTGTCAAGTAGCATAAGATTCAAATATACTATGATTAATAGCAAAAAATTATATTGTACTGAATTATATGTTGTTGTTCGTAGAAAAAAAAAACTGTTTATAAAGATTAGTCACAATGTTAAATATATTTGTACTTCATTATTTTTCTACATTTGAATTAATTAAAATATAATTATTCTAATGTCATTAAAATGTAATAACTAAATTTAACAATGTTATTTCGACAGTTTAAAATCAGAGCAAACCCCATGCTAAGAAAATATTTCCTACATAACAGAATAGATGTCATGCCGTAACTTATTATAAATTGTTTCTAAATCACACAAGTTGAATGGGCTACACGTTACAAATGTTAACTACAAAATTTCACTTGGTAGCATGCCACATTTTATCACAATTTGAGAGGTTCCCTGAACTACACAACCCATTACAATTAGAAACATTTTGGTCTTACTTGGACGGATCCCCACCACCAGTCTCCAACACTATTACTTGATCTCCTCGATGGAGTGTAAGTGCATCCAAGTCATCGGAAAGATAGTCTTGGTTAGCTGTATAGATGATTTCTCCTCCTTCCTGTACAAAACAGACATGAAATCAAGTCATCAAACTACTGGTATTGAAATACAAAATAGTATAACTGATTAGTATTTATTAAAACTTTATATTCGTTGAATGTAGTCATTTAAATAACCAACAGTAAATTCTTGTTTTATGATCTTAAATAAATCTGACACCTTAATACTAATAATTTATTAAACAAATTTTATTTTTAATAAAAATTTCTATAATTGTTTAAATCTAGCTTTGCCCGCAACGTTCCCTGTTTAGAAGTTGAACTAATTGCATTAAAAACATATAAAGAAACATCTATAAGAATGTTTTGACTTCTCAGTTTTAGCTCTGAGATGCATGCTTAGATAGGTTGGTGGTATTCTTATTTAATTTTACTTCTTACATAGGCTTAGTTTCTAGTTTCATGTTTCTTTAGTTTTTAGTCACTTGATAACGGGAATTGATTCTTATTCCCGAAACATCGTGTTTTGATTTTTAACACACAAATGATGGCAAATGTCCGAAAAATGTATAATAATAAAATTGAACTTCCATCATTAACAAATAACATCAAACAGAGAATCTATAAGAAGGCATTTTTCCTTTACCTTTCTAAACATAAACAATAATAAGAGATCATATGAATCATTAGAGCACTGAGGTGAATATACAAAGACAATTCCCCAAAACCACAATAAAACCACAAAGACTGTATAGTTATGTTATTCTACCTTATGTACATTTCACTAGCTATGAGTTGCGTGAAAGTCCGAGAGTTTGGTTCACATGAGGGAACATGACAGATGGAAAAATATTATTTAACTTTGTCAAACAGTCATTTTTTAGAGGTTGACATAACTGTGGTTTCGATATATCTTATACTATCATCAGGTGACAGACTGAACACTAATATTCATTGCACAAAAACAAAAGGGAATTTTAATAAATATAATTGTTACTATAGTACACGTAAAAGTCTGTTGTAGAAAATGTTTTTAGAATTGTGGCCACATGCTGTAATATTGCAAATTTTATTTCAACTGGTATAAATATAAACATTGCATGTTGTTTTTATTAGACACATAGCCTATGTCGAATTAAATAGTATCGTATAATAACAATAATAAACAGTCACCGATAGAATATATGTTGTTGAAAATTTTAAGCAAATGATTAAAATTTGTTGAAAATACAATATCTGTAAAGACAAATATTGTTATAATGAGACAACTAATAAATCAATTTCAATCAAACTAAACCTAAAACCTGACCAGATGTCGTACCTAAGTAGAAAAAAAAGTATGAAAATAGGATCTGCGGTTCTCAAGTTATAAGCTTTCACCCAGACAGACATTGTGTTTTATTTAGACTAGATACAATCTTGTTGAGCACTGTGGTGAAATTCACAATAATGACTCGAATTTGCCCCTAACCACAATCACTAGAAACTTTAAAATAAAACACAATTATCTGATTAATTGTTCTTTATTTAGTAGAAATAATAAACAAAGAACAATTAATCAGATAATTGTGTTTTATTTTAAAGTTTCTAGTGATTGTGGTTTGGGGCAAATTCGAATCATTATTGTTTTATTTAGACTGGTGAAAGTTTTTGAATGCATAGCGGTCCTTTACAAGTGTTGCAATTGTACAATGATTCAGTTCATATGTATCAGTATTTTCTCCTTTCACAAAATGTCTAATTATACACCATTCTGAAGGTCTTTCATTTAACTCCATATTTCAATTACACTAACATTAAAATAAAAGCAACACACAATATATACATTCAGAAGATGAGTTCAACTGATTATTTCCAAGTGTTTCCATAACAAAAACAGCCAATTACACTGCCCACATATAAGCAAGTGTTATACTTTGCCACTCCCTGCCAATCTCTATACGGTTTCCAGAACTTCTTTTTATTTTCTTAGAATAGTTGTATTTTTACTCTCTCACACATATGCTGTATAGGAAAAGTTATATGATGGGTCTTAAAAGCAATATCAAATTATTTCCTGATCAGTTTTAAAGTTTACAGCCCAAATTTGACTGATTTTAATGTTTTGACCATATCTCAAAACTTTTTTTACATTTTTTATAACAGAAAGTTTGGGGCTATAAGATAAAATACAAAATATGATTTTCTCAAAATTGGCTCTAGTGATTTTCATCAAATTGTGCTAAACAATGATTTCGTTAATAGATTTTAAATTAGCTCCTGTTAAAATTTGCATACAGAAAATAAATCTGGCATCTTCTGCTCAAGTTTATTCCCAAGAAATATGTCTGACCATAACAGGGTACAGAACTTAGTCCAGAAAAAATAAATGACTGCCCTAAGCCTGAGAATGCCTTGCCTGTACAAAAAGAGATTTTGAGCTATAGTTCAAAATCATTCATTGTCCTGCTGGACTTGGATTACCTCGTTTCGCCTCTAATTCATGCATTATCAAATCCCATTTATTGTTTTTTATAAACACAAACATCCACTTGACGCCAGTGGCGTCTGTAAAATCATCTGTGACGATTGTAACAAACAATACATAACCCAAACTGGAAGAACTTTTAAAACTAGATTCAAGGAATATATCCCAAGCATAAATTGCAATAATAAAAATAAAACCTCAAAATTCACAGAGCACTTGATAGAACCAGGCCATAATTACACCAATATATAAAATAATTTCAAAAGTACACATAAATGCTCCGAAGACTCAATTATGAACGTATTGGAGGAATACCAAATATACAAACAAAATAGGATCCAACTTCATTATTAAATGAAAAAACAATATTCCAATCAAACACAATCTTTGACAAAATCATTCAAATGGAACCTTATCAATACAAGACACACAGTACTGATAAAGGTAACCAGTACCAATTGAGACATGATCGAGAACACACGTGTTTACCAAAAATAAAAAAAATGTATATGTTGAAGGTAAGTGTTGTATTTATATGTGTTTTATTTATCATAAACATTCGACACGTATTAAATCAATGCAAGTATGATTTTTCGATAGAACCAATACACGTATACTTCTTTGAAGATTTCACCCTGGTCTTTTCTCCGCTTTCCTCAAGGGATCACCGTCCGACTGCCGTAGAAGACCCCACGAGTGCCTCCCGAAGGGAAATAAATACAGGAAACCCTGGCAACGGCAGCACCACGAGCAACCCTATTGCCTCCTGAAAAGGAAATGGTTAGAGCTCTGTCTCTGACGGTAGTGGTTAAGCTATAGATGCCCAAGACAAATGAATCGGTTTTTTTTAAAAGGGCGTAAGTCATATTTTTTTCGAAATTGAGATAAATTCATTTTTTTGAAGTTCCATCATGGGGCTAATGATTTCACTTAAAAAGGCGTTTCTAATACTGCTATTTGAGGCATTATAAAGACATTCAAAATATTGTTTTCATTTGAAAGGGCGTATGTCATTTAGATTATTTTTTAAATGGGCGTATGTCAGTAGAAAACACAAGGAACAGCTGTTTGACCAGATGACTTACGCCCATTTAAAAGAAATCTTTCAGTAAATACAACTCATCACATGTTGGCAATAGTGTTTTTAGTTAAATTCAGTTGCATTGCATTGCATAACAGCATAACCTCAATTCAATCTATCGTTGCAGTGATGTTTTAAAGTGAATTTAGTGAGTTAAGTTTTTAATTATGGATGAAGTTGTTGTTGGAAGCCCTCGGAAAAGAAAGGGAAAGAATCCAAGTTCTTATAAAGTAAATCAAATAAAGCAATCCCGCTTAAAGGGACAAGCCTATGTGAATCACTGTGGAAGAGAAGTTTCAGCTAAACAACCAGAATTTCATTGCAGGTAAGATTGTTCAATTGATTAAAAATAGAAATAAAATTTAATATATGCTTACGGGATCTATATTGTCAAATATAAATGTATAAACTTTTGAAAAATATGAAGATATCGTTGATAAATTCCATATTCTCCACACTTTCTAACCTAACATTTAGCCTAGCTGCTACATCAATCTGTATAAGCTATGCTATAATATTGTTCTGTGTGTAAAGTAGGCCTAGGCCTACTTTAGTTGCTGGCTGGTGAGTTTTGTTTCTTTTGTTGAAATTTGAATTACAATAAATGTATCACTGGTTTCGGACACGGCTTATGTATTTGTTGTTGTTGTAGATGTTTGAACAAATGTTTGGAAAAAATTGGAAATGACAATTCTCTGGATATCTTCACGAAGTTTTACAATATGCCGTCCAAGAATGAACAGGATTTGTATCTTCAAGGATTAATTGATGCTATTGATGTCAAACAAAGACGCCCAAGTAAGAAAGAAGATGTTCTGCCTAGGGGAATGAAAAGCGCATCATTTTCTTACCATGCAATTGTAGGAGCATCTAGAAAAGAGGTATGTTTCCGTGCTTTTTGTCAGTGTTTGCTGTGAGTGAAAAAAGAATTAGAAGAATTCGTCATTTAAAACTCTTAGGACGCACTCCCGAGGACAAAAGGGGGAAATCTATCAGTAATACTCTGTCCCCTGAAATACATTATGCTGTTAGCAAACATATTAAATCTTTCCCTTTGAAAGAGTCCCACTACAGTGGAAAGAAAACATACTATTTAAGTGCTGAACTCACATTGAAGGGCATGTGGAAACTTTTTAGAGCAGAAAACCCACAAATGAAAGTTAGCCTAGTTACTTATTGGAGAATTTTTAGAGAAAATTTTAATTATAGATTTGGGCGTCCTCAGGTCGATGTATGCTGCCTTTGTGAGGAATTAAAACTTAAAATAAGAAGTCCTCATCTTAATGAGGTTGCTAAAAGAACAGCAGTTGCAGAGTTGCTAATACACAAAAAAAGAAGCAACAAATTCTATTCTGCTCTGCAACATGAAAAATCAGAGGATGGCCTAAAAGAGAAACATGTACTATCACTAGCCTTTGACTATATGAAAACCATGAGTCTACCCAAAGTTCCTGTGCAGGAACTTTATTATCTAAGACAGCTGTCTGTTAATGTATTTGGTGTACATAATATTAAAGATAACACATCAAACATTTTCCTTTATCACGAGGGGATAGGAAAAAAAGGCCCGAACGAAGTTTGTTCCTTTCTAAATGAGTATCTCAAAACAGTCCCTGATAAATTTACTGAATTAAGGTTATTTTGTGACAATTGTTCAGGACAAAATAAAAATCAGGCCTTATCAAGGTTTTGTTTGTATTTGACAGACTCTGGACGGTTCAATAAAGTGGTACAGTATTTCCCCCTCCGCGGGCATAGTTTTATGCCTTGCGACCGGGATTTTGGAACTATTTCAAAAACATTGCGATATCACGATCGTGTGTTCACTGTTAATGAAATAACAGAATTAATCATTAAGAGTTCTTCCAAACCAAATAAGTTTACTGTTCATGAAGTTCAAGCAGATGATGTGTTGGACTTCAAGAATTGGCAAAAAATATATTACAAGATGTCTTGTGTGTCAAAAGAAACAAAGGGGAAGAATGTACGCAAGGAGGATAAGGTATACTTCCAAATTAGTACCCTATTCCAATTTGAATATGACAGTAAAATGAAAGGGTACGTTAAAGCATTCCCATACATCAACGGTATTGTTTGCCACAACTTTTTCATGAGTAAGAGTAATGCTCAAGTTCATCCACCAACCGAACTTGCATGTCCAGCACAAAAATGGCCGAATAAACGCTGCAAGATTGAGGACATAAAGAAGTTGAGGGCGTACGTACCCCACGAGTTCACACATTTCTTCGAAGAAATATGTAATTGGCCCATAACGGATGCAGATGGACCTGACAGTGATTTTGAGGGAGAAATTGAGAACGAAGGCGCCTAAAATTGTTAACTTAAAAAATGTTTGACTGTTTCTGTAACATAACCTAAAAATTATGTTTTTTTAAATAAATACTAATTTTTGGAGGTTTTTCCTATTTTTTTTAATCCTTTGATTATGATTTTTTTTAAAAGGGCGATTTTTCAATATTTATTATTGCTAATAAAATGGTCATTTGTTACCATAACAACTTAATTTATTTTTTTTATCATGCAAAAATAGCAGTTTTACTATATATTACAAAAAAGTTGACTACCCTAAAAATATTAGAGATTTTAAACAGTTTTTTGTTGCTCCTGAAAAATTTAGTATTGTTGACTTACGCCCTTTAAAAAAAAAACCGATTCAAATAAAGAGCGGTCAGTTTCCCGCCGAGAGGCCCGACGCCGAGGACGCCAGTAGAAGCCCGCCTGCCACAAGATTGGATCACCGCTCAAACGGATCTCCAGGGAAATTGCATATAGTCCCCTCAGACTGGTCTATATACCTATTCGGCCCGTCGTCCTTACCAATCCCTACCTCGGTGATCCTAGATCTCCAATGTACGGTGTTCTCTAGGTTAACTACCTTTGTTTCTTTTTCTTTGGTCGAGTGGTCCTTTTCAGGGCTAAAAGGTGTGCCGGAAATAATCCCACCATTTCTCGCCTCAAACTCCTCAAACCTCCCGGGTCGATCCACAGAGTATATAAATATATACTTACTAGCATCTCCCGTCGCGGCTTTGCCCGCGAATCATTCAAGTTGTAATCTATACGTTTATTAAATCGCATGTTTTGATAAAAAAAGTTTAATATTACTTTAATCCGGCTAATTTTAATGTAGTGTGTAATATTTTAAGAATACAGAATTGTGAATAAAATGATAGAGTAATTTCAGAAAGAGAATATTTTTTTTCTAAATCTGTTATTTTCATCATGTTTACTCATCAATAACTTAAAGTTACTAAAGTTGAAAAATATCAAAAGGCAAAGTAAACAACAACAAAAATTCGTAATTATTCTAGTTATAGGTAAATTATATTATACTATTTAAGAATTCATACTATAAAATACTAAAGAAAAATTTAATTATTTCACAATTCAAATCAAAAAAATTGAACTAAAAATGTACTTATTTAGTATTTAGGACCTCTTTGTAAACTACATTAATTTTTGTTGTCTTCCCTTTAGGTGCTAAAATCACTAAATTATTAGAAGAACTGACCCTAGAAGCACCAACGTACAATTGACCATGAGAAAAACAGTCTTCTCTTAAATCAACTCCTGCAAATTTTAATGTTTGTCCAAATGAAAGACGGTGAAAAAATACAAAAAATTATTTATTTATACTCACGAAATTAATGCTATAGTAAATGTTATTGTACTAACGGAATGTCTTACAAAATAATTGATTTAAACATTTGTTAATTACAACAATACATTTGGAAACATTGAAAATATTTAATATAGTGTGTTTTGTTTTTACTTCAACAGATGTCGTTGTTCACAAAAACCTATCTTAAAAGATAGAAATCCAAATACATACAGTTGTTTGATGTTTGAAATCAGCTGATAATGGAAATATAGGAAACAGTTGACTACAGCTGTTATTATTATAGTCCATAAACATATGTAATGGCGCTTGCATTTTTGTTAAATATTGAGCATATTTTTTGTTGTTTTTATGTTCATTAGATGCTACAGTTTTTCAAAAATATATAAAAACACTCGTGGATTCGAATGGAATACTGTGTCCAAATTTCAAAGCAATCGGTGAAGAACTTTCTGAGATTATCGATTTTGAACAAACGCACATTTACATTTTTATTTATATAGATAGATAGATAGATAGAAGATAGATAGATAGATTAAGTATTAGAGCCTTAATTTATAATCTTCTGATGTTCTATTTAATAAATTTTAATACTATTATTTAGGAAAACTGAACAGTCCAGAAAAGCTTCCATATAGTCTTAATGGCTTCTAAATATACACTGAAAAAATTATTCAATTATTTTTTTTCAACAAAGGCGTACAGAGAGATTGTTTTTATAAGTTCATTGTTCTTATGCAATCTTGTTTATTTTTGGGGGAAAGATGAAATGTAATTATGATCCTACTTATTAAAGAAACTGTTAATAGTTTATAATATTTAAATATGATTTTATATTATTCAATTAAAATTTAGAATGTTGAAAAGGGTTAAATAAATTCTCTCAAAGGATAAAGAAAATTATCTTATATTGATATATATGTATAATTTCTATTTGTATCAGCAAAGAAAGTCCCGCGATATTCTTCTCCAATCACAAACTTCTGTGGGCGTGTATTTTATAACTAACGTCTTGCTTCTAATGGTCGCCATCTTAATTCCAGATTTTCGTTCATATTTCGACAGATTATGTCTTTGTTATTAAATATTTATATGAACTCAGGTGATGTTTTATATTTAGAAATATCTACTTCGTATTTCTGTATATCTCATTTTGTCTCTAGGTCTTCTGTATTTTTATAATCGGCGAAAGATCGGAGTTATATTTTCAATTCGGTTATTTTCCAAGTTGACCTTTCACGTCTAGATAAAAACAAATTATTTAAGTTTTCTTGTCTTTAACTGTGTGTTGTTATTTTTTATGGATTAATCAAATTCTTAGGCGCAATTTTAATATAGGTTTTGATTTGTTTTAGATTGACAATTTTCTGGATTAGTTATAATTGGGTCGGAAAATATTAGATTTAGAATTTGTTTTGATTCGAGTCTTATCTTTTTGCCGCTAGGCGCGTGTATGTTGACGTTTAAAATCAAATGAATGAAATTGACTTGTTTTTCTTTTTGTATTTAATACCCTTTAAAATTAAAATTTCGCAAAATCCTTTCTTAGTGAGCGTCTATGACCTCATACAAATATGCCTTTAAATTTTGGTATCAATATCTTTGTTGGTTTTTGCTCTACGTTGATTCTCTGTCAGTCATTCATTCAGTCAGTCAGTCAGGACAAAGCCGTTTATATATATAGTGATTAAGATTTTTTAATTTTAAAAGAAAGATAAAAATATGACCTTTTAGGCCTAATTATTTTTAATTTTATATTGATAAATCAAATGGTTTAATATAGTTATTAATATTATAATGATGAAAATAGGTTATGACAAAAAATGTTATTTGAGTTATTGTAATGTCGTTGTTCACAAAAACCTATCCAAATACAGATAGAAATCCAAATACATACAGTTGTTTGAAGTTTGAAATCAGCTGATAATGGAAATATAGGAAACAGTTGACTACAGCTGTTATTATTATAGTCCATAAACATATATTATGTAATGGCGCTTGCATTTTTGTTAAATATTGAGCATATTTTTTGTTGTTTTTATGTTCAATAGATGCTACAGTTTTTCAAAAATATATAAAAACACTCGTGGATTCGAATGGAATACTGTGTCCAAATTTCAAAGCAATCGGTGAAGAACTTTCTGAGATTATCGATTTTGAACAAACGCACATTTACATTTTTATTTATATAGATAGATAGATGATAGATAGAAGATAGATAGATAGATTAAGTATTAGAGCCTTAATTTATAATCTTCTGATGTTCTATTTAATAAATTTTAATACTATTATTTAGGAAAACTGAACAGTCCAAAAAGCATCCATATAGTCTTAATGGCTTCTAAATATACACTGACAAAATTATTCAATTGTTTTTCTTTTTCAACAAAGTCATACAGAGAGATTGTTTTTATAAGTTCATTGTTCTTATGCAATCTTGTTTATTTTTTGGGGGAAAGATGAAATGTAATTATGATCCTACTTATTAAAGAAACTGTTAATAGTTTATAATATTTAAATATGATTTTATATTATTCAATTAAAATTTAGAATGTTGAAAAGGGTTAAATAAATTCTCTCAAAGGATAAAGAAAATTATCTTATATTGATATATGTATAATTTCTATTTGTATCAGCAAAGAAAGTCCCGCGATATTCTTCTCCAATCACAAACTTCTGTGGGCGTGTATTTTATAACTAACGTCTTGCTTCTAATGGTCGCCATCTTAATTCCAGATTTTCGTTCATATTTCGACAGATTATGTCTTTGTTATTAAATATTTATATGAACTCAGGTGATGTTTTATATTTAGAAATATCTACTTCGTATTTCTGTATATCTCATTTTGTCTCTAGGTCTTCTGTATTTTTATAATCGGCGAAAGATCGGAGTTATATTTTCAATTCGGTTATTTTCCAAGTTGACCTTTCACGTCTAGATAAAAACAAATTATTTAAGTTTTCTTGTCTTTAACTGTGTGTTGTTATTTTTTATGGATTAATCAAATTCTTAGGCGCAATTTTAATATAGGTTTTGATTTGTTTTAGATTGACAATTTTCTGGATTAGTTATAATTGGGTCGGAAAATATTAGATTTAGAATTTGTTTTGATTCGAGTCTTATCTTTTTGCCGCTAGGCGCGTGTATGTTGACGTTTAAAATTAAATGAATGAAATTGACTTTTTTATTTTTTGTATTTAATACCCTTTAAAATTAAAATTTCGCAAAATCCTTTCTTAGTGAGCGTCTATGACCTCATACAAATATGCCTTTAAATTTTGGTATCAATATCTTTGTTGGTTTTTGCTCTACGTTGATTCTCTGTCAGTCATTCATTCAGTCAGTCAGGACAAAGCCGTTTATATATATAGTGATGTACTTTGTGGTCGATCTACCCATCCGTACCTCTCACTACACTTCTCCCTCTCGTCGATCCAGACGGCCTACGACTCCAACACCTAGGCTACGTGACGACGTAATCCCCAAGAAGCGAACAAAGAAGGACTGTGAGCAGGGGGAAAAAAGGTAAATAAATTATTATTAATATAATCAAAAGATTATTTTCTGTGCGTCCATTTATTGAAAGCTATTATTGGCACACAAACAACCAATTAACATAAATGCAATTGTTATTATATAACAGGCTATACGTCAAAGCAAATTGAGGTTAAATGCTATTTTAATGTGACCAACTTCTGTCTGCTACAAAGTACTATTGGATGATAGCAATATTATAATTAAGTTGGTTTATTTGCTATCATTTGTAAATAAAACAATATTGTTTGTTGGCAAATGTACAAATAATCAATATTTATAAAATTAGATTTGTATCGTTGATTTTACAATGTCATAATCATTTGTATTTCTCGTACTTTCTCCCATGTACGTAGAATAGAGAAAGTTATGGAATCGAGTTTTTTTATAACTACAATATATACGTTTTGAGGTTCCGTAAGTTCAAAAAAAAAATGTTGTTATTTTTATATATAACCTGATGTGACCAAACAGGTCCACGACGAAGCAGCTGAAACCCCTCCCGAAAGAATCCTTCCAGAAATGCTTCCAGTCATAGAATCAACGATGGGATAAGTGCATCGCCAGCCAAGGAATGTCCTTTGAAGGAAATTAATTCAATTTTGATCGAAGCTTATTTCTTTGTTCGTAATCACCATATTTTTTTTATCACATCTAGTATTTTTTGTATGTCTTGTTTTCGTAAAAGTAAATTATGAGAAGTTACATAATGATCAACATGTTCGCCAATATTATACAAGTAACAATAACAAATTCAATTACCTAAACATCACTTAAGTATTGTTGGAAAAACTTCAGAATATATGGGGAAATACTGTTTAATAAGCTTCCTGAAAATGTAAAAAATATTGAAAGCATCAGATCTTTTAGGAGTTCTGTTAAAGATTATTTGATTTCCAAAACATATTATAGTGTAGGAAGAATATCTTAAGAACAATTAAATAAAGTTAGTTGTTACAAGCTTCTAATATTATATGTATACTATTATAACGTGTTGTATTTTAAAATTATTATTGTTGTTGTATTTTTGATATTGTTGGGAAATGTTTCTTTTTTACAATATCACCTGTTTTATGGCTTGGCTATAGAATTGTAAAAATGTTAGGTGACAGTGAGTTAAATTTAAAAAGAAAATAATAATAAAATAAATGTCGGTGATCATCTCTCCAAGACTGGTAGTTTGTGAATTATCGGTAATTTTTTTAAAATTAGTCATGAGGCTGAAATTTCTTAAATTACAGATTCCATTCAAATTTTAGTTACACGTAAAGATTAATTACTCAAAACAAACGCAAGTAGCAAAATATTATAGTTCAGAATAATTGTCAAAAAACAAAGGGAAACCTTAACTGCCGCATTTAAAAGCTTAATTTTAATCAATCGAATACGACTGAAGCTATGTTATGGCATGAGGAAATATAAAAATATATTTTTCAAAGATGGCGTCCAATATACATTTTCACTTTTTGATTGACAACTACCAAACTGACATGATGATAATTAGTTTTTATTCCGTTTTCAGTAAAAAAAGTGTGTGTAATGTTTTTTCACCATTTAATTTTTGTCTAGGATTTTAGAAAATACATTTTCCATGACTAACGAGCAGATTTAAAAAAAATGTAATTTCCAGCAGAACTTTTCACCTCTTGTTGTTAATAATTTCTTTTAAGAATTTAATAAAGTGGAAAAACAGACAATAAATAATATGTCAGGTTTTAAATATAATTTGAAAAAAAAAAAATTAAAAGAAGAATAGATTGGGAAACACAGAACCAAGACTAAATCTATCTGACAGAGGTACAGTTAGTCAATGTCACTTAGAATATTGACCCTTCTCAATATCTAAGAATAGAAGCTACTTCTTCTTCCTCAAATATCAGCCTCGGCATCTTAGCTCAACAGCTCACCTCCCATTTCCTCCCTGGGGTTCATTTTCAAAATTTAATTTCATCATTTACTTAACCATTTACATAAAATTGAAACATTTGTCTTCTTTTTTTATATATAAGTAGTATACAAGTGGTTTTCACTGCCAGTGAAATTGATACTAAAATAATATCTATTTTTGAAGAACTATGACATGAATATTTTTTTTAAATGTAAATTTTCTTACTGGCCACAAAATTTTCCATCCACTAAATTATATGATAGAATATAAAGTGTAAATTATATTAATACAATTTGTAATGAGTATAATTACATACATGTATTAAATTGACCTCACAATGTGAAGTACGAAATTTGTCAATAATTTAAAACCTGCGATTATAACATACATGGAATCGATAACTTAATAAATTTAACAACTAAAAAAACAAAATTAATGTCCTCAGCAAGCCATTGTTATGATTGCGGTATTAAAACAGTATTTCCTCTACAAAGAAAGGTACTCAAACACAAAATAAACCACCTTACAGTTATGGTACTTCCATAAGTTCTGTTTACATTTAAATTAAGTTAGGCTACACTAGTAAAGGAAGCCTGTTGTAATACTTGGCAACACAGCATAGTGTAACAGGAGCCACATGAAAGTCTCTTGGTCTTATTTAGTAGTTATTTTTTTGGTTAAAAACTTAATTAATTTAATTCATAAGACATAATAAGAAGTTTTTCATAAAATATATTGATGTAAAAGTGAGGATTTGATTTCATTTAAAGATATCTAAACATGAGATCGTAGTGGCATATTTATAAATAAATTTTAGCTTGACTTGTGAGATAATATTAGATAGAATAAAACTCGAACACAAGATCTCACAAGAATTGCCTTTACTTGATCAAACGCGTTTCAACGACAAAGTCGCCATCCTCAGTGAAACATGAGCTACAATAACTAAACTATAACTTACCTAGCACTTTGCCATACCCTGTATTTATACAAAACTAAAGGGTCGTGGTCTAAACCTACTTTCTAATATTAAGTGCCTCACGTTATTCTAAATAACTTAAAAGTTAACATTCTAACTAATACAATATGTTTAACTAATCTTATATCTAAGACTACATTTTATATTTTACTTTAATATAGAATTTTGTATCGTGCCTAATTCATTATTTACAGTTATATCCAGTACTTCCTAATAAAAAAAAGTTTCCCACACATCTATTGTATTTAATTTTGTAACATTTTTCAACAACACAGAGTTTCATATTTTGAAATAATGTTTTTAATATAAACAATGTTTGGCCATAGCTGATTTATCAGGCCTATTATATTTGAAATGGGCAAAGTATTCTTTTGATTTTATCCTAACATTTCGTTATGTTCGGCTTATATATTTTTTCGGACATATTTCACAATTGATACAATAAATTCCTGATTTATCTTGTTCTTAAATTTTATCTTTTAGATTTCCCAAAATTTTACAAATATTATTCTCGGCTGACATTGCTACATTTAAATTTGCATATTTACTTGGCTTTTTTTTTTACAATATTTGACATTGGAGGAGCAAATGCAGTTTAAACCCATCGTTGTCGAAGCATAGTTAATGTGAGAGACATTAATCCCAGGAAACTTATGGTATTGATTTCACTAACGACTTCATCGCGCAAAAATACCAAGGAAAGGGGGTTTGGTTTATTTATGCAAAATTAATGCAGTTGGTTTTTTTAAATTTTAAAATAAGCTTATTACATTGAAGCTACTTAAACCAAAACGAACATAACTCAGAGAAAGCAACTGGTTTTTACTATACAAAATGACAGCAGTTATCGCAAACATAATTTAATTTACATATGATTCATTAACAAGGAAGAAGGAGGTTAGGAGCAAGATATAATTGTGGGAGATTGCTTTAAAACTATTTCCTTATGTTAGTATTGTATTTAGTAATAATATGCTGTGGGGGTGTTTGAAAGGTATTTAAGTATATTTTAAGTAAACTGCAGTCTGAGGTTATATTTTTCCCCTTCAATTTTTTATTAACCATAAAAAAAAGGTTAAGTAATACTCAAAAATTGACATCTCTGTTTTTTGACTCATCTTTATTTTTTTCAGGAAATCAAAAAGTAATTTTTGACATGCCGTCCATTCTTTGTTGTTCTTGTTGTCTGTATATAAACACGATAGTGGCCACAAAAATTAAGAAAGGGATATGATATTTGGTATACGGGACTAGTGTGTGTGTGCATATAACACTATTATAATTAAACAAAATCAAATTGAAAATATCAAAGAGGGAGTCTTATAAACAGTTTTCTATTCATACCTCCTATATTTATCAACTTGAATTAGATATATTAACTTAACATTAAATTAGATATATATTTGTATAATTCAATTCTGCATGTAATGGTACCAACCCCACCTCAACAATAAACTACAAAACTATAATACAAATACTGCCAGCTTTAAACAAACACCCCTACAAAACAAGTCATATCCATACAACAATGTACAACCACTCAACCAGTTTACATCAAATACTTTACATTACAATACCAATACTGCCAGCTTCAAACAACCACCCCCACAACAAAAGTCATATCCATACAACAATTTACAACCACTCAATCAACCTTACATCAAAAACTTTACATTACAATACCAATACTGCCAACTTCAAACAAACACCCCCACAACACAAATCATATCCATACAACAATTTACAACCACTCAATCAAGCTTACATCAAAAACTTTACATTACAATACCAATACTGCCAACTTCAAACAAACACCCCCACAACACAAATCATATCCATACAACAATTTACAACCACTCAATCAAGCTTACATCAAAAACTTTACATTACAATACCAATACTGCCAACTTCAAACAAACACCCCCACAACACAAGTCATATCCATACAACAATTTACAACCACTCAACCAGTTTACATCAAAAACTTTACATTACAATACCAATACTGCCAACTTCAAACAAACACCCCCACAACACAAGTCATATCCATACAACAATTTACAACCACTCAATCAACCTTACATCAAAAACTTTACATTACAATACCAATACTGCCAACTTCAAACAACCACCCCCACAACAAAAGTCATATCCATACAACAATTTACAACCACTCAATCAACCTTACATCAAAAACTTTACATTACAATACCAATACTGCCAACTTCACACAAATACACACATCATAAACACCTTCCAAACTCCAGAACAGCTGCAACAATATTTATTTTATGGTGTTCTCAGTTATTTCCAATTTCCCAGTCGTGAATGAAAAACTCCACCACCCAAAAAAAGGATCCAGAAATTTCACAGGCTGTTTTTAAAGGGCTTTTTATCGTGAATTTGTATTAATTTGTTGTGGAGTTTATTCATAAGAATAACACCAGTTTGACTTTTTATACTTTTCAAGTTTGTATGCCCTCCGTTGGTAGTTATTTCTTTTCCTGATGTTAAACCCATACTGTTATCTGTCGTCAGTATGATTAAATTTACAGTCCACAATTACTTCAAAAATATACATACTTAGGAATTATTGACAGCTCCGTAAAAGTATGTTTGGGTTAGGCCAGCTACAACTCCTTGTTGTAACGTGAACAATAATTGTGTCAGAGTGAGAAGAAAACAAGAGTTTAAGAGAGATCATTTAAGGAAGGGATCTAACCCAAGTAGAACCATCTAAACTAAATCAGGATTGCCAAACCTGCCCTTATTCTATGTGAGTAACTGAAAGGATTTACACTTTTGACAATATTATTAATTTTAGAGACTATTGGAATGAAAAATATTTAACTTTGGTTCTAAAATTTTAAAAGTTTAGAATATTTTTTTCTGTTAGTTGATTACAAAATATGTTTATATTTCAAACATTTAAAAGTACGAATACTTTTAACCACTGTTTCGTTTTGATATAAACACACTTTAAACATCGAAATTCGATTTTATAAGTGAGCAACTCCGCCAAAGGCAGAAGGAGATAAAGAAAACCACATGAATATCAGTTAAAATAAGATACAGTAAACAAAATCAAATGTTAAAAAAACAAAATAAACTGCTCCCAAACATTGCATAAATATTTTCACTTGTATATATGCTTCAACTAGAAAAAAACTTGTTAGTAGTTTGATATGTGGTGAAGAGGAAAGCTGCCAACTCCTAAATTGACCCGCCACTAGCTACACTCGTGTCGAACCTTGCAGTAGCTCAAGTTTAATTTGAAATTTGTTTAGTACTTGCTAGGATGGAACACTTAATAAAACTTTCATTCTGTTCGCGCTTTTATTGGCAACTCTAGTGAACAGCGTAGTTATTTCTATTTAAATATCACCTGTATCATAAACTAATCACAAGTTTATGGCGTAGTTGATTGAAATGACTGTTAATAAATGTCCAGATTTTTTTTTTCAATTTATTCTCACTATAATTTCCATCCAATTTGGCCCGCTGTCAATTTTTACATTACATAACAATTGATTTTAAAGCTGTAGAAAATAAGAGAAAACTTTTTATATGATTTCTTTGAATTGCTTAAGTGATATGTATTTATATAAATACTTTTTACAATTCTGTTCATTTCTTTTTACAACAGATATGTAGCTAACTAAAGAAGTGTGATAGTGGCGCACGGATACTGAACACATAAAGTCAATTATAATAAGCGTGATTGATCTACTGTTTCATATTACGCATGCGTAATCCCTATTTCTTGGAAATAACGATAGATGTCGCCTAGTAATAACACATCAATTATTTAGCTATGACTGATCACGGACGTTTGTCTAATTCATAGGGCACTAAAGTTGTACTTCCTTATGCTGAAAAAGTGTTACAGTGACAATTTGGACTGCAGTAAGAAACACCATTCTCCGTTTATACTGTAAATTTGAAGAAGGCAGCATACAAGAAGAGAAACGACCTAAAGCGTGTCCTGTTCGTTCTCCGAAAAATAACAAAGCTCTTCGAGTTGCCACCGTTAAAGTCTACACGACGAAGTTCAAGAAAAATAATAATATCTCATCATACAGCACAAAGAATTGTACAGCTGTTTGTGTACAAATTGACTATCTTAACAGATCCTAACAATAAAAAAAAAAAATGCATTTTGCATAATTGTAGTAACAAAAAGATAGTGTTCTGTTCAACACGTTGTTTTAAAACAAGGCCTATTTCCATATGTATGGGACTGTTAACAAACAAAATGTCCACTTTTGGGTAACAGCAGAACATCAAATCGTGCATGAATCACAACATCATGGCACAAAAGTAACTATTTAGGCAGCTTTAACCAGTCAAATTAAGGGTAGTGTTTTTCAACGCTATTTGGAAATGTTAAGGAATTATTTTCTACCCAAACAGATTTGCCTAATGGTTTGTGCAAGATGGTGCAATCCCTCACACTGTAATGTTTTGTTGGATTTTTAAATTCAGTTTTTTGGTGATTACGTAATTTCAAATCCTATCCGGGCCGCGACAATAAAAGTTTCTTTTGGTCGCACTTGAGCACGGATTTAAATCATTGTGATTTTTATTCGTGGCGATATTTAAAAGAAAAACTTTTCCCGTTAACTTTTCCAGTAGCGTAGGCACCCAGAGCAAGACAGGTATAGGAAGATAGTTTTCCCATTAAAACTATTAAGAAGTATATGTTTCATGTAAAAAACTTTTCCTAAATATTATATATATATATATATATATATATATATATATATATATTATATAATTTCCCTCCAGAATCAATACAGATACAAAATATTAACACATCTATTACAGCTATTATATACAATAGTAATCAGTGAGAGAGAAAAAAGAGAAAGAAAAAAAAATTCAAACAAAAAAAATTAAAAAATCTACAATAGACAAAAAGTGTACATTGACCTGTACCATATTCTTAAATATATACACTTACGCCCAATCATACTTACACACCTATACATAAAACTAATATACATAGCTTATCTAAACTAAAAGTATAATAAAACATGTACTTAAATAGAAAATATAATATAATTCAGAGAAAATCCTCCATTACCTCCTCTAAAGGCATAGCCAACTTTGGGGATAGTTACTCGTACATTTTGCGAAATAAAATATGACAGCAGTAAGACAAAATTATAACCTAACGATATATAGCTCCTAAAACAAAAACTAAGAGTTTTCTTTAACTTTTCCCAAAAAATATCGGCGAGCATTCTACACAAATATTAACAATATATACATTCACATGTTCTTACTTATCAAGAGAGAAAAAAGTAAAAGATAAATCATAATAAAATTGACACATATTCTAAAACATATGTAAGAGCAATAATACATAAGGGTCAATATACTATTCAATAACTATTAACTATATATATTAAACAAGTGTTCAACCTCCTCCTGTTCAAAGAGCCAACTTCTCAATTTTCGCGAAAAATTAAGTACACGTGTTCCCACAAATCAAACAATATAATTGTAAATGCGTTTCAATGACAATTTATCAACCTACTTGGAACGTTGAAGTGATTAAAATGAATAATCTTTTAAAAGTCATACAAAAATTATTCCCTTCGGTTACATGATACATACATTTAATTGTTTTCACTAATGTATGTATAATTTTTCCATTATTATGTTTGTATTACAATTACAAGAAATAATTTACAATATAGTTTTTAAATCAAAACACATATAATTTTACTTTTATGGTATTTAATTCGTAGTAGGCTAGAGAAGAAGAATTTTCATTTTAAATTTATAGTATCCTCAGATTATTGATTTTTTTATTTTTTATTATTATTCTTTTTTGTAACTTGGTTGAACGTAAATAAAAGGTAATCAATTAAAATTAGAATTGATTTGATGAGAAAAATATAGTTTGTGAATTTGTTCACACAGCTCACTTACTTCCGGCATCAAGAAGTATAAAAATAGGAGATGAGAGATTAATACAAACTGAGAGAAAATCAGTTCTACGCAAATCGTAATAATTTATTTGTATGTGACACGATTAATTTTTAGTTGTTAGTATTTGTAACTGAACTTTTCTTACAATTATTGTAATTAATAATAATTACTATGAAAATCAATGAGGAGAGAGAGAGAGAGAGAGAGAGAGAGAGAGAGAGAGAGAGAGAGAGAGAGAGAGAGAGAGAGAGAGAGAGAGAGAGAGAGAGAGAGAGAGAGAGAGAGAGAGAGAGAGAGAGAGAGAGAGAGAGAGAGAGAGAGAGAGAGAGAGAGAGAGAGAGAGAGAGAGAGAGAGAGAGAGAGAGAGAGAGAGAGAGAGAGAGAGAGAGAGAATTATTAATTAATTCTGTACCTCCAATTCAAGGACAAAACTAACAGTTGGTGTTGTCACAACTATTGAGTTGTGCTCAATAGCGGTTTACAGTTCTAATCAAATTATATGTATTATTAAATGTTTCTAAAAACTTTGAAGTTCAGTGTTTGTATAAATTTATAAGTCGAATAAATGTGACAATTAAAGTTTAAAAACAGAATTACAAAGGTTTCATAAAAAAGAATTGGTGACGTATCCAATTGTAAAAGGCAAACTAACGATGTAATTGTTTTGTGTATTTATCAATTTTAATACCTAATTTGTAAGATTCACCCCTGTTTATTAAGTTTTAATACCTGAAAAAATGATCTGAACTAGCTTTAAAATATTTTGCACAGAACTTGTATAGGTTTTCTTCTTTTTTTGACGCACTTATTCCTTGCGATTTTAATGAAATAAATACAAACAAATCTTACATAATACGCAAAATTCGATTTCTCTAATATTGATGGCAACACTATAAAATAGCCTACATACCTCCGAGATGTTTGTTTCTGGATTCGAAGCAGTAGTCTTCCTTAAATCACTTATACTAGTTCCTGGCGTGAGTGTATTGGCATCATCATCAGTCTGCACGGAGTACATGGAGAAGCGATGAGTATACATCGGAGGTAGATGTAATGCTGAAAACACGTGTAGAGGAGCAAAGCGATGGATTCCTGTCTCATCAAGAACAGTGTAAGGTACTTGTCCTGTAAGAACTGCTCTGGAAGCATCTCGCGGAACTACAGCTTGAAGACCGTGTTTTATTATAAGAAGAATACCATGCCGTTGAGATCTTAACATAAAATCTTCCATAGCTAAACTGTTATCAGTTTGTAATAGCGATGTTGGAATATCTTTAGAGTTTTGAATCAGAGGAGTTTCCTCTGGAACTATCATCAGTGCACCGCTTACTCTGACCAGTTCCCTAACGAGAGGATTAGATCTCGCTAAATCAGGATCACTTTGTAGTTGACCCAAGGCTGATTTAAAATTAGGACGTTTTTCTGCTAATTGTCTCATGACCGTCAATCTTCTAAGAATATCCATAGTCATTCTATCTCCAGCGAGTAGTTCAACTGTATTTGGATCCGATATGACACCTAACAACGTCGCGGCTACATCTCTCATGCCTAGAGCTTTAGCCAATCCTACAGCTTGTAATATTAAAGATTTTAAACCTAAGCCATCCGTATCGTTAAGTAATTCTAATACACTCAACTCACTGGAATCGCGTACTGCATCAATGATAGCACGTTCTAACGTATCGGCGGCATCTTTATTTGTCGTAGCATCATTAAATGTCTCCGATATCTTCTTTATAATAGAATCTATAAAACCCGGATTCCCTTCACACAAGTGTGTCAACGCTAAGCTTACAGCTTCATTATCACCTAATACGGTTAATAATTTTTCAATTACATTTCCATCGCCGATTATATTCCCTTGCATTAACTCATGTAAAGTACTAAGTTTGCTGTCTCGGAGTGGTGCCAATTCCTCAGATGTCAATACAAACTTGTGAATCCCGTCTACGATTGATACCATTTCATCAGGTTTGGTGCATAGAATTTTTTCTAACACGCTACATATTGCTGTATACGCTCCAAATTCACTTTCAGAAAGAGAAGCAGCTTTTAACATTGCTTTGAGCGCTTTAAATTCACTTTTATTTTTCTTAGCTGATTGATCTATTGGTACGTTGCAATTTAAATCTGCCACCGTTGCCATAATCTGACTTACTTTTATAGTTGAAACTGCATCGAGACCTAGTTTTGTACATAATGTACAAGCGATACCCATAGCTGGAACTGTCCTTACGTCTACAACTGGAACTTCCGCTGGAACTTGTCTTCCGATAACCATCCCTGCTTCTGATAGTTGTCGCATCATCCGGGAATCTATGGCTTCTTCTCCAGATGCTGGAGCGAATATTGAATTAGAACCTATGTGCGGTTTGAGAAGACTCAACTCTTCAGGTGTTACAGAGAAACCTTGAACTGTAAATTCTATCTCTCCTTCAGGATTATCTTGTAAGTCTGAAGCGATAAAACGCAAGCCTTCACTAGTTTCAACAACTTGACCAGGTATAAAAGTCACATTATCGCCAGTTTCAATCACCCGACCTGGAACAAATCTCGGACCTTCGATTGTGTCTACGACCTGTCCAGGAACAAAACGAGATCCTTCATTATCAGTTGAAATTACTTGTCCAGGAATAAACGTAGGCCCTGCTTTTGTTTGAACAATTTGTCCGGGAACAAATTTTGAGCCTTCTTCTGTTTCGACTGTTTGTCCGGGAACAAATTTAGGTCCTTGCCGTGTTTCAACAATTTGACCCGGAACAAACTTCGCACCATCTTTAGTTTCTACTACTTGTCCAGGGATAAATTGTTCTCCTCTGTCAGTAGTCACTACTTGTCCCGGAACAAATTTGTCATCCATTATAATTCCTGGAACGAATTTTACTTCTTTTCCTCTAACTAATCTTCCTGGAACTACTTTTCCGGCTGGTAAACCTGATGCTACGCCTGGAAAGAATTCAACACCTTGTGATGTTTGTACCATATGACCATAAATTGAGTCAGATTTTTCCGTTGTATGTATTGCTGCACTATCCATCGACAGACCTAAACTCATGCTATCATGGAACACTACATCGTCTAAACTTTGTGCAGTAGCAAATTTAAAACTACCATTATCAGATGTTGAAGTTGTTCCTGCTACAAAATTTATATTTCCATTATCAGATTTCATGACTTGCCCTTCAACAAATTTTCGTCCATCAGGCGTATCAATAGTAGCTCCAGGAACAAATTTAACTCCGTCTTCAGTTGTCACGGATACACCAGGTACAAAAATTGGTTCATTATTGATACCTTCTGTAGTTTGACCAGGTACAAAACAAGGGCCATTATTAGTGTTTACAGTTTGACCAGGTACAAATTTGACATCTCCATCAGTCGTAACCATAGTCTGTCCAGGAACAAAATCCCAACCATTTTCAGTAGGAATACTTTGACCAGGTACAAACAATGTCTCTCCAGTAGGCTCTGAACATGTCTGACCAGGAACAAATTGAGGTCCATTAGGTGTTGAAACAGTTTGTCCAGGAATAAAACTAGCGTTTTCTGGATAATCTCCTTTCACGACTTGTCCTGGAATAAATTTAGGTCCTTCAGATGTTATAACAGTTTGTCCGGGCATGAACTTTGATCCTTCGGTTGTGATTACTGTCTGTCCTTGCACAAACTTTTCGCCATCTCGAGTATACAAATTCTGTCCCGCAACGAATACCATTTTTGTTTCACCCGAAGGATCTTCAACAGGAACAGTTTGACCGGGAATAAGTTTAGGTCCTTCAGGAGTTAAGACCGTCATTCCAGCAAGAAAAGCTTCCCCGCTTGGAGTATTAACAGTTTGTCCTGGAACAAATACAGATCCATTTGGTGTAGCCACAGAAAGACCAACAATAAACCTCTGAGCTGCATTCACATCCAATTTAAGTCCATGAACTTTCTTCCCGTCTTTTTCTTCAACAGATAGAACACCTTTACTAATACTATTAACTAGATCTGGAATTTCATTTATACGAGGCAACAAATCCAATGCTGGACTTTCTTTACAAAAAACTTCATCAACGTGTGCAGTTTTAGACAGATCACTGGAATCCAACGTTTTAATGCATGCTTGAAGAACGGGTTCTGGTTCGACTATAAGCGGAGTCAATGGAGCTACACATATTGTAGCTTCAAATCCTGTAACGTTATTCGGAACCATTACAGGCTGTTGAATAACTCCTGGAATTGATTCACTGAGCGAAACAACTTCCGGTTCAATATAAACAGGAGTCGGCATTGATTTAGTTAACGGTTCTTCTTTCACTTTCTTCGGACGTTTACCAACTTTTTCTACATCAAATTTATCAATAATATTATTAAAAATATCAGCACCACATCCCCTAATTATATCACGACTTTCAATACGGAATTTATTCCAAACTTGAGGCTGAACTTTATTCGGTTTGAATCCATTTAGTTTGCTCGGATCAAGTTTCATTACTTTAGGTTTTTTCGGTGTTACAGTCTCTTCTGCTTTCTCCGCTGCACGTTCTTTCTCTTCGAAAATTTTTCTCACTAAATCCGTACCACCTGCGCCTCTTTTACGTTTAGGTCTAAGATTTACAACTTCTTCGCTCGGTCCTTCACCATCGTATAATTCCAAACCGTCTATTGACATTTCCGACACATCTACAGCGACATCTCCACCTCGTCTTAACTTCAACAACAATGTATCTGAATCCTTAGCAAGCATTACATTCTTAATATCACCATCTCTAACAGCCGCTTCAAATTCAGCAGAAACAACTAAACTGCATCTTCTCTCGGCAACTTTATACACATAGTGTACGCTACTGTCAGTTTTCTTCGACGCGAGAATTTGTGAAAGGTCGGACGATTCTTCGCACTGTGGAAATACATAGTGAAAATCTGAAAGCAAAACGTGTCGTTTTTCCGTTGAAGGAGATTCCAGAGGCGACTGTTCTATTTTTTTCTTATTTGGAAGTCCAAGAAGAACAGGTATATAATGATGATTTGGAAGTCCGTAAGCTTTGGACGTAATTTTACAGAAACGTTTTGCATCCACTGGTGAAATCGGCGGAAGCAGTGGAAAATAATTTGGTTTTGGAAGATTCCGACTTTTCCCCGTGATACGACAAAACGTCGACATTTCCGTACCGTTTAACAAAAACAATTACTTTGGTAATACGTTGACTGAATGTAATTCGATGCAATGTTTTTAACTTTGGCAAACGTTTGAGTTCTGTCAATCAAAACAATTTCTGCACTTTCCAACTAAACCAAAAACTCTTTCGAACAGGTGTTGGGAACCTTCCAGAAATGCCAGTCATTCATCTTCCTTTGAAAATAATATATTGCTCAAGTTTAAAAAAAGTTTTCTAGAAAATCCCCAATGGTGACAGGCGATGAGGGTGTAGTCAGTCCTGTACTTTAAAATGTATTTATAATATTAAATATAGCATTCACAAACACTTTAAATTTTGTGATATATTTTTTAGCGATAAACTTATATCACAACACTTTATATAAAACAGCACAGTACACTATTAACACACATAAAATGATTTGGTTTAATAAACACTCAGTTATGAATTTCGTAATAACATTTTGCAACTCGTGTGTAGAACGGAACACCAAGACTGAGCACACCCCGTCGCGATGGAATATGAACCGCTACTGAGGCGGAGATCCACGCCGTCGGTGAGACATCCACTGTCACAATACGCAAGCGCAACTCTTATCGCATCCATCGAACACCTCAATTGTTACAGACTTCAGAGAGTGCCAAAACTTTCGCACAGTTCCGATGTTGCTATTTGTAGACAGTTGACTTAAGCTACGTTACCCTTGAAAGCTGTAAATACTGTTTGCTTTACGGAACAAATCGTTTTAAACTCGTTGAATAAATCATATTGATTGATTTATACGGGAGACTTGTTGTTAAACGTTTCATAAATTTTAAATCGTACAAAATTCTGAGTTATATTGCATCAAAATTGAAATTATATTTCATTTTTAAATAGTGCTGCCGATAAAGTTTAGCTTTACTGAAAGGGGGATATTTAAAGTGAGATTAATTTGATACAAAAAATCTACTTTAGGATTTATTTTATGTCACTTGAGACGAATAAAATTAATTTATTAATTTTCTCACAAATACGTAATGTAGAAAAATATAAATTAAAAAATCAATGTCCGAGTTTTTTGTGGATAGATCCGTTTCGACGTCTCCTGAATAAAAAAGTGTTTTTTTAAAAAAATACGTATGTCTGTCGTACGACGAGCTCTACAGCCTAGACATTTGAACCGATTTTAATCAAATGTGCTACACCTCGGGGCGTTTTCTTTTCATTTTATTATTTTTTTATTTTTTTTTTATGGCTTAACCGCCAAAGAAAATAATAAACACCAAATTACGAATATCTCAAAATCGACGCTAAATATTTTGATCAAATTTTGTCCAAGTGAACCCTTTTAAGGACCGTGAAAAACTTATTAGTCGCCATCTTTCCAAATTGCCGGCCCGTGAGTTATCGGTGTAAAACAAAATATCAACCACGGGCTGTTATAAAATACGTTATTTCTCAAAATCGACTCTACCAATTTTGTTCAAATTTTAGTGAAAAGCTGAAGATTTTTTATCTAAACTCGTGTGCAAAATTGAAAGGAAAATAATAAGCCTATTACTGTTCAGGAAAACTTGCCAAAACACATAAATGAACCTTTAAGTAAATAATATCTACGTTAAGGACGTGTTTACAGCATAAGCGAAACTAATGTAACCCCAACTGAAACCTTCCTATGGTTCATTTACACTTTTTGGCCGACATTTTTAATAAGAAATAGTTTTGTTTGGCGTAGTGATAAAGTTAGTGCAGAGTTTTGCACCATTTATTTAACATGAATCAGAATTGAGATAATCGACAAAACAATTCAATTATATTCTTAGCTCGATATTTTTGGCCGAGGTACACCTCGTAGTAAGGAAAACAAGGATTTACAGAAACACGAAAACATCGGGCACCTTGTTTCCTTATTATATTTTTAGGTGCTAACATTTTTTCGATACAATAAATCGTAAGGATTTGCATCAAAATGAAATTGAAATTTTCTTAAATAATCCACTAAATTAATTTACAAGTATTAAAATGTACAGGTAGACAAGTGGTTTGGGGGGAATAAGATTCGAAGCACAGTAAATGGTCCGAGCCGTGTGTTAAAAGAAATTAGGACATAGTGCATCTTTACTGAATAGCCTTTTTATTACCTAGGTTTACTTGCAAAATTTGGATGATATCGAAAAGTAAAATTGCTACTGATTGAGCATTAACTCTTTAATTCCCCTCATAGTGAGTAAGAGTGTGACAATCTCGAGCTACCCTAGCTGGATCTACAGCTTCGTCATATAGTCTGGATTTGGATTCATCTCTTTCATCTATCCTATTAGGTCTCTTTACCCCTCCTCTTGTTCTCTTCCAACCCTGCTATTATAGTATGCGAAGTCAAGTAGGATCTCTATTTTACCCTCTCTTTATTCTTTTTACTTTTAATTCCCTATATATATATATATATATATATATATATATATATATATATATATATATATATAGTTCTGTAGCTAATCCAATGTATTTCCCCAAAATCCAAACCTAACTAAATCCCTACTAGATTCCTAACATAGATTTCTCACTTATTACCCCACCAGAAAACTTTTATATTCACCACATTTCATCAAAATCGTTAGGCCCGTATTCAAGATAAATAACCAAAATATCGGCGCTTCTGAGTAAATGTATTTTAAACTAGTGTTAATGAACATGGCGTCGTCAATAGGGGTCTAAGCGTAAATATTTTTATTGTAAGTAAAAGCTACGTCTAAAGAAAACCGTTACCATAAACTATAAATAATTAAATGTAAACGTTTTTTTACATCTCTGAACTTGGGGGGGGGATTGAGTTAGTTTAGGTTAGGATCAACATTTTCAGGGGAGACTGGGTTAGATTAGATTACGTTAGGTTAGGTTAGATGTTTTCTGGGAAGATTTGGTTAAGTTAAGCTAGGTTAAACATTTTCGGGGAAGATTGTGTTAGGTTAGACATTTTCAGGGGAGTGTATGTTAGGTTACATTAAATATTTTTAAGGAATATTGGGTTAGGTTAGAAATCTTTGGATAGATTGGGTTAGGTTAGGTTAGACAGTCTTTGTGGAGATTTGGTTAAGTTAGGTTAGCCTACACACTTTTGAGTTAGATTGGGTTAGGTTTGGTTAGAAATGTTTTTAAATGTTTAAAGATTGAGTTAAATTAAGTTAGACATTTTCGGAGAGAATGGGTTAGGTTAGGTTAGACATTTTTAGAGGAGTGTGTATTAGGTTAGGTTAAATATTTTTAAGGAATATTGGGTTAGGTTAGAAATCTTTGGGGAGATTGGGTTAGGTTAGGTTAGACAGTCTTTGTGGAGATTTGGTTAAATTAGGTTACACCCTTTTGAGATAGATTGGGTTAGGTTTGGTTAGAAATGTTTTGCGGATTGAGTTAGGTTAAGTTAGACATTTTCGGAGAAAATGGGTTAGGTTAGGTTAAAAAATTTTCGAGGAGATTGAGTAAAGATTAGGTTACACATTTTTGGGTTAGTTTTGATTAAACATTTTTTTGGGGGAAATTGAGTTGGGTTAGATTAGGTTAGACATTTTTCGAGGAGATTGGGTTAGGTTGGGTTCGACATTGTCGGGGGAGATTGGGAAGAATTACATTTTTGATTGTTTGAATGAGCCTGTGAGAAAAATATTGCATTTGTTTTACACCCGTGATGTCACTTTCCGCCGGCAATACTTTTACGTTATCTTCAATCACTTATACACGACAAGTATTTCGGGGAGAAAGTTTAATAAAAAATAATGTTACTCACATACATTCAACATATATTGACATGATTTGATATCATGCTATTCCGCCTGGGTTACTTGGTGCAATCTAAGGACATCAAATTCTACATAAGCATTATCCTGTTTCTCTAGAAGAATAATTATAATAGATTTTACAACTTAATTTGTATAGTGAAATAAAACTTTACTAAATTGTGTAAAAACATTGCACAATCTTTCTCAGTTCACTATCCTCAAAACCAAAACAAAACAAAAGTTTCCAAAAATGTCAATTCTGTTGTTGTCAGTCAAAAAGTGAAAATGAACCATGTTTGAAAAAAAAAAGTTTAAATATTTAAACTTGTTTTGCTTATAATAAACGTGTTTTCAGCGTAGATCGCATTTAATTAAAACCCAGCTTTTAATTACACCGGTCAAGGTTAATTTCTGTTTATTGCTAATTATTGCTGAATCGTAATATATTTTTACTTGCAATTTTGGACTCTGTAGGTCATAAATCTTCACATTTCACTAAAATCTAAACGAAATTGGCAGAGTTGAATTGAAAAATTACGTTTTATATCAGCCTCATGATTTTTTAGTTTTAACTCATGAACCGGCATCGCGAACAACACGTTTTATTTGACTCTTTAGGGAGCAAAATTGTATAAAAATCGTTCTATCCTATTTTGAGAAAATCGTATTTTTCCTTCATGTCAAATTGTAACTTTAAAATTTTGATTTATCAACAAAAAAAGTTGATGGCGTCATTGTGTGACTTACCCAGCCCTATCATACAATGTAAAGCAGATCCTGGAAGTGTAATTTTTTGTACGAAATGTTAAATTTTACTGGTAAAGTGTTTTGTTCAGTATCGGTAGTATAGGGCAAGATTGTAGTATTACACAGGTTAATGAAATTCATAATTGTGTATAGGCTTTTTTGACGTCGGCTAAGCTTTAACGGGCCTCGAAATACAGGGTTTCTCATAAGTAAGCTGTTAAATGATTCTGTGGTTCAACATAAAGAAAGAATTAAGAATACAAATTATTCCAAAAACTCTTATTTTTCATATATCCGTCATTTTGTTTTTTTTACAAGAACATTATAACTTTGGTAATTAAAAATATATCGAGTTCAGATTTGGTATACGCATATTGTATTTTACGTTTTATAGAAGTACCGAAAATAAAGAATTTATTTTTTATAACTTCAAAAAGGCTGCAGTTTAAATATATAATATTGAATATCTCGAAAACTATTAACTTTACAAAAAAATGTACAAGAAACAAAAACGTTTACTTTTTTAATGGCAAACAAAACGGTTTTGTATATTTTCTATAGGTCAAAAGATAACAGAGTTATTGATAAAAAACAGGAAACTAATAATTTCTTGGTAGTTCTCTACAAAACCCAAGGATGACCTAGAACCAAAATATTTTTGAAAACTAATACTATTAATACAAATTTTATAATCCATTGTTCTGAATTTCCTAAAAAACCAAATCTGATATTTAACTATTTCAAAATGGCGCCTATTTAATTTTTTCGTGATTATTATCTCGAAACGAACAAAAATTGCATTTATTAAATAAATTGCAAACATACAATTTACATTTGTTTTATTTCTGTACGTTTCGAGATATTTATCACTAAAAAAAATATTTAAATAGGCTCCATTTTGAAATAGTTAAAAATGTCACCATCACATAAGTTGAAAGCATGTAGAATTGAAATCTGCAAATTTATATCTAATTTATTATGATACAAGTTGATTAACGTTCGAGATATTAAGAAAAAATTGTTTACAATGGCCGCAATTTTGACATTTTCAATTCAGTTTTACTGATTTCCAATAGAGTAGGCCTACCTACTATATGAGCACACCCCTTATACTCCTTATACCGAATTTATCTTAATGTCTGTGGCCACTATCGTGTTTACGTAGAGACAGATGGACGCCATGTCGAAATTTACAATTTTGGTTTCCTGAGACCATGAAATATTAAGATCAGTTCGAAAATGGAGGAAGAAAAAGAGTCACAAGATAAAAACGTGAATGACAGTCAGTCAAACAAAGGGACAGAAGCCAAGTCTCTCTCTCTCTCTCTCTCTCTCTCTCTCTCTCTCTCTCTCCCTCCCTCCCTCTTCCTCCTCCCCCCTCTCTCTCTCTCTCTCTCTCTCTCTCTCTCTCTCTCTCTCTATCTCTCTCTCTCTCTCTCTCTCTCTCTCTCTCTCTCTCTCTCTCTCTCTCTCTCTCTCTCTCTCTCTCTCTCTCTCTCTCTTCTCTCTCTCTCTCTCTCTCTCTCCTCTCTCTCTCTCTCTCTCTCTCTCTCTCTCTCTCTCTCTCTCTCTCTCTCTCTCTCTCTCTCTCTCTCTCTCTCTCTCTCTCTAATAATTTTTATTTATAACCTATAAAACTATACAATATTAAATCTTGGACAATATTCCGTATAAAAACCCCGCTTGATTTAAAGATACAGTATTTTAAAAATAAATAAAAAAATTTGTCAAGCAGTAAGAGAAGCAATGAAAGTGAAAGGGAGTTGACATTATTCAAATGCAAGACAAGTCATGCTGGTGATGGACGATGGCCTGTCGTTAACCTAAATAAATGTACATCCTCTATTTCCGTAACACACTGGTTGACTATAGGCCACTTATACAGCTGCACTTTGAAGGATTGCCAGATACTATTACAATGCACTTCGTACTGCTAGTCATTTGTAATTTAGACGAGTGTAAATGAATGGTGCACATATACATAAACATAAAAACAAGTCGTAAATAAAACCGTTAAAATGTGGTGGGGGGAGTTCTTTTTTTTTAATCAATTGCTACCAAGGTTTCATTTTGTTTTATTTGTTCTTTATAAATAAAGTGCACGCCTGGTTTGTTCGTTTAATTTAAATATTTAAAAACCAATGTTTATGAAATTAATGTACAATAATTACAACATCTTCTTAGTGCGCAGAGAGTTTGCGCATTAGTTTTAAAAAATGTAAACATAACCTCAAAATTAAGCTAATAATAAAGTTTCAGCAGATGATTGGATTTTTTTTTTTTTTTTTAGATTTTATAACGGTGAAACAAGAATTGGTCTTAGAGGAAAGATTCAAGAAACTGATCTGTGGCTAACTACAATATCTACTGTACACTCGAACAAAATACTCTCGGATAGTAACAACATATGTTAAAAAAGTTTCTTAGCAGGACACTATCGTTCTTATCTATAATAGGATTTGTAAATGCGTTGTTTGATATACAACCGTAGTGACAAACAAAACTGTTTGAATATATCAGACCAGGACATCGTTAAGACAATTAGTGAACAAGTTACATTTGTCAACAGCTGATTTCGTCGTTATTTTTCAACATGTCATCACATTTGCTTTAAATACAGATGTTATTTGTATCAACTAATAATGTTGTGGGGGGGGAGGAGCCCAAAGAGCACAGTTTGTTTCGTCCATGAATGCAATCCAAGTTTTGGAATGAAGATGTAAATACATTTTGGACGAGTAAAATGTTAAAATATGTCGACAGTTGTTACTAAGGATGGAAATATTATTACATTTTTCTTTTAATTCTTTCGCTTTAGGTGTATACAGTGTATATAAAGTTCCCACTCCCCACTCTACTTTTGTAAGACCTTAAAATAGAATCAAACCCTTTTGGGACTGTTAACTAAATCGCTTAAAGATTCTTTTATGATAGTTTGGAGTTTTGCACATCCCCCGGGTAAAAGGAGGGAATTTTGTGGGTGTTCAATTTTTTTTTCAAATGGGAACCTGTATCTTGTTACATGTCAAATTAGAGGATATAAAAAGACAAAATTTATAGCGCTCACGAAAATTTTTTGAATGATCATAACTAAGATGGCGGCACAAAATTTATTTTTTATATTATAAAATAGCTAAATATGTGAAATCAGAACACATATTAAAATGTTAGCTAGACTAATCTGAGAGCATTTGACGTTGAACTGAATTTTACCTGTCCCCTAAAAGTGTGGTACTTTTGGACACCTCAAAATACAAAACAATACCACATCATGTGACCTATCAAATTAAATTGCATTTTAATCCAAAACTAATGGTATTAACAAATTTTACTTTTAACTTTATTAAAAATATTATTTCAAAATGATATTCTCAAAAAAAGTTTATTTTATTTTTATAGTATGATATTTCGTATTTCACAGTTGGTTTGTTGTGATTATTTAGATTAAGCGTTCAAACAAAATGTAACTATCGTACTAACTGTAAAATACAATAGAATTCAATTTATACCAAAGTAAGGGGGACTTTACTAAGACAATTTATGTTTGGATAAGCCTATGATTTTTTTAAATATTATCTGTGGAGGTACGAAATAAAACTATAAGTTATTCTGATTACAAATATGTCTGTTTATTTAACTTATCGAAAAATTAATATGTGTCCGCTACGTAATATTTAAAGTAGCAATGTCATCCCCCCCCCAAAACTTTATACGACTTGACCTACAAATTTGAAAAACAATTATTTGGATTTTAAATTAAATTGCAATGCGAAATCATATATTATAGTTTTTGTATGACGAAGTCAAGTTAATTTAACCACACAATGAGAAATGCGTAGCGTATAAGTTTTACAAGTAGTTTTTGTGAAATATGAGATAAACATTTCAATATGCAATAAATGAAGTTTTTTTCTATCTAATGATGGAATTAAAAGATGGATTGCATTTTCATTGATTTCTCTTTATTAGAATATTTAGATAAAACAATTACCATTATAATTGCACGCTCGTGTCTGTCTAGAATTTAAATTCCCGTTTAAAAGGCTTTGACTTTATAAAAAATAACTGTCCCTATGTGCCTACGAAACCTAGCAAACGCTTGACCCTTTTTATTTTTTTGATAACTTCTGCATTATTAAATTCGGGGATATGTCCACCACCAAGTCGACCAAGTACGTTTTGTTTGTGTATTAAGAAGTTACGTTTAATATTTCTCAACTGTTGTGTTTTTTCTCTCTTAAAAGCAGTTACATTTAATTTTGAATTATCGAAAAATTGTCGTGAAATTCACCACCCGTTATTTCTGACGGAAAAATACCTTTAAGGGATGAGGGGGCACAAAACGATCCCGCCTTATCGAACCAATCCTAATCTGTTTTTAATCTGTCACGATTAACGTTAACTGCGTAACAAACTGGAAAACGCCAAATAGCTCGTTAAAACAAGCTCGTACAAAAATCTTAATTCACAGCAACCACGGTATCGTAACAACTGCAATAACGCAACAATTTTACAGACATATATTTATAGTCATGTCTAGCCGTCAGCAGGAGGAAGTGGCAACAAATATGTATTGTTTGTGTACCCAACAATTTGCCAACTACTCTAGATGTTGGCAGGTACACCGTGGGTGGGTGACACGTACTTGTTCAAAGATAAATACACTTCAAACATCTCCATCTGTGTGTTAATTGTTTTGTCTTGTACAGGGTGAACTCGAATTAACGCTCATCTTAAATTTGTTGTTATTACGTAACAGGAAAGCGTCTTTGTAGGTAGATCATATCACTAAGTTTATGTTATCAGAAATATACTATTTTTTATTTTGGTTAGGT
Organism: Aphrophora alni; assembly: GCA_963513935.1. NCBI lineage: Eukaryota > Metazoa > Arthropoda > Insecta > Hemiptera > Aphrophoridae > Aphrophora > Aphrophora alni. The sequence goes on along the minus strand of OY740770.1, from coordinate 127,958,424 downwards.
CTATTGTGTGTGTGTTTTTTTTAGTAATGTGTATTCATTTTATATTTTTTATATTTAAAATTGTGAACATGGTTGTAGCAATCTACTTTATAGTAAGGGCCTGGATTTACATTCACGATTGAGTTGATTTGAGTATGTGATACATGATTATAATATTTATACTAACGTCAACATAAAGGCTTAATTTTTTTTTTAATTGAAAGACAGATGTCATCGAATTTATTTCATAAATGAAAATGACACGAATCGTAAAATCATGGCATAAAAATTCAAATTTAATGTGCTTTGATTGCCACAACGAAAAGCTCGATGACATATTTTAAAACCTTATCGTAATTAATTGTATTTCAGTACATTTTCGTGTTACTTTTAATATTTTTTACACGTACGATAACATTGTATACATTTTCTGTCACAATTATATTGTCACAAAAAGCTTTCACAATACAGCTGAGAGGACTAAATGCGACATGTTTCGCCGCTGTTGTTCTTCTGATCAAAACAGAAAAGTCCAGCTAATTCTGTACATTATAATATTTTTTACATGTACGATAACATTGTATACATTTTCTGTCACAATTATATTGTCACAAAAAGCTTTCATAATACAGCTGAGAGGACTAATGCGACATGTATCGCCGCTGTTGTTCTTCTGATCAAAACAGAAAAGTCCAGCTAATTCTGTACATTATAATATTTTTTACATGTAGGATAACATTGTATACATTTTCTGTCACAATTATATTGTCACAAAAAGCTTTCACAATACAGCTGAGAGGACTAAATGTGACTAGTTTCGCCGCTGTTGTTCTTCTGATCAAAACAGAAAAGTCCAGCTAATTCTGTACATTATAATATTTTTTACATGTACGATAACATTGTATACATTTTCTGTCACAATTATATTGTCACAAAAAGCTTTCACAATACAGCTGAGAGGACTAAATGCGACATGTATCGCCGCTGTTGTTCTTCTGATCAAAACAGAAAAGTCCAGCTAATTCTGTACATTATAATATTTTTTACATGTAGGATAACATTGTATACATTTTCTGTCACAATTATATTGTCACAAAAAGCTTTCACAATACAGCTGAGAGGACTAAATGCGACATGTATCGCCGCTGTTGTTCTTCTGATCAAAACAGAAAAGTCCAGCTAATTCTGTACATTATAATATTTTTTACATGTACGATAACATTGTATACATTTTCTGTCACAATTATATTGTCACAAAAAGCATTCAAAATACAGCTGAGAGGACTAAATGCGACATGTATCGCCGCTGTTGTTCTTCTGATCAAAACAGAAAAGTCCAGCTAATTCTGTACATTATAATATTTTTTACATGTACGATAACATTGTATACATTTTCTGTCACAATTATATTGTCACAAAAAGTTTTCACAATACAGCTGAGAGGACTAGATGTGACATGTTTCGCCGCTGTTGTTCTTCTGATCAAAACAGAAAAGTCCAGTTAAATCCGTACATTTTAATGAACATTGAATATCGGTATCGTTCATAACTCGTACCAAAAGAACTTTTCCTGTGCTTGATCCAATTTCCATGGAAGGCTAACACGATCGCAAACCGGAAAATGACACTTTCGGTACTAGTAATGAAATATACTATTATTAATAACCCCAAGCATACAGCGTATTATTTTTATTGTATATTATCTATATTTTGAGGAACATTTGGTTATAACAACCTCTCACGGATTACTAATCGAATGATAGTTTTGTCCTCCCCTTCATGTAGACGCAAGAGAGCGAATTTCAAAACAAATGTTAAGGTTTACAACCAGAAATTTACAACCAGGAAACAGCTGTAATATTTAACACAGGTCCAAAACACTATCAACGCTTGATTTATTACTGTTTTACTGTAGTTTTTAGTTTAGGTTGACCCAAACTTTAAACTTTTTATTAGTAGAAGGTGGTGGATAAAGCGACTCTGTATATGTTTGACGTCTATATTTAGTAACACTTTCCTACAAGTTGGTTAAGCATTGTGAACTGGACTGAACAATCGTTGTCTTGGATTGTGTATAAATAAACTCCTTACTGCAGGCAGCATCAATTACTTCCACAGATCAGTCGCAGGATTTCCTCGCCTTACACGCGAGTCGTTTTTAGAACACTTAACTCTCGTCTGAAGTTAAATTTGTTTTTTAGTAGATTTTACCTAATTTTATTTTTTTAATACCTATTGGAGATCGTGTAACCCAGAACTCGGTTAATAGAGTTGACCTCCCAGAGCTTAATTTTATTAAAGTTGAAAGCCAACTGGTTTTGTTTTTACATAAGAAGTCACATGAACGTTACATGAATGTTACTACAGTATATAAAATGACTAGCTGTTGGCCCCAGTTTCATCTGGGGATAGTTGTGATAGTTTTATAAAGAATTTTTTTTTTACACAACCCAAATGGTGGTGCTATGGAAAGTTATTATGCCCAAATACAGCAACACGCCAATTTTGATCAAAATCTACCCATAAATAACAAAGATATGATACTTGTTTTAGGAGTGAAAACATCCTTGGAGTGGAACATTTTCAGCCCCTTTCTTAGTCGTCTACAGACCTACCCCAATTCATGTTACAAAATTCATAGCTCTAGGCTTCTTGGATCCAGATATATGATTTAGGGATAAAAAACACCCTTGGAGTGGAACATTTTCAAAACCCTTTTTTAGTACGTGTCTACAGACCTACAATAAACCATTTAAAAAAAATCATAGCTCTAAGCTTCTAGGATCCTGAGATATCCTTTAGGGGTAAAAACCACCCTTGGAGTGAAACATTTGAAAAACCCTTTCCTAGTACGCGTCTACAGACCTACTCCAAACAAAGTTACAAAATTCAGAGCTCTAGGCTTCTTGGATCCAGAAATATGCTTTAGGGATAAAAAAACACCCTTGGAGTGGAACATTTTCAAAACCCTTTCTTAGTACGTGTTTATAGACCTACCCCAAACCATGTTAAAAAATGTATAGCTCTAGGCTTCTTGGATCCAGATATTGATTTAGGGGACTTAGGGGTAAAAAACACCCTTGGAGTGGAACATTTTCAAAACCCTTTCTTAGTAAGTACGCGTCTACAGACCTACCCCAAACCATGTTAAAAATTCATAACACTAGGCTTCTTGGATCCAGAAATATGGTTTAGGGGTAAAAAACACCCTTGGAGTGGAACATTTTCAAAACCCTTTCTTAGTAAGTACGCGTCTACAGACCTACCCCAAACCATGTTAAAAATTCATAACACTAGGCTTCTTGGATCCAGAAATATGATTTAGGGGTAAAAAACACCCTTGGAGTGGAACATTTTCAAAACCCTTGCTAAAGGTTTTTAATTTATGTAGATCCAGCTAGTCTCCTCGGGATTGCCAAGCGAGAACCTGAGGGTTCTAGAAATTTACAAATATATTTAATTAATATACAGGTTGTCATGTCAAACTAAATTGTGTCACCTGCCACCTGTAGTATGAGTAAAGTTCGTTTTCCAGATCAGGCTGCCACCAATTCAGCATATATACAGAGTGTTAAGAAAATGTCGTGCTAAACTTTAAGTAATGGTTAAATGTGTCAAAAGAAATAAAAAAAGTTCCTTTAAACATACATCCAGAAACGTTTCTTTTTTCCATCTGTCGGCCATTTTGTGCTTTTTTGAAAAATATTCCGAATCGAATTTTGGATAGATTGTTGTATGCAACAGTTTACCAAGAATCAAATTTTTAACTCACAATTTTTCAAAATGGCGGCGACATTTTTCTGTAAAATTAATAGTTTTAGAGATATTCAAATTAAAAATTTCAAACAGTCACCATTTCTACAATTTATAAGATAAAATTTTGATTCTTGTTATACTGGTAAACCGTTGTATAAAAAATGTGTACATCAAATTTCGACTCGAAATCTTAATAATTTCAAAAACTATAATTTTTTCAACACAAAATGGCCGACAGGTGGAAAAGAAGCGTTTATGGACATATGTTTATAGGAACTTTTTTTCTTTATTTTGACCCCACCACTTAAAGTTCAATATTTTCTGAACACCTATATACTTGTATACCAATTACCTTACACATTTATAAAACAGAGTTATGTGTAGCCTACCATCATGTTACTTACCCATGATGTTTTGGTTTTGTGTTTGTAAGAGTTGCAATGTTTATCCAACGAATATTTCATCGCTGCGGAACGACGAACGACAGACGCACAGATATGACGTAGAAGCAGGTGTCCCGCCCACCTTCATCTGTGACAGGAGTATTTTCAGAAACAAAACCCAACTCTGATCTGTGTATCTCGTGTCGCAACCTTTCCCGTAACTTATACCAAACAAATAAAACTATGAAAATAGAAGTCAGCGGTGTTTTGTAGAAACGTATAAACAGCAGGGTTCACAAGATATCGCCGTTGACCGCTTAGACCTCCATTAGGAGTAATAAATAAATTACGCACACTTTTGAAAGAGACGACAAAAAGTTGTTCATCCCGATAAACCGTTGGGTCACAATTCTCTTGGCACACGCGCATTATCGGTCAGTTGTTAGTGTAGCGCAGTGCTGAGCAGTTTTTTTTTTTTTTCTGATCACATTAGCCTCAGTATAGACGACTCAGGGGTAGTATTAGAACATACATTTCTATATAGTTTAGGTTAGTTTCCAACATGTTTAGGCTATGTTGGAGTTTCTAAATTTATCGCTTGATAACGTAAGTTGATTTATACTCTCGAAACGTTGTGTAGTAGTACTTATATACACAAATTATAGCAAACGTGGGATTAATACCATCGTTACTACTTTAAAAATCGGTCCTTAAGAGCCAATAAAATATTCACATATAATTACATAATATAACCACCTTCTTCTGAAAACTGTACTTATCTATTAACTATACTTTTTTTAAAGTCACGCTTAGGTTAAGATACCTGCACAAAGTATTAATTACACAAGTATTTTTCAACGTGTAAAATACACTTACTCAGAAGCTCTGTCAAGTCAAATACGATTAATTCCTGTATATTTGTATATTGTAACTTGAAGATGGATTAAAGAAAACTCTCGGAAGCTCATTTATGGAATTATATAACGATGTTGGTTACTACAATATAATAATCAAATAAATCCAAAGGAGACATTTACAACTCGAACAAAAAATTCTATTTACCAATCGGTAATTAATAAATGTATGTTTAAACTTCATCGACCACGCCCCCTCCTAGGCTACCATCACACGAAGCTTAAAGCTATTTTAATGTACAGTTTAGAAATTAATAATTGTAACTACACGCTGTAATTCGCGTGGCGCGTTAATATTCGCCAAACTCCTAATGGCGGATTTAGGGATAAATTTACTATTCTTAATTCCTGTTTCTGTACGTTTTTATACGTAATACAATTAATTGTAATTTATCGTTGTTTGTGTGTGTGGGGGTGTGTGTTTTATGTTAGAAGATAATAACATTTTATTTCAAAAGCGCTTTAACATAAAAAGAGCAAAAATTTGTAAATAATTTTTTTTTTAATTTGTAAAAGAATGCAAAAAAAAATGTTTAAATGAGGAAAACCCTAAACTTGATTTAAATTCCACTAAAATACATATTTCTCTAAACGCCCGAATAGTAATAACATTTAAAACTATTTTGCTTTTTAAATATAATATAAATATTGTTTATATATATATATATATATATATATATATAGTTTATAGAATATATTAAGACATGCAAAATACATCGGCATCGCCCAACAAATAAACATTTAGGCTGGCAAACTACCAACAAAACGGGAGACCTATGATCAGATGATTTTGATTAACAGCTGTTCTTAATTTGTTATTATCTTAACTTTAAGGTTATGTTTGCATCACTTTACAAATCGGTTGCAATAACTTCAGCCCCGTAGGGATTATTAATATCCTTATGTTTTAGTTTTTAAAGTGATAATTTTATCAAACTGGTGTTAGCTGACTGTTTCATCGGATTCCTATTTATCTCTTGCTTGTTTGTCGCCCATCTATCCGAAATAAGCTGTTCGTGAGTTAAACTATAATAAACAGTCATGTGGTGATAAAGGGTGTGATTTCTCAAAACCAGCTGTACCCATTTTATTAAAAAAATTATCGAACTCGCAAATGAAGCAATATTACGGTACAGGTATAATTTATAAAAAACAAAAATGAACCTTGAATGTCGTTATTAAAATGTAGATTTTGTTGCGATAAAAGGGAATATGTAAAGGAGTGGGCACGTCAAGAGATTTTATTTTGAGAAAACTTAACAAGTTAATTACTTAACAAGAAAAAATTTATTACAACGCTTATCTGTTAGAAAAAAATTGTACATGCATTTTCTGAAAACAAGTACTGCTGAACTCTAATGTGAGAAACTAATTACAAAAAATGAACAAAATAAACAAATCAATAACTTTTTTTAATACTCTTTTTTAAACAATAAATAAAACACACGTTTTAACTATTTTGTTTTAAAAGACTAAAAGAAAATTTTTAACAATTTCATTTTATAAAAAAATATTATGTAAGGACGTACATAATACAACATTATGTATTTTATTAATTTTCAAAAATAGACCCTTGGGTCATGAGTCGTAAATGTGTCGCGAGGTTATTCCGTTTAAAACAACAAAGACTCAAATAAAATGTAATAGTTGCCATCTAAGTTGGAGGGGGGGGGGGGTTAGAAGGTCTTCATAATCAAACACTGTCATTTTGAATTCCCGACAGTGGTGAATAATTATTGTATTTAAAAAATATATAAAATGGGGGCGAGGTTTGAATGGTGGATTTAAATGAAAACATCAAAATATCTTAAAAAATAATCATGGTACGAAAAAATGTCGCAAATGAAATGTTTATATTTTTTAGAGTGTCCGCCCCCTTTTAAGGGGGCGAGGAGTAACTTTCAAACCTTAAATGGGAACCCCCATTTTTTACTGCATATTCAGATTCAACGGGAAAAATTATTGAGTTTTTTTTCAAAACAATTTTCTCGATCGTGACAGATGGCGGTGTAATCACCAAAATAAAATTTTGCAATTATTGCACGAAATGCACTTGCAATCTATTAATAAAGTCATGTTAAATTTGTTCAAGAAAGTAATTTTAGCGTTACCCAGGAACAACAACCAGACAGTTTTTGTTTCAGATAATTTAAATATTTCCCGCATTTGACCGTCAAAAGCGGGAAGATTATTTTGAAAACTTAATACTTTTTGTTATAATTTTGAATAATTGAAATAAAAAACTCTGAATGTTTTTCAATTTGTCTCTCAAATAGTGTTTTTAAATCATCGCTAAATGAAAATAAACAGCAATAATTTGTAGTTAACTCGGTTTTGTGTTTATGGCAAACAATTATTACGTCCCACAAATTTCAGTCACTTCTACAGCGGTAAAGCCACCTTTCCGGCATAAAAATAAAATCATCGTTATTATTATTTTTTACATCAATATTTATTTTCATTTTTTGCTACAGTTGGTAACGTTTGATGCGTAATGTAACTGAATTTCTAGGAAAAGATATCTCCACTACAGCGCAATCTAGATAAATATAAAACAGTTTAAAATAAAAACCATTATTTTGTAATACAACACGTGGGTTTTTCTTAAAAAACTAACTTAATTAATTTTCGCCTATTGCAGCGCCATCTATCATGAATCACAAAATATTTTCAAACAAAAAGTACAAATAATGTAGCGTAGAATCCAAATCTCCAATAAAACAATGAGCTTCACATTTAAAATTTAAAAGTCACATCCTCTCAAAAGAAAGGGGGTTGGTCTAAGTTTAGCTTAGTGAATGGCCATCTTAAAAATATTAACTTCTGATGTGGTACTATACATATTTTTCGAGTTATTTCGATGTCTTCAATGAAATTGACCATCTATGAATTAGATTAAAATACAAGCAGTAGTCTAATCGTTTACACTTCCAAAGAGTTCTACTCTCACACAGAATAATGAGTCTTGTGTTTATTTATTTGATTTCGTAACTACTGAGAAAATGTTTGAAATGTTTTAGCCTATAAAATGAATCAGTGTTTAAATATTGACTTTAATTTGCAATTGCAAGTGTAATTGTTATTCACAACTAATAGTCAGGTTCCGAAAATACTTTGGGATTTGTCTGTTTTCTACCATGATTCATGAATGTGGGCTTGCGATCAAATAAAATGTGGGTTGTGTGGTGTGAAGAAGAAATCAATAGTTTTACTAAATTTAGAGCGAGGCTCATTAATTTGGTATAAAGAACTACGATACCAGAAATCAAAACCATAGTATAGGCTATACCAGGAGTCAAAAATGTAACTTTTAAACTTTCTAAGGTAGAAAGCTCAAATATTATAAATGTTTTTTTGTGTAAATACACCTTGGTATTACTGTATAAATTAAATTTCAATCCCACCCAAAATAAGGGTTTTTTGGGGGGTAACTCAAAAATTTCAAATGTAAAACCCCATCGAGTAATACTTCAATTTAAAGATCTAGTTTAATAGAAAATAACTAAAAGTCGGTATCTTATTCAAATCGAAAATGGCGGCCGGTCAAATATTTCAATTTAGTTCAGAAAGGAAAATAATAGAGAAAATTATAATACGAAAAACTTCACTGGTTTAAAGTCTGACCAGGAAGTTGAATTACTCAAAAATTTTAATTTAAACTCAAAATGTATTTTTTCCAGACCTGTAATTCTAGTGTTTAATAAATACCTAATTTAAATATAAATGACCAGTCGTCATTTTAAATTGTAGAATAACGACCTCTTGTTTGTGCAGTTATTTTCTGTTAAACAAAACTTAAATGGAGGTATTACTTCCAACGGAATCTAGTAGGTAGTAAACTTGTAGTAGTACTTCCAATTAACACCTTCTTACACCTGTCTTAAAACGCCATAACCTAACCCTAACAAGTAAGAATTTGGTTCAATTCTCAGTTTTTACTAAACCTCGTTTAAATCCAAAGGTATTTATTTACTTCATTTTGTTCTATGTTAAAAACAATAAATTAAAATTGTATGAGTTTAATATATTTTTTCGTATATATATGTGTGTATGTATATGTATATGTTGCATCAATAAATTAAGTATAAATCTGATTAAAATTAATGCCTTTAAGAACAAAAAATTGTAAGGAAACAGGAAAAAGACGTTGATTGACGATTTGAGACAGATGTTTAAAAAGGACCGCTAAATTAAGAATCTTCTAAATTGTGGTAAGATATATTTGTTCTCACAGACACAGCTGAATTCCACGGACTCTACTATCTCTCACATAGCTGCTTGTGAAGTCTGGAGGGGTGATGGTTACCATATCCATTCTACTTACTTTTGGTTTATGGAAAGATTTATTATACAGGTTGCTTTTAAAAAGGACTTTACAAATTTGTAAATTCATATAAACTACTACTTACATACCTGATTTTGGTGTTATTTTGTAGCAAAATAGATCACGTTTTCATACTAGTAGTTAATAGTTCGGAATACCACTATTGCAAGCTCTACTGACAGTTTTAACAATAATAACTGAATTATTGATCCCTGTGTGCTCGTAGTGTGTTTTGGTTTGAAGAATCGAAGTCTGCGACAATCGTCCAACGTAATTTTCTTACCAATTATGGCAAAGATCCTACCATTGGCCTACCATTTATGAGTGGTGTAAGTGTTTTATTGAAAGCGAGTGTTCAGTAAGGGATAAGAAATCCTCAAGAGGTCCCCGGAACGACATCGTAGAGCGAGTCCTAGAAAATCAACTCGGCGTGCTTCTTGACGAGTTCCACGTGTAACTGTTTGACGTGTGTTGAGAAAAGGTTTCAATCTCAAACCGTACAGATTAACAACGGTGCAAGAACTATAAGACAGTGATAGGTTTGCTCGTAAGGAGTTTTGTGCGGAAATGTTACATTCATTGGATGAAGACCGGGATTTCATTGCAAATTTAATCTTCAGTGATGAGTCAACTTTCCATGTAAGTAGTAAAGTGAACACATACAACTGTCGGATTTGGTGCAGTGAAATTCCACCGAGGTCCTGGATTTTCTCAATAACCGCTTTCTGAGGTGGGACGATTGCATGGCCACCTAGTTCAGTACTAGGATAGGTCGAGGTTTGTCGATTGCATGGCCACCTTGTTCAGTACTAGGATAGGTCGAGGTTTGTTGATTGCATGGCCACCTTATTCAGTACTAGGATAGTCGAGGTTGGACGATTCCATGGCCACCTTGTTCAGTACTAGGATAGGTCGAGGTTGGACGAATGCATGGCCACCTTGTTCAGTACTAGGATAGGTCGAGGTTGGTCGATTCCATAGCCACCTTGTTCAGTAGTACTAGGATAGGTCGAGGTTGGTCGATTCCATGGCCACCTTATTCAGTACTAGGATAGGTCCAGGTTGGACGATTCCATGGCCACCTTGTTCAGTACTAGGATAGGTCGAGGTTGGTCGATTTCATAGCCACCTTGTTCAGTACTAGGATAGGTCAAGGTTGGTCGATTCCATGGCCACCTTGTTCAGTACTAGGATAGGTCGAGGTGGGTCGATTGCATGGCCACCTTGTTCAGTACTAGGATAGGTCGAGGTTGGTCGATTGCATGGCCACCTTGTTCAGTACTAGGATAGGTCGAGGTTGGTCGATTTCATAGCCACCTTGTTCAGTACTAGGATAGGTCAAGGTTGGTCGATTCCATGGCCACCTTGTTCAGTACTAGGATAGATCGAGGTTGGTCGATTCCATGGCCACCTTGTTCAGTACTAGGATAGGTCGAGGTTGGTCGATTCCATGGCCACTTTGTTCACCGCATCTAAAACCTCTCGAATTTTACTTCTAATGGAGTGATGAAGGATAAAGTTTATAAACCACCTTTACCGGCTTCTCTTTCTGAACTCAGAGCAAGAATCACATATTTCGCCAAAATATGAACGGTACGATAGAACCTATTTTGAGAAATTAAATATTTTATAAAAGCGTCGTGGATGATTTATTAAATTTAACCGATAATTTGACGAACCGTAATTTTTTGGAGATGGCGACAACTACATTTTGTCCTAGTCGTTAGAAACTACACTTGAGCAAAATTTGATGAAAATCGTTGGAGTAGAATTTGTGAAAAATGTAATTTTGTATTTTTCTTATGGTTGCTACACGAAAATTGGAAAAATACACCTACATAACAAACAGACATATATTCCAAAAACCACCTTTTTGTACTCAACGTATAACTTTCTTTCTACTATGTATAAAACAAAGTAAAAGTAAGGGAAAGTTACTTTTTACCCACCCCTTATATAAATTATTTTTTCAAAACATTTAACACATCCGATATAGGATTTGATACGTCTTATTGTTGTCACCATCTGAGGCTGAACTACATTCCTAACACTGCCCCGCCCACCTTATTCTGTAGTTAGACATCAATCTAATCTTTTACATTCAAACACAATTTTGGCACGTGATTTGGGATCACAAAATATGTCTCAACATCTTAAAGCATTTTGTAGATGATAATGTATTTATCATGACTTAAAGGTTTAAAATATTAAAAGTTACTATTCATTCGTACACATGTGACTTGTAACAGGTTGCTTATAAGAGATAAAAACCAAATTTTTATTGGAAACGACATTTACACTCTCACAGCAGTTAGTGAATTTAGACATCTTAAGTCATGTCATTCAATTGTTTGTGATTTATAGAATTTTTTTTTTTGAGTTTTGAGGTTAATTAACGATTGTATTGAGATACATTTCGGCATATGGAGAGACAGATGCAAACCAATACATTTTTTATGAATCCTTACAGGCTATAGCCTACTTGGGCAAAATTTGATCGAAATTGTTAGAGCTGATTTTGAGAAAGAAAAAATTAAGGGAGGTCGCAAAAGTTTTAGATTATACAAAATTTTCAAGATGTGGTTATCATATACCCACAATACAAAATGTATTAAAATCGGTTGAGCGTTTGCGCCACGCATTACGCATAGGACAGACAGGCATTCCAAAAATTCACTCAGCGGGCCTAAATACAGATATTCATAATAACTCCATATCGATTTTTGAGCCATCACATATACCGTGTGTCACAAAAGTCCCAGCCGCGTTCAATAACTTGAAAACCAGAAACGATATTTTACATGTCCCTTGTGGTGATAAAAACTACTTTTTGCCAAACGAGACATTTTTACCTCTTCCCCAAAAATGGGGAACTCAATAATCTTAAATGGAAACCGCCCATCGAGTGGCCCTTCAAATTAAAGGGCTTACATAATAAAATACAACTGCCCAAACTAGATGTCGTATCTTACCCTATCTAAAATGGCGGCCGTTCAAATATTTGAAACTGTTATTCTACTTTATTTATTTCATTCACAATGAGATGACGAATACGGGAGCAAAATGTATTAAAAACATTTTTGGCCGTTGATTGTAATCAAAATTACTATTATTTCATATTTAAAATAGTATAAATTCCTATTATAGGGCGTACAAAAGTGATGTAATTTTAATATTTAATTTTGCAAAGCGAATTTTCCCGGTTGTAGAACATATCAACAAATACAACAGTAGATTTTGAGAGGTGTAGGTTTCAGCGGGCTTTCCTTTTTAACAAAAAAACATAGTTAAAAGTTCTTTTTAAAAGAATTAAATACTAATCTCAGCACTTTATTAGGAATTGTCAGCTTTAACTTGCTCTAAACCATAATGGATTGGTATTTAATACAATCAACTATTCAAAGTTCTTCGCAAATCCTGTACTGGGAATCTGTATTTTTCAAAATTCAATAAAAGTATGATTACAAAATTTTTTTTTTTTTTAATACATTTTGATCTCATATTCTCGCCTTCTAATTAATTGTAAATGAAATAAAGTAAAATAGCTGTTTGTAATATTTAAACTGTCGTCATTTTAAATAGGAATATGAAATCGATCTCCACTTTGTACAGTTGTATTTTACTAAATAAGCCCTTTAACAAGAGGGGTCACTCGATGGAGGTTTCCATTTGAGATTTTTGAGTTGCCCCAACCCCCCCCCCCCCCATTTTTGGAGAACAGATAAAAATGGCTCATTTTTCCAAAAAGTTTTTTTTATGACCAGAAGACACATATAAAATACCTTTTTTTGATTTTCAAGATATTGAATCGGTCCGGGACTTTTGGAACACACGGTATATGAGAAATTAAAATAAAAAGGGCACTTTTTAGCCACCCAGTGTATTATACATATCCTATATCAAACTAAATTATAAACAAAGAAATTTGAATTGAGCAGTTGAGAAAAATTATAGGAGCATTTCATGTTTCAGTTCACATTACATTTCATGGACCCAATAATTATTGCCATAACACCAAATTCAATAGTTATAGTTACAAAATGAGGACAGGTTGGTTTAAATCTAGTAATGTTGTTGGTAAATTTAAAATAAAGTTTTTAAGATATTAACTACATTATAAGTTATATATTTCGATACACAATGTAATTAAAAAGTCCGTACTTAAACCGTTGTTGACAGAACGCAATACGAAGCCAAGAAGTAAAAACCCCTTCAGAACATTGAGTATGTATCCTCACTGCAAAACTGTCCACTAGGTTGCATAAACAGGAGTCAGTCATAAGAATAATTAGATTCAATTAAAAAAAAAATTAAGGCAGCAATTTTTCAATTGTGATTATGAACAATAATTTTATGTATTTGGGATAATTCAAACCTTCGAAATCGAGCCTCTATTCCCGTTAGTCGTATCGACTTCGATTTAGTTTTAAGGACGGAAAAATGAAAGTTTGTGCAATATTTTTGCAGTTTATTTTTCGTATTATCCAGATTTTAAAAAAATAAAATTTATAAATAAACAGAAGAAGTTGTCACAAACAATAGAAATATTAGGAAACTAATAATATCTTGGTAGTTGTCTACAACACCCACGATTGACCTAAAACCAACCATTTTTTTGAATTCTAACTAATTTAAACTAATTTAAAATCCATTACGTTGAATTGCATAAAAAATTGAAATGTGACCTTTAACTATTTCAAAATGGCACCTATTTATTTTTTCGTGCTAAATATCTCGAAACATACATAAAAATAAAACAAATAATGTAAAGTATATTTATTAACCAAATTGCAAACCTACAATACAGTTTGACGAGTTTAATAAATATGTAAAATTTAACATACAAAATGCGTATAGTACATGTGAATTTTTTAATATCTCTTCTATTCCAAAGTTATAATTTCTTTTAGTACAAAAACAAAATGGTGGATATCTGGAAAACTAAGCGTTTTCGGACAATTTTTTCTTTATCCTGACTCACAGAATCATTTCCTAAAGTGTTACGGGACACTCTGTATATAAAATCACAATTATTTATCAGACAGCTTCTTTCTTGGTAAGATAATGTATGAGAAATGAAACCTTGCGTCACTGTTTTAGTTCCGTTTTTACGTATTAGATGGCAGCACGTTCTGTGAGTAGATTCTAGTTTTAAATAAAACAACGGCTGATAATGCAACCCACTGTGCTTCGTTGCAAGACCAGTATTTAGTAGAACTGAAGGGGCTACTTAACTAGTTTAACAAAACTAAAAACTTTCCGTCGGGGATATTCGAAGAGTAGAGATTTTTGTTTTCTACTCTTTTTTATAGCAATAATTACTGCAAAGTTTTTCACCTTTAAACAATTACACAAACTTTTTCATTCACTCATCCCTAAAACAAATAAAAACCAACCAAACCTAATAATTTACAAAACTATCAATTTGGTAGTTATTAATTGAACACCATCTTTGAGAAGTATTTATACAGGTTGTAACAGCTGTTTTATTCGATAAAATACAAAATTTACAAAGAAAACTTTAAAATGTAACATTCCAAAAATTTTTTGAGGTATTAAAACCTATTAATTTTTCCAGAATTAAAACTAGAGGTATAACAAAATGTTCCATATCACCCGTCATTTTCAATATGGCGCCCAAATCAAAAATTTCTTATAAGAACTCCTATTTTGTATAGAACACTTCTTATGATTCTTTTTTAAATTCTCTAACCGTTTAGGAGCTATAAACACTTATGTTTCAAAAATTCCCAAATTCTAGTATTTTCCAATTTTCTTATTTTTTTTAATGTTAAATTCAGATGTACTTTTAACTAGAGCTACGGTAAAAGGTGTAATAACACTACATTTGTTAAGAGATACATTTTCTGTGCTTAAAAACAGTTCAACCGCAATTAAAATTATAATATAGATACGAATGATTTTAGAGATATTCAACATTAACAATTTTATACGGCCTCCATTTTTAAATGTATGAAATAAAATATTGTTTTTAGTACATACAAAATACGTCTACTAACTCTAAACTCAAAATACCAAATTTAACCATGCAATTTTGAAACCACCCTGTATATGTATTACAAGTTTTACTTGAAAGTTACGTGAAATTAAGTTTGTTATTAATTAAATATAAAATTATTTTTGGTAAGATAAAAAATAACAACGGTAAAACAATAATTAATAACATTTATGACAACATTATTTGAAGACCCCAGAGGAAGATAGGGATTTGTCAATGAATGAAAGATTTTGAGAAAACTAAAGAAACCCTTAAAAAGCTACTGAGGAAAATAAAAATTTTGTAAGATTATCGTAAGTAACAAACCGAAATTTGTTATTTCAAAAATAAGCCAAATTATCTACCAAAATTTCTAATGAGCCTAATCCTAGGCCTACTGAGCCTCAAGTTATTTCCACCTCTATGGTAAAACTTAACTCTAACTTTCCTAATTATACTATAAAAGATACTATTTTTATAATTTTATTACTATGATATAATTATAATTAAAGACCAGAGCACTGTGGTGACAATAATATATAGATACACTTTCAAAAGTCCCTTATCACACAACTGTTAACCCTATTGTTAATAGGTCAATGCACCAGAGGAGTGGGGTAGGGAAACTGGTCACTTTAGTTGTAAATAGTTTTAATTTAGTCTTTGTTAAGATTCCCTCTGAAGATGACAACTTTATTGTTGTAAAGGTCTAATAGGAACAAACATTTTACTTTTGACAAAAAGTTTGTTTTTTGTTATTTTGTTTATTCCCAAGTGTGGTAAAGGACTTTTGAAAGTGTACCTGTGACTATGAAATATGCTTTTTTTTCTTGATTTTAAATACTTTAAATGGTTTATTTTTATCAAAACATTGACAATCGCCCAATGCAACGATTATTTCGATTTTTACTGTAAAAAAAGTTTTTTTGAGTGCAATTTGTTTAAAACCAACCCCATCAACTTCCACTCAAGCCGACCCACCGTTAATTTATAGTCGCCCTATTCTGCCGCCATATCACAGGTTAGAGTGAACCAAACTGCACACAACCTTCGGTACCAATCCTTGATCAAAGGGTTTCGATCACTAAGACACTTGGTTACAGTCAGTCGTTTAACAACACTAGAGTGTTAGATTTGCCTATCCTACCCCGTAGTTTCATAAGCAACAACAAAAAAGTCACCGGTTCTCCACTGTTCCCCTGCACACAAGGACAAACACCCTTCTGCCGTAAGAGAACAATATTAAAACCAGCTTTAATCAAAGGAATAGTGTAGATAAGCCTTTTTAAACTTGATTAGGCGGTACAGCGTCATTGAGAGCAGGTTAACCAACCGAAAACATAAAATTCCCAATAGATAAACCCCTTTTTCCTCTGGAGTCTTCGTTTATTCCGGTTTTAAAGTTATTTCATTAGGATGGACATTAATGGCAAATATCTTTGTGTATATAAAAACGAATACACAACGTTTCTAAAGTATAAATCAACGCTCGTTATCAAGCGTGAAAGAGAAAAACTAAATCTATAATCGAAGGAAAAACTCAAACCTAATGCTAAGCCAGAGCTAAGACTAAATACAATTATTATTTAATTTGTTTAATTTGATTGCAACGTTTTCGTAGAACTTCATTTAGATGTATAATTTTACCCGACATTACTACTGTGTATTTTCGAATTGTTACCAAGAACAAAATATTTTATCTCACGTCTACAATTATTGCTTTGATGACTACAAACATTTTATTACGATTATTTAATATAAAGTTTGCTCGCCAAATATAACTTTCAGAGGAATCGTAAACACCGTAATGTCAGGCTTCACAAAGTAAACAATACGCTAAATATTCTGTGAAGTGGATTTTAAAGCTTTCCAAGTAATTAATGACTTTAGCGTGTAGTCTATGACTCAGTCCATCCATGAATGACTTCGGCTATTTTAGACTAAAGCAAGCTTCAAGTACAAATACGCATGTCTAATATATTAATACTGTATCTATTCTATTGCTTCTTGGTTTTATGATATTCAAAAAGAATTTTGAAATCGAAAATAAAGGGTCATACAATAAGAACGTTGCAAAATAAAATTTACAGCTGTTCCTACTTATACAATGATATACAGAGTGAACCAATTAAATCTGTTTTAGATAGAATTTTGTAACTTGCAGGATAAAGGGTTGGTCAACTTTATCTTTTGACGTAAAGCGGAATTTCAACCCTTTTGTGGGAGATGGCCCAGGGGTTGTGACTCATATATTACAAATGGAAACAACCATTGGTGTGATAGATGATGTTAAACGTTTCTTTAAAACAAGAAAAATGGCGTAAATAAAATCTTTTTACGATACCTGTATCCAAAATGGCGGAAGTTTTGGTTTCTTAAAGAAATACATTTGTTTCACCCTGTATATATTTTTTTTTTACTTCTTTAAACCCTAAAAACCTCTCGGTTATCATTTTCTTATAAAGAAAAGAAGATCAAATAAAAACCCCCCTCGCACTCGCACACTCTAATAGCGTCATGCTCGAATGAGAACAAAAGTTGGTCAGGAGGAGAAACCTGATAGGAAAAATGGAGAGAGAGAGAGAGAGAGAGAGAGAGAGAGAGAGAGAGAGAGAGAGAGAGAGAGAGAGAGAGAGAGAGAGAGAGAGAGAGAGAGAGAGAGAGAGAGAGAGAGAGAGAGAGAGAGAGAGAGAGAGAGAGAGAGAGAGAGAGAGAGCGAGAGAGAGAGAGAGAGAGAGAGAGAGAGATATCTAAGCCGAGACAACTTGACACAAGGTATAAATCCAGCTCGGTTCTCGGGCTCGCCAAGTCTGTACTCGCTGTAGTGACCTTCTGGCTTCAACAAACAGTTTTGTGTTACATTTTCCTCGAACGGTTGTGACAGTGCAGTGAAACTTTTGAACCGAATACTTCTCACAGGAACTGCATAACATGTTGGGGAAAACCATCGAGTTTACATATACAATCTATTTAGCTCATATCCGTGGTATGGTTTGAAGCATCGAAGTTAGAGCTGTCATTTAACGGCCCACTACTGTTCAGTCTCCTACACTAGCGCATTCTGTCTCTGAACTAACAAAACTATAACTGTTCAACTCAAAGGACATTATCGTATGCCATGGGACTTCTTACCGTATGGTACGGGTTAGGGTTCATAGGTAGAACCAAGGACCCTTATAATTTCACGCGCGTGTCTGTCTATAAGTCGCAACCAGTCTACACAGACAAGACGATAAAATCCTATATATTTCGAACTTTACATTTATATTCATTCAATTTTACACTAGCAAAGGTGAGGAAGCCTTAGGGAGCACTACCTAAGTAAATCATTACTTAAGGACATCCCTTCAGGTAGTCATGAAAGGACAATAATGAACCGAGGTTGGGGACAATTCAGACAAATTACAGGATACTGTATTCTGAGAGTGCATTTGAACAGGATAGGAGCTATCATAGCGAGACTGTGTGTAGACTGTGTGGGATGGGTGAGGAGACTACAAACCACATAATTTTCTACTATTTATACTCTGACAGTCGGTACTTGATCTGTGTTAAGCTGCCTCGTAAATACCGTCACTGGCGAAATCATAGTCGGCAAGACTCAATAAAAAGTAGAATTTACTAAAAATTGTGTTTGTGGTTTTCTTTCCTCGCATAATTTGTAATTGCGAGGTCCTGACCCAATAAGAGGCGAAAGGGTTTTGGATTCCAAATTCCTGGGGAACTATCATTGGACAAGTTAGTTAGTGGATTACTTAAACTTGTAAGGGGAACAAATCTGCTAAGCTAGAAAGAATGAGGAGGCTATAGTTTCACAATAGGCCATCGGTCGCGGTGCTAGGGCAGGTTTAAAAGACAATTTAAAACACTAAATAAAATCAATCAACCAATCAACTTGAGTATTTGTTGAAATGTACTTTTAAAAATAGATTGAAGACTTCTTACCCTTGATATCACAGCTCTTCTTGTTACATCTTTAACAGTGCCTTTACATACTGTACTCTGGACAAGGCTAACTTACACAAAACTATTGTATTCTGTTTGTTTGTTTTTATTTAAAGCGTGTTTATCATGTTAAGTCTATATTATTAGTGCTGACAAGCGTGGCAATCAGCACTAGAAGTACAAGAAAGGAGCTAACAATGCTTATTGTTTAAAAGTATACAATAGTAAAGTTTAACAAATCTTTTACTGTATCTTGTAAAACTTGCTGCCAATTCCAAGCCGTGCCCAATTTGTAAAAACACTATAAAGACTATTCATATAAAGCAACTAACCGTGGACGGTTACAAATGATTTCATTGTAAAGAGTTTAACATGAATGAATGTACTTTTTCATTTATTTCAGAGAACCTGATATTGCTTTGTCCTAAAATATAGAAATTCATCCATCTATTAAAGATAGTCAACCATTTGCGCAACCTAATTGCGCAAGACCACCGAGTGCAGGATTGAGAATCCCGAAAGACCTAGCTGGATCTACACCTTTTTCAAGTCGTCTTGGGTTAGATCCCTCTCTTTCATCTACCCTAACAGGTCCCTTCTGACCAACTCTTTCTACTCTGGTGCTATTTGAGTATCCGAGGACTACAGGTTTTTTAAAATCTGTTTATAAGATTTGATGACCGGCAGAGTAATTTCAAGGTCAGGCGCTCTCCACAGGTCTCCCGAACGTCGCCGTGCGTTTCAAACCTCTGAGTGTGTTAGTTGTTTACTTTACATCGTAAAACACTAGGGTGATCACTAATCCCGTCAAGTTGAAGTGTGCTCTGTGATTAGTCTAGTATAAAATACTTTCATCCTGCTGAAATTCATCGAAACTTGTAAAATACGAAGGAGTAGAAACTGGGACAAGATGGGAAAATGATACGTTTTTCTATTGCCGTTAAAAGGCGAAAAACCTGTCGTTCATCATCGCCTTAAGATGAAATAAAGACACCCTAACACTCGAATAGTTCATTAGCGTCAGTCTCTGAACTCCGTGACGTTTTCCCCTCCAGATTCGCGATCCGATATTTATGACATTGTTTGTGTTATATTCCAGTGCAGGAAGATGTGTGCCAGGTGGATTCCAAGAATACTTGTAGAGGAACACAAGGAAACGCGTTAAATCAGTAGCGGAGTATTTAAATGAATAGACGGCAGACTTCTACGACGAAGAGATCAACAAAAGTCTCAATAAGACCCTAGAGCTCCATCGAAGAAACTTGCTGTTTCTACTGCCAGTTGAAATATGGTTGACGAATAAAATTTTCTGTGATGTAACCCAACTTTCTTGAAAATAACTCTTGTACCTACATCAGGCGGCTCGCTCTGCACGTGACCGAGTGAAGTTGCGATGAAGCTTAGAGGTAAGAATTAAATTACCTCATATGGTTTCCGCCAGGTGACTTCTTTTTTAAACACTAACACGATTCAAAGCATCTGCTCCATCTTCAGAGTACTTTTCACTCAGTTGAGATCGTTAACACATTAAAATATAATATAAAAACACACGGACATTTACATATATATTAATTTATACATCACTTATCGTATCGCGACACTTGGGATGCGCATCATATATTTTATTTTAATGTGTTAACGATCTCAACTGAGTGAAAAGTACTCTGAAGATGGAGCAGATGCTTTGAAACGCGTTAGTGTTTAAAAAAGAAGTCACCTGGCGGAAACCATATAAGGTAATTTAATTGTTAATTAAAACAATAGTGACTTGTATACTAGCAACATTATTCTTAAATTAGAAGTAAGGTTTATTACCCATCACCCAAACATAACCTCACTCCGCCAGAACCTTAAAACTGTGACTAATTGTTTTCTCCTACTCATGTTTCTGCACTTATTAGTATGTGTGTGTTACATGAATTGTGCACTTTTAGCACACAATAAAATGAAAAGTTTAATGTGGCTAAAAGACCAGCTGATGTTTTAAGACAGGGCTAGTACAAGCAGAACCCCCCAAATACAGAACGTTCATAGCTATCCGTCGTCTAGGCAGAAAATATCGCGATCATCCTTGGAAAAACAAGAAGAACATAAAATAGAGTCCGCTAGCTTTCGAGATAGAACAAGCATTGTTCAAGAGAAACCCGATAGATGAAAGACAGACATTTAACCCATGATTACGAGATTGCCGGAGTAATTTAACTGGATCTATGACTTGTGTTTTAGCAAATTAACACGCTAGTTGAGGTTAAGACGGATTCTAATTATCAAATTAAATCAAGAATCAATTGTTATGTTTTAATGGAATTATTTATTCAGTGTATATGTTCGTTGCCGACCTCGACCTTCGTATAAAGCAGAACGCCAAGCTACACAACCTGAGCTATTTCACTAAATCTATCATCGGCAAACAAAGTTATAATTTTGTTTTGATTTCATAGAAAGAACGCAGAAATGCAGAGATATTTTTAGGAGATGTCAATTATATTATTCTTGTAAATATTTTATTTTGTGTATCTAAATACAAATCATAGTGTCAACGAGACTAAATTTAAGCAAGACATTTCGTTTAACGGTTTCAATTTTAAAAAATAACGTTTCGATGCAAGAAGAGATAAAATACAACATGGTATGATGAATAAAATCACTTCAAGACCAGTTTTAGATCAAAGCTAAACAAAGTATAGCAGGAGGCTGACAACATGGCCGCCCTATGGTTAAATATAACTTGCTGGCTGTGTACGGCCATGGGTCAATGCGACCAAAGCAGTCAAAACAAGCCTTACACACAGTAAATCAATTACAACCTTCGTGGTTGACTTCCTTACTAGAATTCCCCTTCGTTTTACCGCCCTGAAATGCTTGTTTTTATTTGGTGTTTGTATATCTAAAGGTAGAAATAGATTTAAGAAGTGTTTTTCCAAAATCTCACGGTCGTCATCGTCTTATAAAAACAAATTGAAACCATCGTGGTACTTACCTAGCCCTATCATACAATGTAATACAAGGGGATCCCTCTATATTGACGACGGGAACGCCCTTAAACAATCTCCAATAACTTCGTTCTATATAAACGGACGGGTCTCAAGGCTGTACGTATATAACCGAACCTCTACTCGCTACGCTCGTGTCGGCAACTCTGCTCTGCCGGTTTTCGTAAACAAATATCACATAATCTTAGGAGGTCAAAGTTTTAAATTAAATTATTCGCAATAACTTTGCTATTTGTCACCTAACTTTAATGATGAATATTTAATACTATAATTGTTTAAATATCGTATAGCCTATTCATTATTGCGTAAATGTGGGGAAATATTACATTTTCTGATTGGTCCAATATGGGCAGGTTACGTTAATTATAATAAATTGATTTGAAGGATTTACGTTTTAATTATCGAAGTAACTGCACACAATTCTAGGTGGTATCCAAAGCGTTGACCTATAACTCATATATACAATTACCGTGATCCGAAGCATTATTTGGGCCTTCACGAGAATATCGAAAACCCCATTTCCCGAAACTTAGTCCGAGATAATAATTTACAAAACTGCACTGCAAAATAAACAAAATAAATTGAGAGGACTCGATACGATTTTCTCAAGCTGTTCCGACACTCTCCTGTGGACTGCTGCTCTCTCCTAAAGTCAACCCTACACGTTGCGTTGTTACCACAGGTATCACATTAAAAACCTCTGTTACACGTTGCGGGAACGCAACCAAAGGCGACCAATAGTCGTAACCGTGGCTCTAAAGCGTCACAAACTTGAATAGTTTAAAATTATGCACATCAGTACTTCTATGACTAAAACATATTATGTTGAAAAAAAAAGAGTCGAAACTCAATAACTTAAGTAATACAATTAATTTGATGATGTCTTACTTGTTCGGAGGAGACGTGTGTAGTGGAGACGCTGACTTCTTCCGAGGACGTGACCAAACCACGTTTACCGAGGACTGCGCTCAGCTCTTGTGAAAACGCTGAAAACAAAAGAATTGTACAAATAGTGACGTCATTGATACCAATTATATAAACATGTCTACTTCAACTGGGTTCATTCAACAAATGAGTACGGAATCTATTATAAGAGTAATTACTTATACTAACTTTTTTTTAAACTGAAATAACTGCTCAGAAGAGAAGATTTATATTATATTCTTCCTTATTTAAAAAAGGCGATGATGACCTAGAGGTTTTTCTCAGTAAAACAACAAAGAAAATAAATAAGTAAAAAACGCTTCCAACGAAGAGCAAGGTTGTACCGACCATAAAACATTATTTCAATTTAATATCATTTAGGCGAAAAATCCTTCTATATGTTCACATTTTGCCTTTGCGGTTTAAAGGCGAAAAAGCTCTCTTTCATCATCGACTTATAAAAAGAAAGGAAATAAATAAAAGACTTCTAGCCCTCGAATACTCTAATAGAATCGGGGTAGAAAAAGAACAACAGATGGTAAAGACCAAGTAGCGAAGATGAAATCTAATCCACGACTACATGAAAACAATGTGTGGATCCAGCTAGGATCCCTCGAAATTACCACGCCTGTGATTTCCATAAAGCACCTAAGGGTCTTAGTAGTTAAAAGGTATTAGTTAAGTTACTAGGTTTTGTATTATTACTTCCTTGTTTGTTTTGCAAGTGCACTTCTTTTGATAATACTGTAGTAAACTAGCACCTGTCTGATCGCTGTGGTGGTAACTCCTACACAGTTTCACCTCCTAATTTTACTTACTATTTTTTTGTTGTTGTTCTTTTCTTGCCCCTCTCCCCCTCCCTAATAAGAATGAAGCAAGTTTGTACACCGTGCAGTGTTGAACAAGTATATATATTTTTTTAATTTATGTATTTATGTGATGTAATTTATTTCTTTAAACATTTTGTATTTATGTTTAAACATTGTGGTATGAATAAATATTGTTATTTTCTCTTGGGTAAAGTTTTTGTATAAATAATTAATGAACGCTTATGCACCAGCAAGATAAACCCGTGTTTCCACAGATATCACAATAATCTGGTCAACATCAAGGTTATGAATCGAATAAATTCATTTCCACGCCAGAAAAGAGAGCCAACAATCTGGCCGTGACTATTATTTAGCATTTCCACTATTTATCTCTTACCTGTTTTTTTTTTTCACGGCTAAGAACTAGTTCAACTGTTTACATAGTAAGCACGGCTAACGATGATCACAGCATGACAAAATGAGCCAATCAAACTGAAACACTTAAAACTGGAGACTACTGTAATGAGATGACTTCAATACGAGTGTATATATTACCAATCTTCTCAAATCGATCAGTCATTCTTGAACTTATCTTGTTGCAAATTACTCTAAAAATATTTCTTTTACGAACGTTAGTTTGAGTTTTTAAAAAACTCTTTATATTTCAACAAAATTTGATTGGAAATGTAATGTACTTATTTTAAGGATGTAACCAGCAGAAGCTCCCAAGGGGACGTAGTCTTGGGATAAACCACTCTCTCATACTTCCTATCAGGTCTCTATACACCATCTCGTGTACTACTACTTACACTATTAAAGTATTCGAAGACTAGAGGTCTATATTTTATGTTCTTTCCATTTTTTCACAAGGCAAGTGTGACCAAGAGGATTTTGTCTTTACACAAGAATTTTAAAAAATGAGTATTACAAACGATAGACCTGCTATAGACTTGTTTTATATTTTTTATCTATAACTCCTAAGCTGGAATTTTTGGGATAGTGGTAGCCATATTGTTTGTTCGATAACATAAGAATGATAACTCAGAGCGTTGACTAACAGTGAATACGCGTGTGTCAATCACAAAACTAACTAGGTCTTTTATCATCTAATCTTGGATTAGATCCCTCTCTTTCACCTTTCCTATCAGTACTATCTTGATCACCCTATCAAAGGCTGACTTAAGACGAACAAATTTAAAATTCACTTGTCTCAAATTTCGTCTAAATAGTTACAGAGTTAGATAGATAAACAGATCAATTTTTGAGACTGTTCCTTAAGAATTACTGTTTCGGTTTAGAGAGTTTTTTGTATACCATAAACATCGTACTATATTTTTTAAAGTGTGTTAAACTAAACAAATTCATTTTCAGTATTTCTATTAATTCTAAACAACGTATATTTTCTTAACTCACCTTCTTTACGTTTGGTCGATGACGACGAATACGACACCGTTTTACTGGTAAAAGATGACATGGTAGCTCAACTAGTCATTTATACAATCTGAAACAGAAAACACATAAATAGGCGCGTTAGAGAGATGTTCAACAGTTTACTTTATCACATATACATAGGACTGGATTAATGTCGATGTTAAGTTTTGGAATGTAGGACTAAACGTTGGTGAAAAGTCCCGGAGGGTGTGTAAGGGGTTGATCCTTGCAGAGCAATACATCTCTGGGAAGTTCACAAAGACGAAAGAGTCGGGGGTTCTAGAAATAGAATTCAGCTCTGCCAACAAATCCCTACTGTCACGGTACATAGGGTGCAATGGCTGTGCTTTGAAGAGGGAGGATAAAGCTAGTTTCCTGAAGAAGATTCTGATCCTCCATGTTTGGAGGTTGAAGCTATGGGTTAGCTCACCACTTGTAAAAGTTTTTTCATTACTCACAGTACCAAAACCAACCCTCGAATGATGGACAGGAACTCATAGAGAAGACATTCGGCTACAAAACCAACTATAAGACTTGCAGTTTGGCATGTCAACTGTCATTTGAGTATTAAGAACATTTACCAACAGATTAAGAACTGCCTAAGAGAATTATGAAATTAGTGAAGAATTAGAGACAAAATATGAAGATATCAAGAGTATAATCAAGCTGCGGATGAAACCCTCGGTGAGGAGAAACTAGAAGGAAGGAGGAACAATTAAGATGATTAACGAAAGAAGTATTACGACTAATTAGAGAAAAAGAAAGCATATAATAAGTGGCTAACGAATAAGAGAGTAGAGAACTGGAATGATTACAAAACGAATAACACCACAGTGTGAAACTTAATAAGACTGGAGTAGAATAGTACTTGGGAGAAAAAATGTATAGAGAACAAAGAAATAGGAAGAGAGTAAAGTGCCAAAGACTGGAGGATCAAGCGAAAAACCTAGTACATGAGACATAAAATAGACCTTATTGAAAACTAGGCGATACGTGTTTTGTTTTTAAAAACAAAAAGAATTATTGCTACATATTATAAAAGCAAGTTGTTAATATTATATTTAATTCGCTAAGGAATTTCTCCAATGGTCGCGTATTTGTTTACTTTAGGCCCGATTTTAATTGTTGACGTATCAAATTAAACAATGTTACAGTACTTGCAGATCTGCTGAAAATTATTCATTTTCTTTGGAAACGCTTATATTGTAATAAAATTTTCATTTAAATAACAGGTTTCTGAAACATCTGTTATATATTCTCAAATGCGATTTACTTTGTTGTTATGTTTGAGAATTTATAAAAAACTGTTTTAAATTATTTTTAGGTTTAGGGGAAATTTATCTTTTAAATAACATGCCTGTTATGGGTAAATTTCATGTTTTACAACAAAAATTAATTTGAAACAGCTGTTATAAATTGTTAAATACGTTTTATTTTGTTTGAGAATTTATAACAGCTGTTAAAAGATTATTATTTACATAAGCATATTTCCTAAGATGCTTAGTTTTCTCTCTGGTATTCAGTAAACCTTGAAGCTAGAAGAAGATTTGGAGGTCAAAATTTGTAGAATTCAAACAAAAATTTTGGTTCTATGCTATCTTGGATGTTGTGGACAATTACCAAGATTAAGTATTTTCAGTTTTTTATGAATGACTTATTTATCTTTTAAGCTATATAAACAAACAAATTTTCTTCCTTCTCAATAAAAAGAAAATATCTTGTGTCTTGTAAACTCCATATCATTTAACGGTTTTTAAAATACAAAATGGCAGCTATTATATAAAACTAAGCATTTTAGGAAATATGTTTATTTAAACTTTTTCATTGGTTTTGGTGTGAGAAATAAGCTCCTGAAGTTTTCGAATGATATTTAGAAACCCTGTGTACAGGATTTTTTTTAAATTGCAAGAGGGACAAAAGTAACATATTAACTGATCAAATACAGTTTCAACCTAACATATAACCTTTGATCTAATATAGGGTACCTCCACCCACAGGCACCAAATCAACAATTTGATTAAACAGACATTCAATTAGACAATATGAAAGTGTACGTATGTCTCACTGAGACATAAAATTAATATAGTATTAAGAATTTATTTTTATTTACGTTTAAAAGTGTGTTTTTAAATTATTTTAACATATTGTAATGTAACAAGTGTACTACATGTTCTGATGATGCCTGATAAATAGGCGAAACAGCTTTAAACTTTTGTAGTTTTTATAAGATTGCACAACCAAGTAAAAGATCTATAAAAATATCATTTTATAATAGCGTTCAGTAAGGTTACACCAACATAAATGGACCTTTATTATTTTAAAGACGGAAAGAGGTGTGCAAAATCTCTTCACGGGGATTATTCACTTTTAGGGAGAACCTAAGAAAACGTATTTAAAAATCCCAAACCCCCTCCCCAACACCCCATCTTAAAATTGTATAATGAACAAAATTGGCGTGTGATACCTCAAATTTGAGCCCTTTAAGACCATGATTTACTGTATTAAGAAAATAAAAATTTGTCAACGCATTCGTTCGCTACGCTCAACAATGTCATTTTGTAAATTATTTTCTAAAATTTTATAAAAAAAGTGGTTATTACACTGTGAAAATAGCTTAGTTGATGGCACTAACAAAAACTGACTTCTTATTTTTAACTAATTGGAATGAAATTTTCTCCCAAAAACAAAATTGCTATACCAGTTCTGAAAACTTTAATAATTTACTTTAAGGTTAGTACAAGAAATAATATTTAGATTAATTGTTGGAAAAAACTAAAAGTTCGGATTAAATGGAAAGAAATTATACTATAAATAAAAGAAAGTTGAAAGAAAAAATATTGTAAGCTTAAATATATTTTTATTTTTCCAATTTTGCTATCATAAAAACGGTAAAATTTAATGTTGCATTAGAAACACCATACAGGAAAAATATCCCAAAATTGCATTCACACAATTATTTTTAGAAAATAACTTTTTTGAGCTTAGTAATAGAATTCATTGACCAATTTATTTTCTTCACAGAATACTAGGTTTTTAAAGGGCTATAACTTAAGAAATATATGTCTATATCACATTTTTGAGACGGAGGTGGTAAGATAAATGCGTTTTCTAAGAACCCCTTAATGTTGAATATCTGTCCAGGTAACAGATTTTGGACATCTTGCTTCATCTTTTAAATATTAAAGATTGTAAGTTTTTAAAAAATCACCTCTTATATTAATACTATCATATGTTGTAATGCTGTCAACTTTTACAGAAAACTAAGAAATGAGACTAAGCAAATCAGACCAGATATATTTAGTTGGCCTAGTCAACACAAGATATCTAGGTTACGTTTCAGCTAACATATCAAATCTTCAGTTTTCCTAGACAAAAATATATATAAATAGGTATCGATCAATTTTACTTATTGTTCCTTCTTTATAATTCAGAAACAAAATATGACTCATTTACAAAAAAATACACTCAATATCAAATAAATTGATGCAACATAACTAAACACATTTTGATCTTTTGAAAAAATTTAACTTTGGAGCAATACCATCCCGAGGTAAAAATAAAAACCTGTTTGGGATGAAAATAATGCTACTAAGTTCCCTAACAATTAGCTCAAAAGGGGAAAGAAAGAAAAACCTATGGCCGACAAGTCCAACAACAATAATTGTTAACAAAACACATTTTAAAATAACAGAATTCGTCTTCTGTTGGAACATAGTTTAAAGTAACATCAAAATAACACAAATAAATACTTTGTACTTATCATACTTATTCACAAAAATGGCAATTTAAAACCAAATTAATAACATAATAATCAAAATATATATATATATATATATATATATATATATATATATATATATATAATAAAAAGAAGTCTAGAATGTGCGTGCCGGTATAAAACTCAAAAAACGAATCCCGGTACAATCAAAAGGTGGTGATAGTCCTCTATTGCCCATCCGTGAAGAAGGTTTCCATTTTGTCTCTAAGGGCGTCCATTGGGAGATAAAAGGGCTGAAATTTTCATCCTCTAAAATTTCTAGAACGTTCAAGAACATTCGAGATTATTCCACAAATGTTCTGGAATATTGTGGACCATTCGAAGTCTTTTTCGAAGCTTCTAAAACTTTTTCGGCATACGTAGAATCCTCTCGATGGATCTGAAGAAGATTATATTATATTATAAGGCGAGATTCAGGGCAGCCAAAAGTAGTATTGAAAGAGAAATCGTAGCATCAAGTTCTGTGAGAGCAAGGGTTTCTTTGTTCACGCTGTAGAACGACAGAATCATATTTTTTTTTTTTTTTTTACAAAAATTGTAAGTATTTGCTTATATAAAATTGTTTATCTATTATTCTTTGTTGCGTTTATGTATTCTTCGAAAAATTCGCAAAATTTGTTCCAATTTTGCAATTTGGTCTCAGCGATCGTCGAACAGTTTCGGAACCTCCCCACGGTTGTTTATTGCAAAATTAAAGTTAATGATCCGTTAACAAAATGAAAAATGTTGTTTATAAACAAGTATTATAAATAGTTAGAATGTTTTCAATAAAAAGCTTTTACTTCTTATATTTTGAGGTTTATCTCCTTATATTCCAACTACCACACAATCCTATAGCCCCGGATCCTCTTGACAAAGGTACAGTTCACTGAGTAAATTTCTACTTTCTAAAAATACTTTATTTAACTCATTACTATCGTTTTTAGGGTCTTGCGCATGATTCTTCAATTAGGTGCTAGCAGGCAGGTTTGCGAATATTTTGAAATCAAGATCATATTCAACATTTATTCATGAATAACATAACTATGTTAGAAGTCCCGGGCCAAGCCGGGTTAAACCGCTAGTATATTATATAAAATCAAATTATTTACATACAAACCACATAGAGTGAATTTAAATTTATGCAATACAAATAATATTGCAAAATTATCAAATAAACGCCTATTTCTTAATCACTTTAATAGAGAACAGTAAATTACTTATATCAAAAACCTTTCAACACACACACACACACACACACCGACACTAACAGGTGGCGTTAAAAATTATATTTATTCATTTATGTCAACTAAACAAGAAAAAAAAGTTGAAATTTGAACATATAATTTTATTATATATATACATAATGTCTTTTTATTAATTTATTATGTTTTATGAATATGTGTGACTTTTTCATAACTACTAGGTAGAATACCATTAACCATCGGGGGGGGGGAATCAGCCCCTCCCCTCATTGAAAAAAGTGAAAATCAGACATCAGTTTACCCAAGATTTGGGTGGAGTATATCAGGGCAAATTACTAACAAGAAACTTAATCTAAATACTTATCGAAGTAAAGGATGGAGGTGTGCGCTGGTTCGATCTCGTTACCTTGTGCACAATAACTGTGCACCACTTCGGCGCATGCCATTTAGCGGGGTGGAGAAAAAGGCTAAACCAAACAGGATTACAGGTAAATTTCCCTGTAACTTGGTATGCGGCAACCCGCAATACTACTGAACCCCAAGATCTGCTGCACCAGGGATTGAAGGGGCAAACGGTGGTGAATGGTAAGGCTAGTCCTGGACAGATGATTGTCGAGATTTTGTTATTCCTTCAAAATACAAACATATATTGCAATGAAATGTTTACGCTGAATTGTAGATTAATTGATGTATCTATTTACGTAATAATGTCAAACAAAAATACAACGGCCTTGGACTACACTTAAAATACTTTATTCTTGGCATCGTCGCATCGGGATTAATGGAGAATTTCACCTGAACAAAAATAAGAAAGGTTTTAATTTCACAGGATTATTTGCAACTTGTAATCGTTTATTATAATAATATGTTTAAAACACTGAAACCCCTACCACAAGTTTGGTACAATAACACACACACACACACACACACACACACACACACACAAACTATTTATTTGCCCTATGTTATTATAGTTCTCTGGTGTACATTTTGGTTACCGAACCAGACCTTGTATGAACAAAACGATGTCAAATAATAAAATCAAAAGACCCACCTCTAAAAATTTCTAATGTATATCTCGATTTTATAACATAATCTCTAAAGCACCGGTAAGTTAAGTTAGGTTAGGTTGTCTTAGGTTAGAGCTAATCAAAAAGTACCCAATGTTAAAAATTATTTCCATCCACCACCACACTGAAAAGAGCCCTACTTGGTTTTAAACAATATAGTTAAAAAAGAATTGGCTACGTAGCGACATTATACGTGCTGCGGAAATTAATACTTCTTCAAGTGTTTTGCAACATACACACTCGCTTGCATGTTCTCTAGCCCAGGAATGAGGCGCAAAGTATACTTTCAAAAAAGGTATCGATTATCGTGACGCTTCTAGCGTGGCGTGGCGATTCTCGATTAACGTGACGTGACGTTCTTATTAATTCACTCCGCCTACGCAATTCCGTACCGTCTTGTAAGGGTGTAATTCACCCTCCAAAAGTGAATTAGAACCTCTAAATTGTAAATGAAGTAAATTGCCACATATAAGGACCTAAATAAAACGTATTGGTTGCCATCTCATCAAAAATACTGGTTCGTGAGTTATCCGTAAAAAAAAATAATAAATAAAAAAAAAGCTGTCAGATTGTTTTACAAAACACTACAGATTTCGTTCAAATTTTAGCGTAATGTGAATATTAATGACTCAAAATATAAAGTAAAATAAATATCACGGTTCAGGAATCATTAGGATTCAAGACCTTTGTCCATCCTTTGTTTTAGAACCATCTGTAAAACACTCCAGCTTCATGGGTAAAATCTGTCCAAGGTACTTCAGCTATTTAGTCTTATTACTCTCCAAAAATATGACGTACAGTCCTAAGTCATCGTTACACAGATCCAAAGCTCTGCCAACTTGAAGATCTTTTCTTTGAGGTTATCTTGGATAATTGTTAGGCCTTTCTTCACATGACCGAAGGAACAGGTAATCTGTAATCTCGTCGTGCATTCAACATCTTCTGTACAGAGGTTCCGCTGTGAAGATTGCTATCCTATGCATGTGCTTTCTCAAGAGACCGCGCCCTGTGATGCAGTTTATTACCTTCCTCATATTGCACCAGCTTAACTTGATAAGGTCCAATGCAATTTTTGTAGAGGGGGTATGAAGTGTGTGTTTACTCACTATCGGACCTTGTCACGTGCTCTTTCTCAACCCAAGTGTTCATGGTGAACGTAGCCCTTTTCTTGTAGAGTTAAAATAAGACTCTGGTCCTATGAATTTCGCTGCTGCAGCTTTATTTGCTAGGATGTCAGCGTTCTCATTTCCGCTAATTCTAACATGTTTTGACAGCCAACAAAGGGTAACATTGTTACGCCCACCAAGCTGTGAATCTTGAAGCACTCTCAGACTACCTTTTACCTGAATTCTTTTCAATCTACTACTTTCAAAGCTGCCTAACTTCCACTATAAATGTAAATGCCATTATCTCTTGTACCCAAGTATTAGGTTTTCTTGTCCATATTCCATCAGAGATGTTATTTCTGATTAAACACTGTTGGGTAAACTCCTATTGGTTGCGAAATTGTCAGATCAAATTTGCCTCCAAAGATAACTTCGCCCGTTATCCCTTTAGTTTTTGAACTCTTTGTGAACTACTCTAGTTCCCGTAGAGGAAGTGTTTCTCTTCCTTTAGATCATTTCGCATGTTCTGGTATCACCACTTCAAATGACGTTGAAAAGGAGCAACGTGTCAGATACCATATCTGTTACATAATCTCCCGTGACCATTGTTATAATTTTAGACTGTCCCAACTTACCATGAGACCGCTTCCCTAAACCTTCGCATTGTAGACGATAAGCACTCTACCTAGCCTTTGTCTTATGAACATGTCTATAGGAAGAATGTTAAGACTAAAAATACTCCAAGGGCACTACAAACAGCTCCTGTTATCGCAAGACAGACAATGCTCTGAATTACATCAGTGTTACAGCCAATCTCTGGCCACCACACAATTGCACGTCATGACAAGTCTTACCACAGAAGTGTAACGGGTAAAACCTTACATTACACTAGCCTTTCCTTGCGGTTAGATATTACCAAAATCGTTCTCAAAAGGAAATCTGCATTTTCACATGGTCAGAGATCATTTCCAACGTACAATCTATCGTAACAATAGATTACACTGGACACGTCGTAAAACTATCTGTGGCCCAGCCAAGGAGCCCACCAAACCAAAATCATAATAATTATAAATTAGGATATAAAGGAATTCTAAATAATAAAATATGAATTGGCACTTGCGATTTTGTTGAGCAGTGCAATATGTCGTAGAAGGGGGGGAGAGACGAGGAGTGGAGGGCTTGAACTAGCAAGCCGAGCGGGAGTCTGTTCCGAGAGCCGCGAGAAGGAAGACCGCTACGGGACGAGGTCAGGTCAGACCATTTTCGGCCACGTGCTAGCTAAATTAAACGGTATGCTTTTCGGCCACTATTAAGGCTTTATCTTGCCGTTATGTCTTTTTTATAAATCATAACTAATTCTGTAATCGTTTAATTCGGCAGCAAATAAAATATAACATTTAATTTCACTTGCGTTGCGTGCGTTCATTAGCGTCCTAACCCGACTCCTTGGCCCATCCTGACAAGATTCGGCTAAAGTGTACGCGGTCTCCAGCCAGCCGGAGCTTCCAGCTGGTCAAAAGAAGTGGAGACGGTCACATATCCTTTGTTAACAGTATCTCGCAGATGACATCCAGTTTTCCTTGCCACTGTTCTGTATGAACAATTACAGTTGAAGAATATTAAGAAAAACAGTCCAAGGATGCACCAGAAAAACTAAAATTCAATCAATTAATAAACGAAACTTTGCTTTTGTTTTTTGTTGTCAGAGATTTTCAATTTTACTCTGGTATAAAATATTTACCTACTATATACAAATGAAATTGTTTCAACCACGTGAAACTATAAAAATATAATTTGTATCGCTGAATCATACAATGTGTTAGATACACCTGTTTACACTTACTGCCAACGTATGACGCACTTACATAAATGTTACAACCTCTAATGAATGGAACTTAAGAAGTCAAAACGACTCCACGTGTTAACGAATAGTAGGCTACCTACGCCAAAACAAATCAAAATATAATCTCCCTGACAAAATGTCATCAGCTGTGAACTTATTTATTCCATTCCTGACTTGTGCAGTTCGAGTTTAACTTGTGCCAGGATTTTAACTGCATCAGACACTCTGGATTGTTGCCAAACTAATAAAATACATTTAGGAATAGTAGTAGAGGTAGACATTGGCAATGAATGTAATACGTAAATATTAATACTTGGAGATTCTTATTTGGCTATACATAACAAGGTAGTATAATATTTTGTAAACACATTGTTTATTTTAAAACGAAGTTGGGCGAAACATTGAACACACCTTTGTAGGTTTTCAACGGGTGAATATAAAGAAACGCGGCTAAAACATTGCAATATCGAAAAATAATATTAATTGACATTTCTATAAAAATATATCTATTTTACTTATACTGTAAGTAGTTAAAAAATTTCTTTGTAAATGATTTTTTGCACATGCACTTCGTATAGTTGGTGTAAATTGTTCCACAATTATCAATTTTTAGTGTCCGTAGATAAAACCAAGGACCATTATAATTTCACGCTGTATGTCCGTCTGTCTGTCTATAAGTCGCAAACAGTCTACAAGATGATAAATCCTATATATTTAAGACTTTGCATTTATATTCTTTGTATTGTCCCACATATAGGAAGTATATAACGGTAACAGAAAAATTACCTTGGAGTAGTTAAGGGGCAAAAATTATCGAGTTAAAATTTTTTTGAACTATTAATAAGTTATTCTAATTACGAACATGTATGTTTATTTGACGGAAAATATTATTATGTTGGCGCTAGGCCAAAAATATAGTGCCAATTAAATTCCCCCCCCCCCCACTTAACACAGCGTGACTTACAAACCTTAAAAAAATTTGGATTTGAAATTAAATTGTTGTGCGAAATCATATATTATAGCTTTTTTTATGACGAATACAACTTAATTTAACAACA
Organism: Aphrophora alni; assembly: GCA_963513935.1. Classification (NCBI taxonomy): domain Eukaryota; kingdom Metazoa; phylum Arthropoda; class Insecta; order Hemiptera; family Aphrophoridae; genus Aphrophora; species Aphrophora alni. The sequence continues at coordinate 127,922,929 of OY740770.1, read as the reverse complement.
CAATGAGAAATGCGTAGCGTACAAATTATAAAAGCAGTGTTTGTGAAATGTAAGACAAACAATTCAACTGACATTAAAAGGTGGATTGTATTTTCAAATTTCACGCGCGTGTCTGTAAGTCGCAACCAGTCTACACAGACAAGACAATAAATCCTATTTATTTCAAACTTTGCATTTATATTTTTTGTATTGTCCTACAAATAGAAAAATTAAGCGGTAACAAAAAAATGACCTTGTGGTCGTTAAGGGGAATTTTATTTTTAAGAATATTATTTGTGGGTTATCAAATAAAATTAGAAGTTATTCTGATTACGAATATGTATGTTTATTTAACGAAAAAATTAATATGTTGGCGCTAAGCTGTTAAATGGACTTTATAAAAATAACTTCCCCTATATGACTTAAATCGTGCGGTTTTAACATAAAATATTTATTAAGCACACTTCGACTGAGCAATAAATTCATAACAAGCGCAAACCGTTTCGAGTTTAAACAACAGTAATCTTTTTGTACTCATGATTTTACTTGCACATAACAATAATTTCATTTTATTTTCATATACCTAACTCATAAGGTGAGTTACATGAAACTGTCACATACATTGTATTTAAACACACTCGACACCTATAGATAATACTACTAAATTTATAAACGAAATTTCAGACAATAAAAACAATATATATACTATAAAATGTTTGAAAGATCACAATTACAAAGAAAATATTTAAGCTAGAGTCTAATTAAAATAAAAATGTATTCCATCCCTTCACACTTCACTGGAAGTGACAGAAGTGATAAACACCTCTAATTAAAACTTGAACATTTTATTTCCTCATACAACATATTAAATAATTTGACACTTAAGGGACGTTAGCCCCTTCCGGGGCGTTGGTCCCTTTCGGGACGTTAGCCCCTACCGGGGCGTTGGTCCCTTTCGGGAAGTTAGCCCCTACCGGGGCGTTGGTCCCTTTCGGGACGTTAGCCCTTTTCGAGACGTTAGCCCCTTCCAGGGCGTGTTTCTTTTAGGACGTTAGCCCCATCCGGGGCGTTGGTCCTTTTCGAGACGTTAGCCCCTACGAGGGCGTTGGTCCTTTTCGGGACGTTAGCCCCTACCGGGGCGTTGGTCCCTTTCGGGACGTTAGCCCCTACCGGGGCGTTGGTCCCTTTCGGGACGTTAGCCCCTACGAGATCGTTGGTCCCTTTCGGGACGCCATCCTTTTTCGAGACGTTAGCCCCTTCCAGGGCGTGTTTCTTTTAGGACGTTAGCCTCTTCCGGGGCGTTGGTCCTTTTCGGGACGTTAGCCCCTACCGGGGCGTTGGTCCCTTTCGGGACGTTAGCCCCTACGAGGGCGTTGGTCCCTTTCGGGACGCTAGCCCTTTTCGAGACGTTACCCCATTCCAGGGCGTGTTTGTTTCGGGAGGACGTTAGCCCCTCTCGGGGCGTTTGGTCCCTTTTGGGACGTTAGTCCCTTCCGGTGCGTTTGGTCCCTTTCAGGACGTTAGTCCCTTCCGGTGCGTTTGGTCCCTTTTGGGACTTTAAGTTGCGGCAAACGTCGGCCCTGGATATTTGATATCACCAAACGATTGAACCGCTTATGATTCCGGAGGGAGGGTTTAATAAACGTGCTAGGACTTAACTATTAAATATACTGGAGCGTTAATTAACGCTTAGTCTCAAACCCAACGAATTACTATGTTCACAGCCAGCTTATGATAATTGATAATTTACGAATTCAACTAACTTATTAGTTACTATAATTGGTTAACTTATCGGTTACTACTTACGGTTAGGGAAAGGCGTGATGGGAGAATTACGTAAACCCTTTTAGGTCATAATAATTCTTACTGAATTTAGTCGGATGACCTACTAATGACTACGTAACATCCGGGGGTCGATCAGACCCCGCAATTAACGGTTTAGGCAGCCATTTAGGTTTATTACCCAAAGGTTAAAAACAACGCGTAACTCACGTCTGCTTCTTAGGCTCACTCGTGAACAACTGTCGTGTTTAGCTTAAGATACGCGCGCATCGCATATCTTAAGTCATTCCGCATATCTCAAGGATCTCGGTATTGCCGTGGTATCACCACAAAGCCCTACCAAACGTCTCTTATGTCCAAAACTCCGGAAGACTTCTATTTTTATCAAGTGTAAAATATTTCAAAATAAACATGCTACGTAAATGTCATGACTAATAACGTCTGAAAACCATTATCGCAGAGTCTGAGTTATGGTTTGATTGGTGTAGCTCGTGTATCACTGAAGAGGACGACCTTGTCGTTGAAACGCGTCTCATACTTAGGCGTATTTTTTGTGAGAATTGTGTTCTGTGTGTTTGTTATACTGCATTATTGCATGAATCTTGCCTTCATGTTTTCATTATGTTACCTACATTTTTTTGGATTACAAAAATCCTTTTTTAATAAAATTTGAGTAAAATTTATAGAAGTTATTTTGAGTAATTATAATTTTATAACGGCTCATAAAAATAGTTGTTGATTCATAAAAATATCAAACAAAACTGTCACTTAATGGCAGTTATGCCAAAATTTTGAGTTATCGAGAAAAGAAATTCTCAGAACTAAATTTTCTTCCCCCCCCCCATTTTTAATAATAGTATGTAAAATTTTTAGTATTTTTAGAAATTGTTTGTAATAAAATGAAAGTAACAAAATGTTCCCTAATTATATTTATAGATTACGGAATCGAGAAAATTGGTCGACTGATTGATATATACCAAAATAAAAGTTCTACAAGTAGATATTCCGTTGTCTAACATGTTGCAATGTCCCGCTACAACAGTAATCATCCTTTTAACTTTTAACAGCTTTCAATAAAGGTTAAGAATTTAAAGTTTACTGTAAAGGAAAGTAGAATTGTTGATCAATTTGTTGATGTCGGACAAGCTGAACTTGAAGTGTCTCCCTGGCGACATTTTAAATTTATAGCTTAGACACAGTAATTGTCCGCATCTTAAAGGAATCTAATTTTATCTCCCGGACAACCTACAGACGTCTTGCTCTTATTGTATTTTAGCATCGTTGTAGCAACATCTAAAATGAGAAGGAATATTGCATTAACTTTCTCACAAAACCAAAATACTCTACTAACAAAAAGTAACGTACGGCGCCACATCAATATAAATATTTCTTCTGCTTACTTACACGAGACAAAAAAAAAATAATCTGTAAAAGCGTTGCACAAATTTTGTTCTCTTGACAATTATCAAAACCAAATAAGAACGAAATAAAGTCACTAAAATTGTCAGAAAATAAACAATGGAGACCGTTTTTGAAAAAACAAAAATAATTAAATAGACCATAAAGAAATTTGGCTTGTAGCATAGTAAATTTTCAGAGTAAATAATATTTTGGTTGTTGTTTAAATAATTTACGGTAAATGTACAAAATTACTTTTTTCAAAAAAGAGCTCAAAAAGCACAAGCACAAAGGAACTATACAGATTCTGACAGAAGAATAAAGAGAGGGGTTCGGAGAGACAAACGGAAGTGGGTCGATGAACAGGCTGAAGCTGCAGAAAGGGCAGCTGTAAGAGGAGATACTAAAGAGCTGTATAATATAACTAGAAAATTGTCCCAAAAGAGTTTTAGAAGAGAAGGACCTGTGCGAGACAAAAATGGAATACTGTTAACCTCACAGGAAGAACAACTCAGGAGATGGGAAGATCATTTCAAGGAAATACTTAATAAGGAGGATAGTCAACTACAGTGGAGAAGAGGAAGAGTTGAAGAGATCCCTGCAAATGGAGATATTGACTTGGAATGCCCTACCGTAGAAGAAATTAAAGACGCACTGAAGACTTTAAAAAATGGAAAAGCCCCTGGACATGACAACATCACAGCAGAGTTCCTTAAAGTGGATTTGGACACGTCAGCAGGAATACTCTACCCACTTGTTCAAGCGATATGGATAAATGAAAAGTCTCCAACAGACTGGAAGAGAGACATTATAGTCAAACTTCCAAAAAAGGTGATGCAACTAATTGTAATAACTGGCGGGAAATCACACTTTTATCTGTCCCTAGCAAAATTGTATCACGAATAATTTTAAATCGAATCAAAATTACTTACAGTTGAGAGCAGACTTCGAAATGAACAGGCAGGTTTCAGAGCACATCGCAGCTTTGTGGACTTAATAAACACACTCCGTATAATTTTAGAGCAGAGTGGAGAATTTCAGGCAGTGATCTACGCGGCATTTATTGACTTCGAGAAAGCATTTGACTCGGTTAGCCATAGACTTGGTTGAGAGAGAGGCCCTATATTGGAACCCGCAAGGTGTCAGAAGAAGAGGTCGACCCCGAGAAACCTGGAAGAGGACCATTATTAAAGAAGCAAAAGAGGTTAACAAGACTTGGGGAGAAGTGAAGGCACTTACTGGAGACAGGGACAGATGGAGAGCTCTTCTGCACGCCCTATGCTCCAATAGGAGATAAAAGGAAATAAGTCAAGTAAGTCAAATGTACAAAATTATCTAAAATCAAAAATCTAGGTCTGTCTAAGGTAATTGAGACGAAATAGTCATAGAAACAAAATAGTAGACCTCACGTAATCCGTAACTGCTGGTACAGTCCATTTTTTAGCTACAATAGACCTAAAGAAAATCTATTATAGACTTAATTAATTCGGGGTTAAAAATTTAAAATTAAAATTTCCACGTCAGTTGCAAACTTAAAAGTTACAAGTTCACCAAATTTCTAGCTCATCTAGAAGTGGGTCTAGAATTTGTATACGTAAGCTGTACAAAGGATTGTATTAAATTTAAAGTTTAACAAACTAATTTTTTCCATCCTCTAGGTTATCCACAGATCAGCAAAGTGTGTTGTAGGAAAATGAATTAACTTTGATCTTGGACAAACAAACAATTATTCCCAATGACCAAACTTTCACACTTCTATGTATACAAATACTGCAATATTCGTGAATACAATAATAAAATTACAGTTTTAGACAGAGAAACGCCTACCGGTACCAAATTTATCCCAAACTATTTATTAAATCTATTTTTAGAAATTTAAAAAATGTATTTTATAAAAAAAACTTAACTTGTATATTAGAGGAAAATTTATGAAATTAGACAAAAATATAGAACAAAATATTTTGGAGTTAGTATGTAAGGAATCAAAAATCTGTATGTAACTTACGCATAATTTTAAACTTCACAAAAGCAAACATGTATCTTATTTTGTTAGGGGCCTAATCCAAGACGTTTCAGAATTTAGTTTTGAACAGAAATATGTAATAGAGTACAAACATTATTTAATTATATAAATTTATATTTTATATATTTATAAATTATATAATATATATAGGGTGTACAAAAAGGTTGGGCTGGCTATGCATTTTCATGTTCTATGTGTGATTCTAAGCTGAAAATGAAGAATACATTTTTCTCAATTTCCACTTTGTTTAGCAGCTAGACGCCATTTTGTTTTTGTTTTACAAAACTCACTGTAACTCTGGAAATATATAAGATATCAAGTTCAAATTTGGAATAAGCATTTTACAAGTGTACAAAGCACAAAGAATTTATTTTTATAATTTTCAAAATAGCGGCCGTTACAAATTTTTAACATGGAATATCTTGAAAACCGTTAACTTTACAAAAAAAGTACAAGAGACAAAATATTTTTATTTTTAAAATTTTGTAACGGCCGCCATTTAAAAAATTATAAAAATTAATTCTTTGTATTTGGTACACTTGTTAATCGTAACATGTAAAATGCTTATTCCAAATTTGAACTCGATATCTTATATATTTCCAGAGTTTCAGTGAGTTTTTGTAAAAAAACAAAATGGCGTCTATTTGCTAAACAAAGTCGAAATTGAAAAAACTTTATTCTTCATTTTCAGCTTAGAATCACACATAGAACATGAAAATGCATAGCAAGCCCAACCTTTTTGTAACACCCTGTATATATATACAGGTGAATGGTGAACAATGTGTAAAACAATCAATATTTGTTTCCGAGATATACATGTTCCCCCTGTTTGTAGGAAAAACGTTACTATTCAGTTAAAAAATCTATTTTCTCAATTTATTTTTCACCTAGTAAGTAAAGTGACCCCATTTCTAAAAACCACATTAAACTTTGTAGTATTTTCAGGTTGGGTCGGATACATTCATATGTTGAGACGTGGATCTTTAGAAGTTTGGAGTTCAAGCGAACGGAACTAAACCTACGATTTCGCAACTCACCAGCACAGTTAGCCAGCTCCGATGGACGACTAAATCTAACTTAATAAACAATTAATCAATAATAACCATTATTTAATTAAAAATAACATAGATTTAGGATTGCATTAAGAGTAAATGACTCTACATAAAAATTAAGTGGTCGAGGTAAAAACTAACAGAAACTGATAATATGCAACTAAATATAGTATACCTATATAAATATATATATATATATATATATATACATATACCTGGTATTCCCGTCATGCAACTTGTGTTGTAGTTTACACTACGCGTTTCGAGAACAGGTTCTCACCTTCAGGTGAATTTTTTTTTTTTTTACTCACATGTGGTATATGTATATATGTTTATATAGGTACCTATACTATATTTAGTTTCATACTACTGTATATTGCAACTGGAGACACGTGGATGTTTTGAAATTACAAACAAACGACTAGACCTACAGGTGTTGAAATTTCACAAAAACTACAGATTTTCATAAGCTTTCCAACGATTTAAGCGAAACGCTAATTTACTTTTTTGTTCATAGAATTATTGCGTCCAGAAAGTCAAAAGTCGTGATTAAATATGAAGGTATTTTAGATTATGGTTCTCTAATTGACAGTCAACACTGGTCAATTATAATATTTTTACAAATTATTCCTTTATAAATTGACACTCAGTAATTAAGTTACGTTGGTAATAACTCTCTTCAAAAGAAAAAAAAAAGTTCAACATTGTCGGAATTAATCATAATCAAGGTTAGTGATCTGGAGAAGGTTGAGGACTGAAAAGTAAATACAGTTTTGGGTTTACATGTTTATTTTCAAAGCTCCTGATAAACATCTTTCTTGTCTTAATACATAAATTTATTTAGTTCTGTTATATTACCCCCAGTCGGTTATTTTCTGTTCAACGTGTTTTTCGTGGGGTTTTTTTAAAATCACTTTTTATAATGCCACGATTTACACATATATATTATGCTAACATTCATTATATTTTTTATTTTATTTATTGAAAACCAACGTTGAGCCGAGGGCGTAAACAACTACAATATCCAGAACGCGGTGTGTTTGTAAGTATACATCGAAAACTCGCAGAAACTTGTCATAGCATTTGACCAGATTAGGCCCTAAACCTTGACAATGGTTAATTCTGACATTTTCTTTCTTTTCATTACCGAGAAGAAATACAGTATAACAAACACACAGAATACAATTCTCACAAAAAATACGCCTAAGTATCAGACGCGTTTCAACGACAAGCTCGTGTATCACTGAAGAGGACGACCTTGTCGTTGAAACGCGTCTGATACTTAGGCGTATTTTTTGTGAGAATTGTGTTCTGTGTGTTTGTTATACTGTATAATTTTTATCATAAGTCAAGCTCAACATTTAATATACCGTGAAGAAAGAAAATTAATTTATTAAACAAAATTGTAATAATATTATAACCGGCCGGTGTTGGGTGCCATCACAGAACCAAAATCAAAAATACCTTCATATTTAATCACGACTTTCTGGATGTAATAATTCTATGAACGAAAAAGTAAATTAGTCATTCGTTTATACTGTTAGAAATCTTATGGAAAGCTGTTGTTTTTGTCAAATTTGAACACCTATAGCTGTAATCATTTGTTTGTAAAACAAATTTAAAACCGATTTCAAAACATTTATATTTGAGGACTTATAAATAATGCATATTATCAGTTTCAAAAACGATGTTGGTTCTGTCTAATAGCAAATTTAATATAGTTTTTGTAAATGAAATCACTTTACTTGCTAGATAAAAAATAAAGATAATAGAATTTTTTTTTACTGAGAAGTAACGTTTTTCCTAAAAAATGGAGAAAATTTTACATCTCCGAAACAAAGCTATGGTCAGTTTAGTTGCAAATGAAGTGTACTATCACCCAGATTTTTGTAGAATATTTTTTACAATTCACTCTGTATATAGGGCCTATATATGCATAGGATGATCATCATGGATGCATAATAAAAAAAATTATAAATATATTTAAACCTAATTCGAATTGACGTCAATATATGTGGTTATTTATTATTTTAGTTTTTTTAGTTTTAAAACGAAAAACAATTCCAGTCATTATCGCCTTTTTCTGTAAAAATAAGTACTCTACTATAACAGTATAACAAACACACAGAACACAATTCTCATAAAAAAAAAAAAAAATACGCCTAAGTATCAGACGCGTTTCAACGACAAGGTCGTCCTCTTCAGTGATACACGAGCTACACCAATCGAACTACAACTAGTTGTATAATTTTTCTCACAAGTCAACCTCAACATGTAATACTCTACTATACCGTTAAGTATATACAAAAACGATTCAAATAATATTTGGTTAAAAAAATTTAATGAAATTGGGACTAATTTTAGTTTTATAATCGTATGAAATTCACTCTATACTTTCGCTATGTGAAGAGAAACAGCGTGGCCTATAATGAACAAATATTTTACTTTAATAAGGGCCTAAAATTGCTTGACTTGTGTCATAAAGAAGTCCTCGGCTCGAGTCGTACTTGTTTAAAATTGAGTTTTTACTGTAGTCAAAGAATTTTTGTTTTGTTTTTTAATTATTCCTGAAATTGGTTAGGTAGTTTACGAGATACGACCTTCGTTCCATTTCGATAGTAACCCTCTCCCAACGAGTTTTGTTTGCTCCGCTTCATTCCTGATTACATTAATGTAATTTAACATTAACGTCCTAACTTGGAGTAACGTTACGGACGTGACTTAAAAAGCACTTGTCTTCTGACATACTGTTACAATTGTTAAAAAGTCTGTTAGTTTCTTGGGAAATTTATGAATTAAATTGTTGTCAGCTTATCTTAAGATAAATACCTTCTTAGAAAAATTAGTGTTCAAACTTAAAATACTGTAATATTTCAATTAAAAAATTGATAAAACGTTACGGACGTGACAATAAACTCAAAAGTCTGTTAAAATTACTTTATTTTACAATAAAAAGTTTTCAGTGCTCTTCTTACATTCATTTTAGTTAAAGTAAGACTTATTTGATCTATAAAAGAACATAAACAAACTTAATTACATCTTAAATATGTGTTTGGATCAGGAGGAATTATTGTGAAATTGTTAGAAAAATGTATTCATTATTAATGAAACAGTTATCATGTTTGTAAGCCACAATAACTTGTTCATAAAGTTCACTATATTCTTGGTAATTTACTGACAATTAGTCACTGATAAGTATAAAGTGACTAGATGTATACCAACTTCAGAGATGAAAATATCCACAAAATAAAGAATTCTGCTACAAGATATTGTTGGTAATATTAGGCTAAGTTAATATATTAATAGACTTTAATCAACTTTTTACTGAGAAATTCAGAAAATAATTTTTTTAGTGTTAGGTGTATGTTTGTAAAGAATGGCTGATTAGAAGAAAAATTATTACAAAAAAAAAAAAAAATACACTGTTATGTGTAATATATTGTATATTAAATATGGAATAAAAATTAGTGTTATTATTACTTACGGAACTAATCAGATAGTCGTATCTTAATTAACACAATTCACAACACAATCACTTTAAAGATTATTGTACTGTCTAGTTAAAAGAAGTAACAGCTTGCTTCTTCAAGGTGTAAAACACTGGGACGATTCTTCTCCGCGTTGTTGAAATGTTTACACTTAGCAGTCTGCTAAATATTAACAGAGACGCCTCCTGTATTCGGTTAATGATCGGTTATATATAGCCTAGCCATTTTTACTACCAACCCTACAACAAAAATACTGCTTTTAGCGAAGCAGTTTTGTTTCAGGTTGTCCTCCCTAAGAGTGATTTTACAGTAATGATGAACTGATTGCTATCTTATCACAGTTAATTTTAAAAGTTATTTAATTAATTATCCACTGTTACACTCTCAAACATTTAATTGTTATTTCTCGCTAAAAATGTAAACGATTCTAAAACATTTACACAACAAACAATGGTTCATTATGGTACTTACCCAGCCCGATCTTATAATATCTAAAAGTTGGTTTCTTTGGTCTTCTTGGAAGTGTTAAATTGATTGGTAAATTAAGGGGGGGGTATTGTCCAACGGGGCAAGTTTGTTTAGAAAAGTTGCTACACAGGGTTTCTGTACCTTGTAATCACTACATTCTTGACAGCGGTTGTGTCTTGTTAGTTTTCTATGTTATGCTATTTCTGTTATTATGTTATTGGCCGTTGACGATGCTATGTGAATAAAATGTAACAGCAATATTATAAAAATGAAATGACCTTCAGAGGGTGTGGCTATTAGGGATTGATTTATGTGCTGTGTTACGAGTATATCTATGTGGTGATTTAAAAGCCACGGTCCAATATTTCCGTCTGAAGAAATGATTAGACTGTTTTGAGGATGTACCGCACATGATCAGAACCTGTTCAAGTGTGTTTAGAGGAGTGTGCTGCGAGAAAAAGAAGAGACCAGTGTGTTTTTCGTCTTTCCTTGGTTTCCGTTGAAAATGGACGGCTAATCTCGTTTTAGAAGGGTCTTGTAATGCTGAGGTTAGGTTAGGATAGGTTAGGTTAGGTTAGGAATAGCAACCTAACCGCCATTTGCTATTAAATAATGAAATGTAATGGTGTATCTTGTTCATCAAAGCTGGCTAGTGTGCATTTATTAGCTTGACGTTGAGACGATGGCTGAGAGTGACCGTGCCGACGAACGATTCAACCACGTAACGTGTTTGACCGCCATTTGCTCCTAAATTATTAAATATAATTTGTAATGGTGTATCTTGTTCATCAAAGCTGGCTAGTGTGCATTACTTAGGTTGTCGTTGAGACGATGGTTGAGAGTGACCGTGCCGACGAACGATTCAACCACGTAACGTGTTTGACCGCCATTTGCTATTAAATCATGAAATATATTGTGTAATGGTGTATCTTGCTCATCAAAGCTGGCTAGTGTGCATTACTTAGGTTGTCGTTGAGACGATGGTTGAGAGTGACCGTGCCGACGAACGATTCAACCACGTAACGTGTTTGACCGCCATTTGCTATTAAATCATGAAATATATTGTGTAATGGTGTATCTTGCTCATCAAAGCTGGCTAGTGTGCATTACTTAGGTTGTCGTTGAGACGATGGTTGAGAATGACCGTGCCGACGAACGATTCAACCACGTAACGCGTTTGACCGCCATTTGCTATTAAATCATGAAATATATTGTGTAATGGTGTATCTTGTTCATCAAAGCTGGCTAGTGTGCATTACTTAGCTTGACGTTGAGACGATGGCTGAGAGTGACCGTGCCGACGAACGATTCAACCACGACACGCGTTTGACCGTCATTTGCTATTAAATAATTAAATATAATCTGTAATGTTGTATCTTGTTCATCAAAGCTGGCTAGTGTGCATTACTTAGGTTGTCGTTGAGACGATGGTTGAGAGTGACCGTGCCGACGAACGATTCAACCACGTAACGTGTTTGACCGCCATTTGCTATTAAATCATGAAATATATTGTGTAATGGTGTATCTTGCTCATCAAAGCTGGCTAGTGTGCATTACTTAGGTTGTCGTTGAGACGATGGTTGAGAGTGACCGTGCCGACGAACGATTCAACCACGTAACGTGTTTGACCGCCATTTGCTATTAAATCATGAAATATATTGTGTAATGGTGTATCTTGCTCATCAAAGCTGGCTAGTGTGCATTACTTAGGTTGTCGTTGAGACGATGGTTGAGAATGACCGTGCCGACGAACGATTCAACCACGTAACGCATTTGACCGCCATTTGCTCCTAAATTATTAAATATAATCTGTAATGTTGTATCTTATTCATCAAAGCTGGCTAGTGTGCATTAATTAGGTTGTCGTTGAGACGATGGTAGAGAGTGACCGTACCGACGAACGATTCAACCTCTGTAACGTGTTTAACCTTACTATGATTACGCTTCTACATTAGTTAAGTCTCCGGTACAAGAAGTTTCCTTATACGATCCCCATTAAGTGCCCATTTTCTTCACAAACCATTAGTTCCAATTATCTAGTTACGAATCAAACAATTTATGTTTAACAGATCGATTTCGACTCGTGATCAATAATAAAATATGAAAAACTGAGCCGATTAGCCCAGTGGCTACTGTTCTCGCATTGTGTGAGGGAACTAACAAAAGTTACTGTGGTGACCCGACATCTTGGGATCAGAAATGAGAATTTTGTCGAAGGATTTTGATGTGCTGGCTCCACATCATTAAATGAAATGCAGTCTAGCAGAACATAGCCCCTCAACAGGCTGTTGCGCCAAAAATTTATTTTATTTTTATACGGCAAACTATTTATTATCAACTATTGTGAAAGAAATTCCTACATACATAGAAGGTGTGGGCGTTTAAAGTCAGTCCAAGTCGTAAAATTTATACCCTGTTTGAAATCTAATTTGACTGTAATAGCTCGTCAATGGCAGTTTCAACTTATTTGGCACGCTAAACGTATCCGGCAAGGCAGAAGATGCGATTTATCTGTTGCATTTCCGCCCCTCTCTTGCGCAACTCTCTCCACCGAAATAGAGTGGGCCAAATAATGACTCACTTGCTGCAAATGTAAATTTAACAAAATTAAACTTAATGCGCGTGAATATGACAACTTTGTAGCGGATCAGCTGATTTAATTTGAGAATTTTATAATAGAAATAATCGCAGTTGATACGCTAACATGTGTGCGAATTTCTTTGTATTTGTCCGATTGTGTCTTCAACGTTGGTATTAATGCAGCGTTATTTAAATTGAGGTAAATACTTCAGAAACAGCAAGCTTCGTGTTGAAAAACGTTTGAGACAAAAGTATTTAGTATAGAATGCAATAATTTGTTTTCAAGGTCATTTGAAGATCGGCTATTTTTTAAAAATAAAACTTATACATACATAATTTTCACACTTATTCTGTTCTAAAATATGACAAAAATTGATATTATTTTGTATCCAATTTTAGTTTTCAAGCTAATTAACAAAATATTTCAAGATACGACCTTGAAGAATTTGTTTCTTGGAAAAAATATCACTTTTAAAGTAAAAAGAGACGAAAATGGTTTACTTTAGCGTAAGATTTTTGGGAATTATTCCAGACATAAAACCTTCATTGAGAGGGCTATGTCATAAGTAGCGTAAAATAAGCGTCACACATTTACAATAAACCATACACTTGTTTAATTTTGCGAAACGTAAGCAACCAATCACAACACAACGTTAATCCCCACAAATAGTGTAAGCACCTATATAAGTTAACCTAAAAATAATGTTTTACTGTTCAAATTTTGAACAAAATAAAACGTATTTGAGATTTTACACCGTATAATTTTACCAGGTGTAATCAATCTCAACACAACATGAATGCGTACGAATAAAGTAAGTTTAGTCAATCTGAAAATAATTTAAAACAGCTGTTATAAATTCTCAAACAAAACGTATTTGAGAATGTATAGGCTTAACAGCTGTTTTAAATTTTTTCTGTTGAGAAACATGTTATTTACTCATAACAGGCATGTTGTTTAAATGATAAATTTATTACAAATTAAGTATTTTCAAGGAATATAAATATTCTTTCAACAAAACTGCAGGTAACACTGTTTATTTTACGCCTTTTAGTGAAGATATAAAAACAAATTTCTCATCGAATTAAATAAAAATGATTGATTAATCGTCAGAAATCATACTAGTTAAAGGATTTTTAAAACTTTTTATTTTTTAATAATAAAATTTTCAATTACACAGAATTGGATAAATATTACTTTTGACAGAGGGAACTGCTTTAGTAGGTACAAATCGGCATAAGCCTATTCGACGGTGTCCATTTTCGCTCTTTTTAATCAATAAATTTTGAACCGGAATTTTTAGAAAGATAATAATCTATTTATTTGGATGTTTGTCTTACATTACTTTCATATTAGCCCAATTTATAAGGAACAATCTTTTTCTAAATTACAATTTTCAGTTTTTTTTTTTTTTTTTACGGCAGCTTACACCCAAAATACTGAACTTGGTTGATATTTATTTTTCTATATGAGTGAGTACAATATTTGAGATAGGTTACTGTTTAAGAAAATCACTATGAAATTCCAAACACCTCTCCCTTGGCACAGCTATCCATTCCTTTGAATAAGTATTCTTAAATTCCTTATCATGAAGTAAAAACTGCGATGTCTGCCAATCTAAAAGCGTCAAGAGAAAATTCTGGCCAAACGAATAACATCGAGTGCCAAGACGCCGCCGGTTCAGCCTTTATGCTCTTTATTAAGGCGTATGAAAGGCCCCAGTATTATTGCAACAACAAGAGCGATATTTCAAAGAGTTTTTGTTTTTCTGTGCCAACACTTTAAGAGATAAATGAAACATGTAAACACAAATAAGTACAGTGTATAAATAACAAATTGATGCGCTATCGTGCTCCTTACCGTACGTAGTAGAAAGAAAGATATGTGATGGGTAAAAAATCGATGTTGTGCTTTTAGCGGATATAAGTTTTGAGTTGTGAGATGTCACTGGTTAGACACCGGAATCTTGATCGCAATCTGGTTGCTTTGATTGCGGTGGCAGTGGTACGGAGGAGGAAGAAGGGAACTACTCGATAAGACTCGTTCAGAGTCCCTGGAAATTATTCAGTTTATTTAATGCAGTAAAGTTTCCTAATTACAAGGTCGGGCTACGTTTTCTGATAATGGCATTCCCGGAATTGTCGGGAAGTCCCAATAATATGTCGGATTGTAACGATCGAAAGCATGAAAGTTTCGTTTACCGGCTTAACTCCTTAAAATTCTGCTACTACGTGTAATAATCTTAAAATTTGTCAGCATTATATTTATTGTTTACATCCCCTAGGAGACTCAACCCTAGTCATGGCAATCCCGAGGTACCCAGCTGAATCTACACTTTTCTTCATATAATCAAAGGTTAGATTGTTCTCTTGTTCTTTTTCGACCCTGACGTTATTAGTATTCGAGGGTATGAAGGAGGAGGGGGCCTTTATTTAATGCTCTCTTCTTTTAAAGTCGAAGTTGACATAGAAAGTTTTCATTGTTAACAACAACAGAGACGACAACATATTGTTCAAGATGGATATGAAAATTCATCTATCGATTTATTAGAAACGTCATTTAATCGCTGGAGTTAAGTGTTCATCAAGTGAATAAACAATTACTTCCAGTCTTTTCCGTTTCGACGTGCTTTGGATTTTGCAATACAATGTCACCGCCCAATGAGAACCTAGTCATTTTATTACCCTTGATCAAGCGACATTACGATTGGTCTAGACAAAATGACGCTATCGTCACCGGTTTTTCCAAAACCGAAGTCAAATTCTTTAGACATGCTCTGGATTCGCTTTAATAGAACCTTACTCTGCTCTCAAGCCCATTTCTAAAAAACGCCAAGACGCTGAAGTCACTTAAAAATCCTACGTCATATTTCTCTACAACAACGATAGTTCGCAACGTGCTCATGTAATGTACAAATGTACAGATTAGTATTTTACAAACCGCTATGTAGATAATAGTACAAAATATCAAAAAAAAATGCTATTTAATTTGCTACGAAATTTGTGTCACATCTGTGCGTTTTACCAATAAGTATAAAACAGTTGAGTCAATATGTGTTAATATACGGGGTGAGTCAGACCACCCGTGCAGTACTTATAGCTGTCTTACAAACTTACTTTAACACTTTTTCATTCTCATTTCCCCCTAATTTGGCTCCACTGAATCCAATGAAATTAATTTCAATTTTGAAAAATGCCCTAAAAGGGCCCTTTTTGGGGGGTAGGGGTGTTTTTTGAGGAATTTACAAATGTAAACATGGGTTGTGTGATACATCATTTTAAAGGACTAATTACCTTGAACAGTTTGGCGCAATCAAAAGTTAATTATCTTTAACCGTATGTACAGGGTGTACCAAAACGTATTGAATTTGGACTTTAAAATAAAATACCGTGTTATCCTAACTACAATACGGAACAGCACCAGATTTTTGTCCAAGCTTATTATTGAGCTATTCTTTAAGAAAACGTGTGGTACGGGCATTTTTCACTGGATTTTGAATATTTTTAAAAATGCTCAAAATTAAAGAATTTAAAAAAGCCTAAAACTCAAAATTCTTAAATAGCAACTTATAGCAAATGTTATATCAAGTAAAAGGTCTTTTAAAAACAAACATTTTTTGTATTTTATTTTTTTATCTATCTCTTACTGTTAAAAAATGGCAGCCAAAAAACTTAATTATGCCAGTTTACAAAATTTAACAAATTACTTTTATTTGAACAAAAGGGTGTTTATGATTAAATAAACAGTCTCTGTTATGTAATAAGAACAAAATTCAACTTGTTTTTATTTTTCAATGTGGCTCCATACTTTGGTAGTTGTTGTCCATGTTTATCTTTACTACCTACTACCAAAGTATTGATATGTCACAATATGATGTTCATCTTTGGTGGCTCATTATAAATCAATTATTAATAATTGTCTTAATCAACTGCATTTTGTTTGGGTTTACTGTGTTTCCTGATCAAATTGCCTAATATTGTCTGAATATCCTTTTTAAATTGATATGTGTTTAATTAAATTTACACTTGATAATGGGGTATTGGGAAGTCTAAACAGTTGTAAGGTGGCATTTTGTGCTGTGGGTAGTAGAAGATTGCAAGGATGGTTAGATCAGTTGTGGTTTCCACTGTTTGCCTTTATTATTGTTGTACCCAAAAAAAAATAAGTATATTGTCCTTCTCTATACCCAAAGTAAACTCCAAATTGCGTGCGATACTGTTCATATATTTGTCTGTAAGTACCGTTCAATAACAAGGCTGTATCTGTGATCAAATACTATGTTGCCCTTGTACATTAAAATTGGCTCCAGAAAACGCTTTGGATGAAAAACAGAAATTCAATTCTAATCCCATATTTAATTCTTAAATTAAACTCATTACCACTAATCACGGAAGTAAGTTTAAGGAAGAGGGACCTAATACAGACAAGACATACCGAACTATTAACTTGCAGAACACTTAGTGTAAGACATGTTTCCTGACCTTACGGATCTGTCAAAATTATAAATGTTAATTGTTGTGTCGTGTGTGTGATATATATATAGAATCTGAAGATGACCTTGAGGTAAAGGTTGAAACTAGTAATCCGACATCCAAAACAAAGGAATTGACAAAAGACTGTAAAGGTTCGTAATCTAATAATCATTGAAAAATCAATTCCGGTGGCTAAAACCTCCAAAAATGGATATTAACAGACAAACTCTTAAATATGATTAAATATGCCTGCCAAACTACAGTTGAAATGTACATGTCACCGATATGGACTTCCTAGTTCACTAGTTTGTGGAAAGGACTGTACAAACACTGGAGACAGTTTTGATTTAGATGAAGATCAAGATAAAATTTGAATTTTGATTAAAAAACTTTTTTCAACTTATAGATTTCGTTTAATGTGAAATTTTAACTTTAAAAAAAACAATTTTTTTTTTTAATTGTGAACGAAGTTAAAGCTAAAAATATGTTTTTCAATACTGCAAAAGCTTTCAGTTTTTCGGCCACCATTTTTTTATTTCCTTTGTTTTTTTAAAACTAATACCATATTCTTTTTCAACAAGAAATTTCCTATAAATTAGATATCACATAATTTTTTATGGTTTTTTAAAAATTTTTGATATTTTTTTTTCAAGATGGCGACCCAAAAACTCATTTTGCGAGACAGTATGAACGTTGTGTTACCTACCGTTCACAACAAGAATCATTTTTGTTGCAATTAGTTGCACCTCCAAGGTGTTTTTCACTTTTCTCTACTTCACTAGCTTTATTACGTCAAAGTTTGTTGTGTACATTACTATTAAAATCCAATCAGCTATTTGATTACCTGTGGTGTTTACGGACTCTAGTTAATTTCGTGTGTTTTAAACATGATAATGGGTGTGAAAATTGATCTAACATTAAATTTATTATTAACTCCATTTAATTGTTGGCAAGAAGCAGATAAAAATGAATTATTACATCTTCAAATTGATCTTGAGCCAATTTAACAACTGCAAGTGGTTATAAAATTACTTGTCAGGAATTTACAGTATATTTTTTAAATATTTGGTACAACCGATTGTTATGTAAGAGTGTCACCATAAACCTTAGCTAATATACATTTTTGAATTCTACAAAAGGAACAAAAAATGTTCAATAAAATATTTACTAGTTCCCCTACTTTATCACCTATCCGCCATTTTGTTTTTTTACAAAAAAAAATGTAACTTTGAAATATATTACAAAATTACGTTCATATTTTTTATACGCACTTTTAATGTTACGTTAAACAAGTTTACTACGAAGCAAAAACTTAATTTTGCATATTTTCGAAATGGTTGCTTTTTGAAAATTATAACGTAGAAATCCGTTAATTTTACAATTAATTTACAAGATACAAAATACCTCTTGTGACTACAAACACAACGGATTTTCTTTACATCAAAGGATAACCAAATTATTGACAAAAAACTGAACACAAGAGTTATTTCTTGGTAATTGTCTGCAACATCCATGATTTTCTACAACTAAAATATTTTTTGACTTTTGGTAATTGTTAGTAATAATAATAAAACTCAATACCCAGAAATATAACAAAACGAAAATATTTAAAACGGCAGCCATTTTAAATTATTTGATGTCAAATTTCACGTAAACAAATTAAAGATGCCGGATAGGGCCTACTTTATTCCTGTAATTACGATAAAATTTTAAAAAATGGATTCGCCCTGTCTGGAGGTCGCTTAATTAGAAATTAGGTCTAATTAGAAATAAAACATTATTGTTCCTGTAAGATGCACTGTCAAAGATAATACAATTAAAATTTTGAACAAATAAATAAGATAATTAAATTTATGCAATACAATAAATTACTATTTTTATTTTTTTTTTAATTGTAATTTACAAAGTGAGTTTCATCAATGTGTGTTTATAATCATTGAAGTACACCTGCTACCAGTTTACATTACAGCTGAGCTTTGTTTCTTAACCGCTTCTACTGTGTTGTTTTAAACACATTTTTAATTATTACACATAACAAAATTAACAAAAATCGCCATTTTGAAATGCTTAAGGATAACATATTTTTATCAGTATTTTTTTATAAATCGATTATTCTTTAATGTACAAACACTGTCCTTAAAAAAATTTATATAAAAAAAGGTAACTTACTTCATCGTTTGTGCCATAAACGCCTCCTTATTGTAGATACTTTTGAAAACATTTTGATCTTTAATGACTGCGGTCAACCTTTATTTTTTATTTTTGCCAATTATTCCTGAACCGTAGAATTTTTTTTTACTTGCAATTTTTCACACGGTTTTAGGTTTAATCTTCACTAAAATTTGAACGAAATTGGTTGAGCCGATTTTGAAAATTACGTCTTTTATAACATCCCCACTCATAAACCGGAATTTGTAGAGAAATGTTAACAATGTTTGGGTCCTTAAAATACTTGAGCAATATTTTATAAAAAGTATTAGAGTCGATTTTAAGAAAATTGTAATTTTGTGTTTTTTATTTCTTTTAGAAACTACGCCTAAATTAGAAGTTGGTGAAAAACAATAATAAAACGTCTCGAGATGTTGTAAAAATAACCCCTCATTGAAAATTTTGTTAAAATAAGTTCACGCATTTGGGCTGTAGTACTGTACAAGACGGTGTCTGCCCAAAAACACTGGGGAAAAGCTCTCTGGCATTGCCGGTTAGTTCCACCTTCAGCTGGTGGGCTACCCATCCTTCGAAGGGGGGGGGGGGGTAACGTGCGTCGCCCTCGGTATCGTGTAAGCAACCGAGGGCTACTCATCATGCGTGGCAAGTATGGGGCCTGTAAAGGGGTTTCAGCCTCGTGGTGATAGTGGTGGATATTGCATCCCTTACTTCTTTTGAGTGGGGGTCTGGCGTTGTGCATCGGCCCTCCTAAACTTCGGAACTAGTTTATTTTAACATACAACAGACGCCAGGCCGACAGAGGACAGTAGAAATAATTCAAAAATACATTTTTTTTGGAAACTGGAAACTTCAAAAGAGATATATCTTCAAAAACTCGTCATCCGTTTTATGAACAATCATATAATTTCATTATACTACATATACATACGAATGTAAAGCAACCATCTTTCCTAAACTCAAAAGTTGTTAATCGTAGTCCATAATTATACCATTTTAGAGGTTAGCCTACACTTCAATACAGAGAAAATGCAACAAGTTGGGAAAGGTGAGTCTAAAGATTAATGTAAGAAAAACAAAGGATCTTAGAATAAACAAGTATCAGATCAAGGAATAATCATACAAGAGGAAAATAGAGAAAGAACTACTTGGGAAGTTAGTGACCAGCTGTGGAGGGAGGGATGAAGAAGTAGCCTATGCAGAAGTTATAGTTAGATTAGGAAGAGGAAAAATATAATGAACCAAAGAACTCTATAGTATCCCGCTGTGAAGGGATGAATGCAGGTTGGAAAAGACAAAGGGTGTATTTGCTCAACTGAGACAAGAGGCATTCAACAAAGTTGAGTTTGTAGTTCAAACTGTTCCATAAAAATATGAAGTATGTTTTGCTCTATTGATGTGAAACTTGGAAGTAGAATAAATTAAGCAACAAAGAACGTTGTTACTAAGCGTCTAAGAAGTATACTCGGTATAAGATGGTCCACAGCAATAATAAGTAACCGGCAACAGTGGAAGAGAGCGGATGAAAGGCTAATAGAGGAAGAAAATGGAACTAGATTGGATATACACTGAGGAAGGATGAAAATGTTATAGTGAGGCAAGCCTGGACTGGAATACGCAAGGTGACAGAACTTCTCAGGCTTAGAGCCTGACGCTGTATGGAAGCGTACAAGATTGGACGAGGTGGAAAAGCTATGTTGCGACCTTGAAGGAATAGAAGCCCTACCTTCAAAACGTAGCAAATTTTGATGAAAATCGTTAAGTTAGGTTAGGTTAGGTTAGGTTATGTTAGGTTAGGTTAGGTTATGTTAGGTTAGGTTAGGTTAGGTTAGGTTAGGTTAGGTTAGGTTGGGATAGGTTAGGTTGGGATAGGTTAGGTAAGGTTAGGTTAGGTTAGGTTAGGTTAGGTTAGGTTAGGTTAGGTTAGGTTAGGTAAGGTTAGGTTAGGTTATGTTAGGTTAGGTTAGGTTAGGTTATGTTAGGTTAGGTTAGGTGTTTTATTATTCATTATTTTGTGTTTTATCTTATGGCATATACCTCCAAATTTAAGTTATCAAAAATTAAAAAACTTAATGAGATAAGGCCAAAACATGACCACATACTAAATTGTTCAAAATATGACTACGCGTTTGGAGTGTAGAACACGACAGGCAGATAATTCCAAAAAACGTTACACAAAACGAATATCCACAAAAAACTCATCACATCACAATAAAGTGTTGTCAAGTTATCGCTTCTACTGGACGAAGACGTATAGTAACGATCACGGGATGCATTTATTTGCATCGGAGATGACCCTCTGACATATTGGTTCTGCTTTTAGTCTCTTCCATACGTTGCAATGCCAAGTATTGAAAACATTTGGCGATCCTTTCTTCTTGAAATCGAAGCTAATTTGACTGTCGTTAGGAAAAATCTCCATAAATAGACGCGTTTAAGACAAACTCTACGAGAATTTATTACTCCCGTAGAAGTGTTTATTTCATTAACAAATGTTGTACATTTCGATCAAAGTTCAGAATACGCTGTCATGATAGAACGTGAATTTTCATTGAGAGTGCGCAGTATGAAGACAATTTAAACTATTCAGACGTCTGTAACTTTAATTTTTTTTTTCTTCTTAGAAAAACCTTTAGGTCATAATCGTCTTATAAAAAAGAAAGAACAAAATTTTTAAATAAAGACCCATAGCAATGACTACATAAATACTATAAGACACGACATGGCCATGTTAAATATTCTACGCTTATTCTTGAGTTGACCAATACCCGCTAGGGTGTGGAGCTGTCGCTCTTTGCTAGAGAATGTGAAGTTGATGTGACTGGCGCTAGGTGGCTCTACGGTCAAACAATGTTTCAGTTGCGCACTGATGCCACATATGGGACCAGAGATGCGAGGGAAGGTCGAGAATCGCTTATCTCAGCGCACGAACTGACAACACTGACTATGCTGTGTCAACAGTTGTACAGTCTCAACCAAGTGGGATGCGTACAGTCAAGCACCTGCTGCTAGCGCTTTCTGATAGCTGTGTGTCAAACTTGTGACGAACAGCACCCGTAAAGCGTAGACTATTTCCCTATCCTATGTCGTGTCTTATAGTATTTATGTAGTCATTGCCCATAGCCTTCGAATACTTTAATGCCGTCAAGGAGGGAAGAGAAAAGCGTTGCTCATGAGAGACCGGATAGGAATGATGAAAGAGAGGGGGTCTTCTAACCCAAGATTACACGGAGAGTACTTCTGGATTCACTGTTATCGTGGAAAATTCACCACTTGAAAACCAGGGCTACGTCTTAAACAAAGGTAGGTTTATCTAAGACAAAACATGGTTGGCCATACAAAATAAGGTCGATAATTCACTTATCCCCCGTCAGACTAAACACTACTCTAAGTAACCACTTCTTAATGAGTTAAATAAAATAAACTAATTTGGAGGACTTAATCTGTATTTTTATTTTTTCAAAATTCAATAATAGTAATTATGATTACAACATTATTTTTGTTTTAAATACATTTTGATCTCATGTTCTCGCCTTTTAATAATTTGTGAATTAAATAAATAAAGTAAAATACCAGTTTCAAATCTTTGAACGGCAGCCATTTTAGATAGGAGCAAGATATCGACCTCTAGTTTGCGTTATTAAATAAGCCCTTTAACATGAGGGTTCACTCGATGAGGGTTTCTATTTAAGATTATTAAGTTGTCCCTCCCCCCAAATAGCCAAAAATTATTTTTTTAATCAAAAGAAGGCACATATAAAAATAAAATTTTCTATCATTTTTCGTTTTTAAGTTATTAAACCGGTCCAGGACTTTTGGGACACACGGTATAAATATCTATATATTTAACTTGTTTTTCTTCTCCAATAAACGCGT
The DNA here is from genome assembly GCA_963513935.1 of Aphrophora alni. Taxonomy (NCBI): domain Eukaryota; kingdom Metazoa; phylum Arthropoda; class Insecta; order Hemiptera; family Aphrophoridae; genus Aphrophora; species Aphrophora alni. Next base: position 127,899,647 of record OY740770.1, on the reverse strand, counting down.
CCTTAGTGTAAATCGTATTTGATTAAAATCTAACTTTTAATGACGGTGGTTAAATTTTTTGCCGATTGGTTTTGAACCATAATAAAGTTTTTGCTTGATATTTGTACATGGGTTTAAGGTCATAAAAATCACCTTTCACTAAAATTTTAACGAAATCGGTGGAGCCAATACGTTTTGTTAGGGTTCTTAGACGCTTCGCTTCAACACAATTGATACAAATTAACCCCCAAATGGTCGTAAAACAGAAGACTGCAGACGAACAAATACAGGTAATAATTTATCTAACTTAATGTTGGTAGCTACTATTCTACTATATGAATTTTAAAAAATTGTTTAAATCATGGGATCCTTTTTGAACTGTCGTGTCTATAAATCCTTAATTTTCCCATTAGTTGTAATGTTAATTTTATCAGTTTTACAAATTGTTCTCACTTTAACAGGCTTTGAGTTGCGTTGACCGAATTGTCCGAGCGTGCATTTCTTATGGGACTTCAGCCAATCATTAATTACGTCGCCACAATCGGCGCCATCTTGTAACGGGTAGAACGATTTTTTTGGCTAGTTATTTATCTCGGTCAATGAATAGGACTAGGCAAAAATGTATTTAAAGATATAATAAATTCTTCTAATAGTTAAAAAAAATGCAGAAATGTTCAACATTAAAATGTCGTTATAGGAGCTACATTATTTATACAATTTCTTATTTTTCTGTTCTTTAATATGAGTGGGGTGTTTAGAGAGGTTTGCCAAACCCGAGGGAACCTAATTAGGTCTACGCCTGCTTCTATGTAGTGCTAGATCCCTAGATCCCTCACTTTTAGCTCTACAATTAAGTCTTTCTTGACCAACTCTTGTTCTTTTCCGACCCATTCGAGTTGTTATAAGGCGATAATAACCGAGAGGTTTACGTAGTGAAATCTTCTTTGGTAGGTAACCTAACCTAACCTAACCTAACCTAACCTAACCTAACCCATAGATCCCTCTCTTTTAGCTTTACAATTAAGTCTTTCTTGACCAACTCTTGTTCTTTTCCGACCCATTCGAGTTGTTATAAGGCGATAATAACCGAGAGGTTTACGTAGTGGAATCTTCTTTGGTAGGTAACCTATCCTATCCTAACCTAACCTAACCTAACCTAACCTAACCTAACCTAACCCATAGATCCCTCTCTTTTAGCTTTACAATTAAGTCTTTCTTGACCAACTCTTGTTCTTTTCCGACCCATTCGAGTTGTTATAAGGCGATAATAACCGAGAGGTTTACGTAGTGAAATCTTCTTTGGTAGGTAACCTAACCTAACCTAACCTAACCTAACCTAACCTAACTTAACCTATCCTAACCTAACCTAACCTAACCTAACCCATAGATCCCTCTCTTTTAGCTTTACAATTAATTCTCTCTTGACCAACTCTTGTTCTTTTCCGACCCATTCGAGTTGTTATAAGGCGATGATAACCGCGAGGTTTTCGCCTTTAAACAACAAGGAAAATGTACAAAATTAAAATTATTGGTGCCCTATTAATTCAATACACCACACTTTTGGCAAACTTTAATTTTTACTTTCTCACATATGCGTCCAAAAAAGTTTTTTTAATGATGCTTACCTGTCATCTGTCGCATGTCCAGGTGTAAACCCGTTGACCAATTTCAATCAAATTTGGCAGGTGGTTACATTCTGACCATATAGCGGGTAAAGTTTGTAGGCTATAATGTTTTAGCACCAATTATTTATGGTGTTAATCAATATTGAAAATAAAAAAACTACAAATTAGTTAGAGTGAAGTCATCAAACCAAGAGCGAAGCAAATTAAGGCTAAGTACTAAATAAAACAAAGCAAATTGTACTTTCTCACTCACCCCTACAAAACCTAAAATAATATTCGTCACCTTTTCACCAATCATGTGTGTTTACTACTTAAACGTCAGAAAGGAACAAAGTCAGTAGAGTATAGTACACTCTCTATAATGAAGCCCTGAGGTGTTTACATTGCTGAATAATAATGTAGGATACTGTTATGCCTTTTAAGACAAAAAGGAAGAAAAGAACTTAAAATAACGCACTCAAAAATTCTAATACTGCCAGGGTCAGAAGAGAGCAAGAGTTGGTCAAGAGAGACCTGATGAGGAAGATAAAAAAGAGGGAACAACCCAAGACTACATGAAAAACGTGTAGATCCAGCTAGGTACCTCGGGATTGCCACGCTCTTACTCTCTATAGTAAACCCCTCCCTCCTCACCCTTTCAACTCACCATTTTTGTTACGGAGATAAACTCTCTATTCAACAAAATGTAAATCATTCAATTATCATTTAGAGTTTACAAGATATAAGAGTTCTTTCCATTTTTACGTCTCTAGTTTTCGTTATGACCTGGCCTAACCCCAACCTAACCTAACCTAACCCTAATCTAACCTAACCTAACCTAACCTTAACCTAACCTAACCCTAACCTAACCTACCCTAATCTTACCTAACCCTAACCCTAACCCTTACCTAACCTAACCTAACCTAACCCTAACCCTAACCTAACCCTAACCTAACCTACCCTAACCTTACCTAACCTAACCTAACCCTAACCCTAACCCTAACCTAACCTAACCCTAACTCTAACCCTTACCTAACCTAACCTAACCCTAACCTAACCCTAATCTAACCTAACCTAACCTTAACCTAACCTAACCCTAACCTAACCTAACCTAAACTATCCTAACCTAACCTATCCTAACCTAACCTAACCCTAACTCTAACCCTTACCTAACCTAACCTAACCCTAACCCAAACCTAACCCTAATCTAACCTAACCTAACCTTAACCTAACCTAACCCTAACCTAACCTAACCTAACCAAACCTAACCAAACCTAACCTAAACTAACCTTACCTAACCTAACCCAACCTACACCGGACCGAAATGAAAGACGTATTAACATCAAAACGAAGGAAATGTCCGGATATTACATAAAGTAGTTAAACTGTACTTAAAGTGAGCGAACGTTGAAAGTCTTCCCATTAATAAATCTAATTGGACTAAAGACAAAACCGCCAACTGTGCAAATTTGTTAAAGGATAATAATTAATGATGTCCAGTGTTAATCATTTTACAAAGCGACACTAAAATGTCACTCTTTCGAGCGATAAATCCGAACTGTTACAAAAAGTTAGTTTTCTGAGAAACACAAGTGAGACACTTCAACTGACTCGTTTATACTGAAAATAGTCCCGTGAAAACCAGCTCACACCTCACCACGGATGTACTTCCCACCGGAAAGCGGACTAGACACGTTTTTAGGGTAAATTTAGTACTATAAAAGGGAAAAAATGTGATTGACGCACAGTACCCTCAGACTAGGGCGTGCCCTCCTTCTACTTGCTTCCCTAACCTGACTTGAAGGTACAACCCATTCCAAGAAAACTAGATACACAAATTACTGCTTAGCTCTAATATGTCTTTAAGTGTGCATCTCTTTAATATGTACCTTTCTGTACTTTTGTAAACGTTTTATTCTTATTATAAAAGTAACGAAAGTAGGGTAGGCGTTTTCAAAGAAGCATTTGAGGTTGTAAGGGTTACATTTAAGTCAACGAGTCTTTGCTCAGTCTAGTTCAATCATAAAAACTCGTTAGATCTTTTTTATTTTACTGGATTTAATACCCTTGTAATGAATTTGGGGGCTCCACCAGACCCTTTAGTGTCAATCTTTGCTTGGTATGAGGGATGACTCTAAAAGAGACTAGGTTAGAAATAATACACCAGGTTAGTAGAAAAATCTACTAATCATATAATTAAGAATTTAAGAGAAATTATCTCACTTAAACTTCTCCATAAACTATTTCATGTTTTCATGTTATTCCATATTACAATATAATAAAGTAAAACCATTCATTCATAATACCTTCTATTAACTTAAACAAAATCACTTATGCTAACATTCTATCTTAGTTCAATTTAAAAAATAATGAAATTGAATCTATATAGGCTAGTATATCTGCTATATGATATGTTTTGTAACCCTCGAGATCTGTCTTACAAATGTTTACATTAGAAACTACTTACATTTTCTGACAATCCTTAGATACTTAGATTTTCTTTACTTAACAAATCGCACTAAACACTTCACTTATTTAGATTGCTCACTCGTTCACATTTGATAGAACTCCTATTTATCGCACCACCATAGAATTTTTAATTAGATTTATTTTACATTTTATTTGACATCAATCTGCAAGCACATATTACAAGTTGAACTTCCTTTTTACGTGTTCCTTCCAAGACTGACTTCTAATTTTTCCGGGCTTGTTCCCCTCTCCTTTTTCCACGTGTTTTAAATAGTTATTTTTGATTGGACATTATTTGGCTTGATTTGTTCTGATTGGCTCGTGTCTTATTCAAATTTCTCTTTTTATGGTATTAATTTTGTATGAATATGCGTTATTTTTCATTCTCACGGCGAAATATTCTGGCAGTGCAAAATCATGCTTTGATGAAATTCAATATCGCTGGGCTTTTAGTTTTACATCCGCTCCGAACATCCTGTTGAAATATTATCTGCCTCTGATTTCTAAGTTAAACGTAGCTGAAATTTATTAATTTATTTCGTTTTGTTTAATTTTGAGAGTATTATTTATTTTATGGATTTTATAAGTTAATTTAAGTTAATTTGATATTTGGAGTGTCCTTGATAAGGTCTATATATTTTTATTGGGATTGTACCGCTGGAAGCAAACACAGTGTGGGGGGCCCCTCTTTTCCTCTAACACTTGTAACACAAGAAAAAAACACAAAATTACGATTATCTCAAAACCGGCACTAACGATTTTGATCAAATGTACTCAGAACAAAATTTATTTGTCCCCTTCTCTTTAAAAATCCATTTTATTAGTTAACGGTAAGAAATAAAAATTGGTCATGGATTCTTTTATATAATTTAGAAATGATTCCGTTTTCGTTCAATTTTTAATGAAATTAAAAGAATAATTAGAAAATAGTAAGTAAAAAAATATTAAGATACAAAAATAATTGTTAAAAAACAAACCTGAACTTAACCGCTGCCAAATAAAAGCTCAATTAACGCAGAGTTATGACACAAAACGAAACAAGTTTAGACCTTTACTTAAATATTTTCCCCAACACTGAAGCCAATCGTTCATTTTCACTTTTTGATTGACAACTACCGAACTGACATTTTTGGTGACGATTTTTTTTGGATTTGGTGATTGGTGAGTGAGAAAGTTTGTGCAATGTTTTTTCTACAATTAATAAACTATTCCACGTTGGAACTTTTGTAACCGGTAACCTATCTTCCGATTAATATAGTCAACTCCCAAAATAAATTCAAGCTTGATGAAATAAAGTATTAAATAAACATAGTACAAATTTGTTAGGAAATTAAAGAATTCCGTTGAAAACCAGGGATTGAGGTAGGTCACTGGAATCATGAGCTGGCTTGTTATAACTGACCTAATTGAGGATCAGCCCAGATATTTTTAGCTATGATTCACTAGGTTTCTGTCTTCGTGGGAGGAACGCGAATATTGTCTCATTATATTATAAATATATTTTAAAACACAAACCACGTTTTGTTCGGCTAATTCCCCGGTTGCTCGATTGTGATGATTTTAAATTAAAACTACGACTTAAGATGTGTCAACGTGGTGCTTACCCAGCCCGATCACACAAACAGATACTCTTAATTTATTCATTGCGAATAAGTATCTACCAAGATTGTCTAAATAAAATTACTTTATTCCGTCCATCTATTTCAGTCTACTTTATTTCTTTAAAAATTACCGGTTTCGACAGATCAATGTCATCATCAGAATTTTAAACTTTTTTAATAAAAACATATATAAACGTACAAGGCAGCACCAAATAGTCACACAATATGTTTAAAATTAAAAATTGTAAAAATCTGATGATGACAATGATCTGTCGAAACCGCCAATTTTTAACGAAATAAAGAAGATTTTACACGGACGGGAAAACTCAAGGCAATTTAGATCCTCCAAATGTAATATCTAAAAGTTGATTTCTTGAACCTTGAGGATAAGAATTGTATCAAGGGTAACTTACCCAGTTACATATTCTGAATCTCGTATTTGTGTTGTATCTTGAAGTAAGTTACGCCCGAGAGGGTCTCGTAGATGTATATATATTAAAAAGTCTCCATTCGCTTAGCTCATGT